>CM060954.1:58114930-58462450 GCA_030765055.1 Mantis religiosa
CACCTAGGTGAGAGCCAAGTGGTCTAACCACTGAGCCACGGCACGGCCTTTTTGTGTGAATTACGTGTGTAAGTTCTAAACTGTAATTGGTTGGCTCCAATTTCGACTTTAAACCATCGTACTAATTTTGTATGTGCGCATGACCGAACGCTGATAGAAGTTTCCCACGGCCTCCACTTAATTCCGAAACACGTACGATGCGAAAGTTTAGCAATTCAGATAATCTATAACTGCATTCTATCGATCACGTACGTACTGGCATGAAAGAGTACAGGGCGGCAGACCGACCCTTCACATGGTTCTCAGGCATTGTTCCTAGCGGTGGACTTTGTTATGAAGAAAGCCGACCGACCTGTGTTCTCAACCTTGAGCGGCCTCATATTTCTGTTTTTACGTTCATATACATTTGTAGTCCATCAACGACTTCTTAATTTATATATGTGCCCTATCTACTATAATGTGCTTTTCTGTAATAGCTGTGTATTTACTTTCGATGCAAAATAATCTGTATAAAATACCTATGCTAACTTATTATTTTGATATAACGTATATTAAGCGACTTTATGTTTATGACCAAGGGGAACCGTTACAATTCCTCCCAATTCTAGAACATTCTTCCATGGTTGTTCCTGCAGCATGGCTTGTTGCATTGTCCTGTGCTCTTCATCTTCAAAGGTATCTTCATCTCAAAATTTCACGAACTCGTTTCAGTTGTTGAGAATAAAGATCCGGATCAGTCATCCGACTGTTCGGAACAAACTCCCAGTGATTCACACCTCCGAAATTCCACCAGACACACATTACTTTGGGACCGAACTGATTTTCTTTAACGACTTTGGCAGGTTGTCGGGGATCAAGCCACTGTTTCGAGGCTTCAGGCTTTCGATAGTAGCCCCATTTATCACAAGTGACTGTTCTGACAAATCTTTCATCCATGGGATTAGGGATAATTGATAAATAGCCATTCTGAATTCAGCCAGTTGAGATGCCATTTCATGAGGTACAGATCTACAGCTTCTCTATGATTTTCCAAGTGGCTTTATGTAGCGAAGTATTGTATCTTTTGATGCGCAAAGTTCTTCTGAAGGCCTACGGTTACTTTTCTGCGCGTTCTCTCAAAAATAGCCGTGTGTCCTCAAAATTGCATACTTTAGGTCAGTGTTTCCGTCTCCACTGTTGAAATGTTGAAACTATAGTTGTCATATGCTTACTAACGATACCTTCTCCTTTCACCTTACATATTTTTCGAGCTGCGGCAACAACTTTATAATCCTGTTTCCAATAGCACTTTAGGGCTCTAACCTCAAACTTTTTTATCTCTTATTAATAACTAAACACTAGTAACACAACTTCACTATTTACTTATCTTATTTAAATCCTGGGACCGGTTTCAAAGCAAAACATCTGCTTCATCCTCAGCCACTCAGCTTGGCACTCGCCCACTGACTGACTGACTGACTGACTGACTGACTGACTGACTGACTGACTGACTGACTGACTGACTGACTGACTGACTGACTGACTGACTGACTGACTGACTGACTGACTGACTGACTGAATGACTGACTGACTGACTGACTGACTGACTGTCTGACCTTGACCACTACCGGAGTTTGAAGAATAGCTCCTTATCTGACTGCCATCTACCGGGGACAACACAAACTTATTGATGGCATCTATTGGAGGGATATCAAAATTTATTACGCGATCCTTACTTTTCAAAATAAATATCTTCTCCCAAACCATTAAATCTATCGGTTCTTTCAATTGTTTCAGAAATTTAACTTCTGGATTTACTTCATGATTATATGACCAAAAATGATCAGCCACTGCCGATATCTCTGTCTATATTTAATATTTCTAAAATGTTCTTTCGCTCTGGTTTCTAAATTACGCTTGGTCCTACCAATATAGATATTATCGCATTCTAAACATTTAACTTGATAAATACCAGATTTTTTGTGGTCTGAAATTTTGTCTTTTTTAGAAAACTGTAGTAAATTCTTTATACTGTAATTATTATGAGGTGCTAGTATTATACCCACTTCTTTGAAAAATTTTTGGAACTTTTTATTTGCCCATGGATGATAAGTCTAGTGTTTAGTTATTATTAATAACCTAGTTTACTTCACTGTCAGCAGCTTCAGTTTTTTACATAAATATTTTTTATCTCTATTTGGTGATTGTTTATGAACAACTGAAGACTGATACATGCTCGCAATGGACGCAACACTAGCAGTGGCAACCTGTAAATAGATTTGCAAAAACAAAGAAACTCAATACATTTTCCAAAACACCAAAATCAGAAAAACGACTTTACTTATGCGAAAACCTAATATATTTCTCATAAAACTGTGTTACTTTCTCAAACACGTGCATACTTAGTAGGAAAATAAGATAATGCATTCCAACCAAAAATTCCCTAAATATATTTTTGGTCATCATGAGTAAAGCTCATTTTTAGTAAAAGGTACATGTGTGTACGTGTGTATGTGAGCGCGGCTTGTAAACAACACAAATCAAGAAGTATCTGGTCGAGGACCAAACACCTTAAACTACGCTTTACATGGAAAATATTTGGAAAATTTTGAGGATTTCAAAACTGACTAACGACTTAGTTTAACATACCATTAGTTTAAGTTATTATGACAGTAAATTAAAGGCGTATCTTTAATTTTCTGGGAGTAGCCGCCAAAAACCTCTTCATTCTGAATGACCCCTGGATAACCGTAGGAATTCTAAGAGATAGAGAACATCTTATTTTGCAAGAAATGTAGAACTTGTTAAAGTTCATAATTTATGCCAATTACATATTTGTGAAGATAACTATCATTGAGATATACTTTGTTAATGGTTTGAACTTTCAATTACTCATAGTTTTTTCTTCAAAGAAGAAGTCATTCGTTTTTTATGTCTAATTATGCAAAAGAATGGAACTTATGATTCCCTTAGTGACTAGTTTCAACGGCTCAAATATTCTTCCATTTGTTCTCTACCCACAAGGAAATATGTAACAAAAATATCTAGGAACGTTTATTTTGAATACTATTGGATTGGATTGTTTGCCAACATTCCCCGCATGGCACCTTGTCCTTCCGGGCAATCTCGCCCCTGCACGTGATGTCTGGACCCATTTCTCAGGTGGAGGCACCCAGAGGCGGTGTCCATTACCTCCGATGATAGTGAAGATAACGGTGAGGCGAGAGGACCTACATCTTATACCGTAGACTCCGAACCACGTTGGGCATAGGGGACACTTCACATGTACTAGACAGAGGTGAAGGCGTGGTTAGGGCCGACTTAAAATCACCAACCCCAGAGACGGTAATCGAACTTGGAATCCCTTGTACGGGAGCCGCGAGCGAAACCACTGCGATAACCTGGCGCCTTATTTTGAATAATATTGTCATGGCAACGGGCATAAAAATTTCGGCGCAAATAGATAACAAACGGTGGATAATGTTTCAGGGCAATAAAGAGCTTGCACAAGCAGTTAACGATAACGCGGCTAGTGTACACAACGAGCCGGTAAACAAAGATAGCTGTTATAAAGGATTTGCCGGCATAGGTTAAGTTACGCTTCTGGAATGTGAGAGAATATTCGGTTTCTTTATTCTTCTGGAAGAGTATCGAATTTATCAATGAGGTATTTAAGAAGGCTACGACTCGCCAAGAATGAGTTGTAAAACAGTGAGGTAAGCAGAGAACAGCTGAGTGTGAGTCATGAGCTGTGTAACAAGAGTGTTGTTTTAACGAGAGCTGATGAGAACGTTGATTGTTATTGTCATCGACCTTGGTGGATGTTGTTAAGTGAGGATTGATCAGCGTTTCTACGGAAATAACATTTTAGAATTTCTGCAAATTTGATTTTTAACTCTATGAACCCAGAAAGTTACAATATGATGCACATAGCAGAATAAGCATTTAAGAGTTTGTGTAAGAGAAGTAGAGAAGGTCACATGATTGCAGAATTTAGTGATTTTTATGATTCAGGTTAGTCGAATTCAGCCCTTGTTGAAATGGCATCTCTTCAGTTTCGCTGTACATAAAAGGAAATACACAAAATCCTTAAGTGACAGTGTAATATATGAAAACAAAAAATTAACACTTTCAAGACAATTTTCCAGACTTAAACTACGCTTTATATGGGACTGTTTTGGTTACTCTAATTTCCTTAAAAATGTCTCAAAAATTTTGCATAAAAAGAGATCTCTGCAAGTCTATAAGAATGTATTCCTTGAATGCTATGCAGGCCGCGCCGTGGCAGAGAAATTAGACCACTTGACTCTCATCAAAGTGACCCTGGTTCCATCCCAGGTGACCGAATGGGAGATTTATGGTTGACATCACGGTGCTAGGGCGGGTTTTCTCCGGGTTCTCCAGTTTTCCTCGCCATTTTCCGCCAATTGCTCCATCATTTTTCCTATCGTTTATCTCGCCCTCATTCTGTCATGTAGTTCTCTCTCTCATACTAGGCATTGGGCTGATCACCCATTCTGATCCAGATTTTCCCTTCCTCAACCCGACGCCTACGGGCATAATGGTTGGGAGGAACAAGAATACCCTGACAATAAATAAAAAATTATAAAATTTCTTACATATATATTAAAGAAAAAATTAAAACTTATTTATTTGCCTCTTCAACTAACTATGATAAATAAGGGCATGTGAAATACTACGTAGTGGTATAACTAGCGAAGTTAATGAAGGAGAATATCATACAAGCATAAGGAGAAACTGTCGTCATGTTGAGTGAAAGTTGCAATTATTTATATATCTATAAACCAAGAGATGTCAGACAAAAATTTATTATAAGAATATTGTGGATTTCGTCAAAACACACGTTGGTAAGAAATACGTTTTTATACTAGTCACTTTTACTATTATTTTGAATTTCGTAGCACTCTTAAGTGCTGACGCACCTTTCGTTTGTTTCTCGCTATATTACCCAAAGTGTATATTGTCACCCAATTATCCGAAGGCACGAACAACTGACAGCTGAGGGGGGGGGGGGACAGGAGGCATTCAGGCCACGCCTACCCATTCATTTCGTGTCACTAACTGAGGGGATGGTTAAGAAAATGTCACTGGTTGTTGCCGGCCTCTTTCCCCTCCCCCTGACGTCTGAAACAGTCGGGATATTTCATCTAACTCGGAACGTTCTAGATAGGTCAGTTGGTCTTATATAAGCGAAGCGTCGGGCTGGAGGAGAGTTCAATTCTTGGCGAGCAGCCGTGAGGAGAGCCGTGCTAGCGAACGGACTGCAAGACTGTACGTGTATCAGAGGAGTTGTAGGTAATTGTGAGTGTGGAGTGGACCTGTAACAGACGAACTGGTGGATTGTAATTGTGTGCGCTACGTAATTCTATGTAATCGGCAAGTGTTCCAACTGTAATTCGGTGGGAATAAAGAACATTTTGGGTTTGTGCAATTGGAATTTTAATTCTATGAACCCACAAAGTCACAATATCAACCATCGGAGTACCATTCGGTCTAAAACTGTTACGGATCTCGTTGCGCTGTTCCTGAGGCCATCAGATATCACCGCCATTCCTACCGTTTCGTATCATTCTCTCCTCCTAATGGTTTAAAAGGTCCTATAAGTCTACCCGCAATGCCAGTTTACTGGTCTAAAACCCAAAAATAAATAACATTGGAGAGTAGGAATCAATTTTAGGAGTGGCTCTTGGATTATACTGCAAATATAATAAACTGTATAAAAAGTCTAAGTTTCAATTATCCAATACACGCTATTTCTAGATAACAAGGCTTTAAATGACGATGCTATAAAGCTAAATCCTGTGTTAAGCGCTTTATTTACGCAATTTAAAGCAAATAAATCTTCACTGAATTTAGATAGAGCAAATTATTATCAGAGATAAATTACCGGATGCACCATTACAAATGCTAACCTATTATCAGCCACAGTCAAACTGCATTAAATTCCTCGGTTTACAGATAACTGTTGATATAATCACAATTATTCCATCAACTGAACATATATTATAATGCATTCTCCATTTGAGGTGATATTTCCCTCCATTTATAATATTAAAACGATTAACACTTATATTTAAATTTATTACATGAATAATGATCTAATGGTGCAACAGTTTTTACTCGCACTAATAAGTAATTGTAAATATTTTTGTAACTATTGCCTGACTTTTATATTTCTGTGATTTAAACCAACTGTGTTGGACTTAACCATGGAGCTACATATTGGCTTTATAGTTCGGACCACTATTAAGTACAATTAATGGAAATTAATTGTTCTTTCACACTAGCCGTGTGTAGGACGCACTATGAAATGGTAGAGCCAGACTGCAAAATCCCGGCTATGGCATTGAATTTTGCAGTCTGGCTCTACCCTTTCATTGTGCGTCCTACACACGGCTACTGTGAAAGAACAATTATACCTAATTGTGGTTAACTATAAAGCCCGGGCCTTAAAGTACTTACAGCATAGTAAGTCGCCGTTAAGGTAGTTGTTTCATGTGTTTATGAGAACTCCTAGTGATTTACCGGAAAAAACACGAGTCAGTTGGAGAATCTAATGTCCTGTTGGCACGTTAGTCATAGTAGCTCAAGGCTTAGAGCGGCTGGAGGGAGAGTGGTTCAAATCCCGGAAATGGCACTGAATTTTTGAGTCTGACTCTACCCTTTCATACTGCGTCCTACACACGAATAATGTGAAAGAATAATTAATTTCCAATAATGATAAGAATAATGGTGGTGGTGGTGGTGGTGGTGGTGGTGGTGGTGGTGGTGGTGGTGGTGGCGGCGGCGGCGGCGGCGGCGGCGGCGGCGGCCCGAGATCCTTGAAGAAAACAAACATTTTTAAATATAGTTGTGCTTTTGAACAAAATAACTCCGAAGGAAATAACAGACCAGTATCAAAATTATATTAAGCATGTAACTCTTAAGATTTACAAAGAAGAATCTCCATACGCATTAACAAAATGGATGTAACGGTTTGGTTATAATGTCTTAAATTTGAAATATTGACAGCGAAAATGGATGAATGCATGGATGGATGTAAAAGTGGAGTAAAATGCAGATCTGATTAAAACAATTTCCTTTTTAAAATAAGGCCTAATGCTTTCCTGGCGACGAATATGCTCAAGTTGCTCTCGGGATGCAAGCCAGGTGAAAAGACGATCAGAAATGGACGTTTCGGGAGTGTGCATTTCTCCCATCATAGGATATTTATGAAACATTATAACCACAAATGAATCATTGGATACAACACAAATACAAAGACAAAACACTATCAAAATTAGCATTACTGAACAAAATACTGTTTAATTTTTTTTTTTTTTTTTTTTTTTTTTTTTTTTTTTTTTGCTTGTTCCATTTATTCCCCGCCTTTAACTGCTATGGACATATCGGCGGCCGTTCTCCTTTGGAACATACTGAAGGTGTTAACTCGTTATCTGTTTTTTTAATCATTAGATCACGCGCACATTCACACTCTCATTCATACTTCCAGACTCTGGGGAAGATGAGGAATTATCTTGGTCGGAGAAAAGTTGCCACCCCCACCGCCGGGGGCCAGCCAGTTTTCAGTAAATTAAATGCCAAGTCAGGAGATGGCGTGAGTATAGAAAATTGTGTCAAAGAAACGTAACTACTTAACTTGATTATCAAGCTGTATTGATTTGTGCTTCTTAAGTCGATGGATTTCCACTTTTAAGGCCAGTTTCCAAGGAGAGCTGAACTGAAATCCAGCATCACGATTAAGCGTGCTCCTCTCTGAGGAAATGGCCAAAGCCTCCTTGACACTCCGCTCCCATTAACTGCTGCATTTTGCCAAGATGGTCGTCTCCTGAAAGTTGGCTCTACGGTCGTTATCAAAACAATGCTGTGCCAGCCCAGACTTCTCAGGTTGCATTAAACGAATGCTCCGTTCAGGTTCGTTTATTTTGGTAGCAATGGTCCTTCCGGTTTGTCCTATATACGGTGTCGCACATTCACAGGAATTGCGGCACACTCCCGGAACTTAGAAGTCCAGTTTGTTTTTCACTGATCTCAACAGATGTTTAATCTTCGGAGGTGGCTTGTGGATGGTCCTGATGTTTTATTTGGCGAGAATTTTGGTGATTCTGCCGGATAGGTTTCCGGTAAACGGGTAATCGTCGTTTCACGTGACTTTCTTCCCGAGAACAACTTGAGCAATTTCCTTTTTAATTTCTATTATTTTTTCTTTGGTCGTGCCTTTTCCAAAATATTTATTGTTTAAGGTGCAGCAATTGCAGCAGCTCGAAAGTGACAAATTCTCAATATTTATTAACATTAATGTACCACCGGGCATAGGAGTTTCCAAGCAGTAAAGCCAGGGCGAAAGAAAATTATGTTGAGTTTACTGGATTTAAAACTGACATAGCGTAATGAACCTCCTCCCATCCCCCGTATAATCTGTTTGTCGTTTATATACCAATCACGAAACCACGTTTTACCTCTATTAACTGTAAATGATTTGGGTGTAGGTAATTTGGATCCAACTGCTTTAGAAGTTCTATGTCTGCACTTAAGCAAAAAAATCGACTTTTGATATAAACATAAGAATGGTGCTTCCCTATTTTATATATAATTAATAATCAACCCCGCAGTTATTGATTGAAAGTATTTCATCAATATTACTTTATATTAGAATCAACAGTTTTGAACAAATAGTAACTGTCAAATGAATTGCTTGCCTTGAGATTATTTGAGATTATGGAAGCTGTTAAGGGGCTTCCGCCTTCGTCGTTGACTTAGGACTTAGTCTAGACACACGAGGGCTCCATTCTCGATAAAAAATTTTAAGTAATAAAAGTGGCTCCGAGATGAACTCCATCTCAAAGTCAGAGGCACAACTATTACATGTATACTGTCACGACAACTCACATAAAAGGTTCGCGCGTTAACGCGGCTTGTTAGTCTACACGAACAGCCGGCGGATAAATAGTGCCGATAAAGGTCTGCCGAAACAAACTGAGATAAATGTAAATTTCTTGTGACTTCTTGACTGATAGAGATAATTCGGTTTCTGGTTTATTTTAGAATGATCTAGAAATTATCAGTGAGGTATTTAAAGAGGCAACGACTCGCCAAGAGTTGAGTTGCAGTTGTAAAACGGGAGTGAGTAAGCAGAGTCAGCTGTGTAGTGTTGTAACGAGAGCTAAAGTTTGTTATTGTCATCGACCTTGGTGCTGTGGCTTGTGATATATGATGTAATATTGTTACGTAAGAATGTGTATTCCTACGAAAATAAAGAACGAGTTTTATTTTCTGCAAACTGGACTTTTAATTCTACGAACCCACAAAGTTACTTTCAGGTTTATAAATTTCCTTTCTAGCGTACTTACTGTAGGACCACTGCATGAATCTTGTATTAATTCGTCCAAAAGCAAACTGTCCTGTTAACATCTGATTTGTAGATTGCATTACTAGTGAATGCACATTAAAGCGGGAATTAAAGCAGGTGAAGAAGGTTTTGAAGATTTGTATGCTCTTCAGCCGCAAGTATTTGTGGGCCTTAAATATGCAACAAATAAGGCATTGAAACACCTATTTTATATACGAAGAAATGCATTGCATTCTATAATCTTCCCTATTTATCATCAAACTGTTTTATAGAAGTTTATTCATCTTCTACTTCATGTAAATTGAGATAAGGTTTGTAAAAATTATTTAATTGCCTATAAATTTCCTTTTAGGTGCAATCGGAATAAGGACTGTGATAGTCAAATCTTTTAAGGTGGATCGCTATGTGATGGTTTGAAACTCCATTCTCAGTTGGGGACAGTGGACTATGCTACGGAGGGCACGGAGCTTCAAATGTGGTATGCTGTACCTATGCCCCCAAGAGGGTCAGTCCCGGGAGGAAGGATGAGATGAGAGAAGACAGAGGCGGACATTTCAAGGAGCCAGGACAGAGCAAAGGGTGCGGTCCTTACAACTGCCCAGTTGGAAACTCCACGACAGGGCAGCACAACCGGCATCCCACCCACCGTGGTCCTCCGGCAGTTGTAGTAACATTGCATTTTAAATATCATGTATTTGCGAAAGTGTAAAGAGATAAACAGGGTAAATTCAAGTCTTGTTAAAACATACGATTTAACTTCCATATTGCATGTGTGGTAATTGTATTTTTGCAGAACGGGAACGAACTTTGAAAGTATGAGACTAATGGGATACCTCTCCTTTCCAAATCCTTCAACTATTTATCGCTTACATATTGCATACTACTTTTCCGACGATAATTAATAGAAAATAAAATGTATCACTACCATCTGTTGCAAGTAGTATCAGAATCAACTGGTCTACGAAATAGTAATCGATTGATCGAATGTGACACTGTTGACTAAATAAACAAACCAAAGGGGACATAAATGTTTGAGCCAAAAGAGCTAAATTTAACTTGTTTATAAATTAAATCCTACATATATGTTATGATATAGGTAAATAAAGACAGTAGGATTTAAACGCTAAAATTCAATAATGAAGTCAGTGGGTGAGAATAATAACTTGAGCGGGAGGTGGAAAAGAAGACCATGGTCGAAAAAATATATTTTGCGAAATTAATCTATTATAAGATATTCCAAAAGTTGAATTTACATTAACAGTAATCAAGGGAATTCACAGCTGTCCTTTCTGGACATTGTTTAAACCACACATATTACTGGATATGGCCAACCAGATTAAAAGTGATACCAATTCTATTCAGTTTAAATGCTTATTTAATGAATTAATAAGTAAATACGCAAAACACTGAACTTTGCACAAATAGCTCAAAAACTGCAGATGGGTGTTGCTATGGTATCTACAGATAATGCTACTTCCTTTAAGCTGCCAAATGACTTCTCAGTGTTTTCCTGTCAGCTTTATGCAATTAAACATTACATGCTACTAATACAACATTTTGATAAGAACCATTTCATCATTCTTTCTTACTCCATGAGTTCTCTAAAGGCAATATGTGACCCTTGGACTACAGATAAATTGATTCAGGATATACAGATACTACACCATAATCTGAAAACTCAGGGTAAGGAAACATTCTTCATACTGTCACGGCAACGGACATAAAAATTTCGGCGCAAATAGACGGGGGATAACGTTTCACGGTAATAAAGAGCTTGCATAAGCAGTTAACAATCGCGCGGCTAGTGTACACAAAGGAACTGATAGGCGGCTAGCGTTCACAAAGCGCCGATAATTAACGATAGCGTCGATAAACAAGAGACGGATAGTTTATCACAGAGGTGAAAGACTTGCCGGCCCAAATAGGGTTTTACGTTTCTGTAAGGTGATAGAATATTCGGATTACGTCATTAGATGACTTGTTTATTATCGAAAAATCTACTGATTGACAGAACAGTCTGGAATTCATGTATGGGTGTATAAAAAGAAGCCATGGCTAGTGATGAGTCAGTTGTGTGTAACGAGACTGTAGTTGTAACACGAGAGTCAGCTGTAGAATGTTGTAAACTGAACGCTGTTTGTTATTGTCATCGACCTTGGAAAACTGTGCATATGTGACGTAATGTCACAGTGTATTTCGACCGTAATAAAGAACATTTAGAATTTTGGCAAATTGGACTTTTAATTCTACGAACCCACAAAGTCACAATATAGATATCGTCTCACAGAGGTACGTCAGGTAATGAGGAAGCTGACGAGGAAGCCAGAGCTATTGCGAATAATAATGTGTAGTGTTTAACGCCCGCTTTTACTACATACGGCACCGCAGGCGATGAAAAATGATATGAGATGAAGATTGAGCACCGGTGGAATGAGATGGCGGGGGAAACCGGAGATTTCGGAGAAAACCCGCCCCAACGCCGTGTTGTCCACCACAAATCTCACTTTGCGGTCGCCTGGGATTGAACCCGGGCCGCCTTGGTGATAGCTAAGCGGTCTAACAACTGAGCCACGGCGTGGCCAGCTATTGAGAAGGACCCAGCCTCCACCTCTTATATCCCTGCACCTCATCGAGACCTTGTATCAGTCATAGCCACCAAATTCAAAGCAATATACTAAAAACCATTGGGAAAACACATCCACCAGCAAACTGCATTAAATAAGGTCAATAAACGGCCAGAGTGTATTCTGCAACAAATTCCAGCCCTCTTACAATTAAACATATTGTATTTCATTGCACAAAATACAATTACGCCAGAAAAGGGCACATATTTCAAGTAGCAGGTTATTAACACTTACAGATACAAAAAATTAGTTAATTTGTTAATGTTCTTTAAGTAAATTTGTCTATATGACTGTGTATAACTCGGAATTCAAGTTGCTGCCATGTTATGTCAAATTGATATTTGGTTCTCACAGTGTGTTCTAATATTATTGAACTAATGCACTTTTCAATGTGGTCACTATAAGATCTAGAAATTCTGCGACCTAAAATAAATTTTAAAAAGGTGAAATTTGCATTCCTTTGCTTTCCTTATAAACAAAATTACTGTTCTTTTGTTTCTTGTGAAGTCGTGTCATTGTCTGAAATTTCAAGATATTAGGCTGCATTCTCTCTTTATCTTCATAAAAATATTAAATAAACAGAAATTTTGAAATCTGAAAATTTATCTTCAGAAAAATGAAGTCCGTGTAAAGTTACTATTAATAATACTTAACATATATGATATAAATGACATATAAACGACATTAGACTTTTATTTAATGCAGTTTATGCTCCAAAATACTCATAATTCCCAACAGTTTCAGTGTTTTGCTAAGGTTTAAATGGAAATGTTGTATAACTTGGATTTTATATTTAAGCGGACCACTTGCAAATTTGTATGCTGGAGTTAGCTATAACGAAAAGCTAAACGGAGTAATAATAAAGAAAAGTTTTAATTACGGCATTTACTCTAGTGCTCATGTCAAAAAAAGACTTTTTAAAAGGTTCTTACTCCCTTTTGTTGAGTACATACTTAACATTTTGTTTTTGTACCTTTTCGGCTAGCTTATTTCGGATTCTCTCTACAATGCGTTAACTCCGCGATGCCCTCTACGCACAATCGTGACTGTTTTGAAAGGGAAAACAACCCAACCTGCGTATGACTACAAAAAGCAAAAGCGAGGACAAGGGAGAACAGCAAGGAAACAGAAATTGCATTTCAAGGAGTAAAACAAAGAAGGAAATAAGGCGCTCGACAAAAATTCAGCCTCCATCGATTTCTTTTAAAACACTAAAGCTTCCAACGCCAAATCATTAAAATATAGTGAGGGTTTAGAGTATCAATGTGTGCTGACCATCAAATTTGATATAGAGCTTTTCACAGCTACGTAGTTTGTTCAAAATATATTCCAAGTATTTCTGGTTTCATGGGATAGTTATAAAGCGGGACTACATTTGCAGTTTATTTCAGTAAAATTTCCTTGCTTTTCAAGCAGAATATCACCAAGTCCTCAAGAAGCAGTTATACAGAACCTCCTGATCAGTATAAATTTGGAGTATACAGGTTGTTTCAAAATGACACAGAACGTTTATAACTTAACTAGTCGGAATTTCGGTGTCGAGGCTTCGAAGTTCTGTTAGCTATAATTTTAGGAATCATTAAATATTACATGATTTTGTGATTAGGCAGCTCAGGAACCACTGGTGTGCGAACCTCAAAAGTTGTTATTGTGACGCATCGGCCACGAAAACAAAACATTACTCCTTGCTCATTATCAGTGACCCTTATCCTTCAGGTAATGGTTCAAAGGGCACTTATCTGTACTAAAGTTGACTAATAACTTGGATAGTTGCAAAGTTGTTCTTCAGTGTAAAACTACGCATTCTGTCCTAACAGGGAGGATTTTGCGCGTACCTAGATAGAAAATCCAAGCAATACGGAACGCTATACGAACGCCGAAATGAAGATATGGTTTTGATGTATGGAAAAGCTGAAGGGAGTTCAATGAACGCACGATTAATTTACGTTCAATAAAAGTATGAATTGTAAAAATAGTTAAATCAATAATAATATTTATTTGTTTAACTTCAGAGCATTTTGTTAAGATCTTAATTGCACAATACTTTCAAGCACTTACTGTAAATATTAACAGCTTCCTTATCAGCTACAAATGCTTTATTTAGTATTATCAAACACGTGAAATAAAATGCTCGTCTCATTGCATAAGGCATTTTGTTTTGGTTAATTTATCTACAATTCTTTGATGTTGGTTCCTGTTCTGTTTATCATTTAATGCTTCCATCCTCAACCTCACTAACATTAACTTCCCTCTAAAAGGTATAAGTTGCATATGTCCCACAGCTTATTTGCCATCATGGACGGCTATAATGAAATTTTGGAACAAGTTAAGCACTCATAAGCAATAATTAAGCAGTAGCTTAAGCAGTAGCTTCTTTATTGCGGTTTTATAAGTCAAAGATATTCTTAATAGTAGCAAGCAAGCTACTGCGGAGTATGTCAGTATATTTACAAACAGTTGCAGCACGCTGTACCTGCAATCTCCGACAGCTTGAGGCACGCGCCGTTGCTCCTGTAAGGCCACGCCGTGGCTCAGTGGTTAGACCGCTTGGCTCTCACCAAGGCGGCCCGGGTTCGATCCCAGGTGACCGCAAAGTGAGATTTTTGGTGGACAACACGGCGCTGGGGCGGGTTTTCTCCGGGATCTCCGGTTTCCCCCGCCATCTCATTCCACCGGTGCTCCATCTTCATCTCATGTATCATCAGTGTCATCGCCTGCGGTGCCGTATGTAGTAAAAGCGGGCGTTAAACACTACACATTTTGCTCCTGTAACTGCCTAAACTACACTGGTTCTGGAGCATTTTTATGAGGCTGTATGTACGGTAAAAACTATCGACTGTGTCAAATAGAAGCAGAGCAACTACTTCTGTATGTTCGTTCGGTGTTATTTTGAAACACCCTGTATAGCTTGGTTGTTTCCAACCAGTTCTAATATACACGATTTTAAAAAGCAGTAAAACATTCTTTGAAGAAGTATTAATTCGGAAATTGTAGCCAAATAATTTATCTCCATGTTTCCAAAACGTATTAAGACACTCCATGTTTTCTCTCATTCCTCAACTGTTTACAGCATAAAGAAAATTGTAGCCAAAAACACTTAACTGTATATATTAAAGAGATAATTTTAATCCGTCAATTTGGCATAAACATTATATCCATTACGATCACAACCCTTCTCTTTGAGAACCAGACTATTTCTCTTTCTTTAACTAGTCGACACAAGTAAGCCAGGAGTTAAAAAGTATACCAGATGACAGTGGCGGCTCGTGCCGCGGGAAAAAGTCCATGTAACTCACCTACTTTCGAAAAATGAAGTACATGCGCCGATGTATCTTCATGGTATAAGCAGAATTTCTACTTCCTTTCGCTTTTTGCTCAATTTTTAGATCGAATGTTGGTCTCCCTAACATTTTTGTACCAAGTCTTTCTTCGAATGCTCTCCTTGAAGAGGGAGCTCTCTGAAGTTCACTAACCGTGTTCAATATTTATTGGTTAAAGTTTTCGTAATACTAATTTGCTCATATACTGAATACTGTGAATTTATAACACGTTTTACACTCTCACACACAATAGATGAACTGATATCAGTCACTAAATAACGTTACACAAAAGAATATTTGGATAAAATGCGAGCATGCGGACCATATGCACTTGTTATGAGGGATTCTCGTTATGGTCGCGGGAATGCAGTATCGTGCCAACATGATAGGTGTATCACAATCTTCCCTGCGATGTAATAACCATTAGGTATTAGATCGCTACCTGATACTGCGATACTGTTTGTATATTCAAACTTATGGAAACGAAATAATCACCTGAGCTTTCGAGAAGATAAGAATAACGAAAAATTGCCCAAATTAATAAATCTAGGCACAGAGGAGGATATTCATGTTTTTTTTTAAGTTATCTGTTTAAATTATAAGTCTTATATGTACTTCTTTCTAGTGTTAAATCGCCATCACATTTGCTCCTAGCCATGCAAAGAAGAAGAAATGCCCTGTGTTTACGGTTTACTTCTATTAACAAAAGAAATAACAACGACATTTTATAAGAAGAGTTTTTAGAAGAGTGAATAGCGTAAATCATGTCAATGCAACCAACATTCTTTTTTCTTGAGCCTCTATTATAATTGTGTTTAAGGTATTGCTCAAATGTTCAGATATTGAAAATGTGTTACAGAGAAAAGCGAAAGAAATCAGATACGAGATGAGACTCAGCCAAACACTTTACCATTTGCAAACATCTGCCACTCTCACCATCCATATACTTGGCGAGGACCAAGCATTTACACTTTCGAGGAGAGTTCCCTTGACAGAGAGTCGCCGTTCCCCTTATGCAACTTCTCCTACACAAACACAGAGCGGGTTGCCCTAGCTGTAACATAGAATTGCTATTTCAGGAGAAACACTGCAGTGTTTGTAATACCGCCTAAAACTGTAATATAAACTATTCTACGTCTTGGTACAATGCCCTAGGGAAACCTCAGCAGGTTTATTTTCTTTGTCTTTTACCTACATAATGGTTTCATAAAACAATACATTTGACTTCATAACTGACTTAACTATGTATACTGATCCATTGTGTGCTATACTCTAATATTTAAAATGCAATAAATTTCTTCAAAATATTATAATTTTCATTTACAAAGTAAAATATGTTAATGGAATTATATATTAGTCTTAATATATATTGTATACATAATTATATACGGAAATGAATATAGGATTTGCTTTTAAATGTAACATGGCAGCAAATGTGGCTGTTAATTCACTGTGATTGTTTCTAAGCACTTGACAACTGTTCCAGCGCTATTAAAACAGTAAAAGGAACCTTTCTGAGCACTGAAACACTTTTAAGGCTATGAGTATGGAATGAAAATCGTGAAAGAATGCAAAAGCATAAGCTCTTGCTTTTTACTACACTTATACTCCGTACTTTCATTTGCCAGTTTTTGGTTTACGGACTTTGCAATATTATTACTCTCTGTGGACTTTGAGATACTCCTGAATACAGTGCTCTAATGAACATTACAATTTTGTACATAGTTTTTCTAAAAGGAGAGAAACCCTATTTTGGTAATATTTTTATACTTAAAATTATCCAAAGTTAAAACTGCTTTCTTATTTTCAGAAAACTTTCATGAATAACTACTTAAGAGACTCATGGTCATATCTGAAATTATATAAATGTGCTACTTTTTAAAATATTTTCATTAGTTGATATTCATCAGATTGAAAAAGCATCAAATTGAAATGACTTATCTACTTTTCTTGTACAGCTTCATTTTGGATTTTAAGAATCTCCAGTATGGCGTACTGTTATAATGGTATGAAAATTATTAGCAGTATATAAAGAAATCGTTGCACAGGTTGTTCATTTTTAATTCACACAAATTGATTAAATGAGCAGCAAAACAGTTATATATCACTGAAAAAGATATAGTTAATTATATCTACAGAGAGATAGATTCAGTGTATTCAAAGAATATTTATAATAATAGGAAGCAATAGAAGAGCCAGATTTTGTAAGAAGTATGTAAAGGAGTTGCTCAGAAGGAAAAGTTCAGGTTTCTGGCTTTTCACAGGCGTACACTGCCTTAACGCGCTTTTTAAATGCAAATTAAAAAAAAAACATTTCTTCATATGTTTGATGCAGTGTCATAGTGACAGTCATTTATGTAATTTGGAGGAACTGAATAATAAAGGCAAAATGTATGAATAATAAAAGGTATGTAAGCAAGTAGGTTTAATTTTAATTATTTTTGTAATAGTAGGTGTTGCTTTATTACGCTATTAGAACGAAGGGTTTTAGGATGTATTCATTTACGAAAGGAGCCTGATAGGGTTGGTTTTGTTGGTATTTTACAACCTAAAATAAAGGCAATGAAACAGACTTAAGGGGGGAAAAATTCTAAATAAGAAAAGTTAAACTCAGGTAGCTGAGAAGTTATATAAGCTTTGAATAACTTGGCCCACGTTAAAAATACTTAAATGATTACAATGTGTAAATGCAGATAGCAACAAATGAAAATCGACAGGAGTGCTGGTCTCAAAACAAGTTCTGCTTGAACTGTTGGATATCTCTCATAAAACAAGAGTGTAAGAAAATAGAAGCTAAATGATAAGATGCGGCGGAATTAATAACTTTGGAGTCGAGATACCGAACGACACACGATAAGCTCTTTAAATTTCAGTAAGAAAATAATGTGATGTATTAACATTTTTATATTCTTTCACACAAATATCAACGGTTCAATTCATATTGATTGAAATGAATGGTGTTTTTTCATCTCGATGTTCAGTTCCTTTTCTCTTAGTGTCACCAAGTGTATTATAACTAATTTCATAAAGGATTTATAATTGCTTATAAATTTATGAATGCAGTGAAATAGTCGAGTGACATTTAATACAACTATTTCATAAATAACATTAACAAAATTCCTGTATAATTATCCTAAAAATGTTAATAAAGTATATTATGTATGCCTACTTTGCCAATGGAATCTGGTGTGCGAAATTTCTATTGGTGTGGCCTTATGGTGTGGTATGGCAGGATGGTCAAGGGTTACGTGTCAGTGAGCAAGAATACTCTCTCAGGGTTCAGCAGTTTTCACCAGCCAATGAAAAATCCTGCTTCAATTTCCTGTGGGTTGTTTATTCCCACAGATCTTACTTGTCTGGTTGCTCGGCTTTTCTCACTTGCTCTCACTCCCGTTGAGTCGCCTTGTCTGTTTGAGAATATTTAATCCCACCACGTTTGGAATCTCGCTCCACTATTACCTCACCATCATTTATTAAACTAAGGTGGCTTCTCCCTTTCGTTGTAACCAACCGAGTGACGCTTCTCACATCGCCATACTCTTGGCTTCTTCCTAGATTTATTTGTCTATCTCCACCCTTTTTCTATTTTTTCTCCATTGCACGCCTATCACGCTTATTGGGGAAATTTATTTATACTATTTTACCTTATTGGTCCTTTCCATTCACCGTCAACGGTGCAGCAGTCACTGTCCACCCCCAAAGCTCTATGACCCTTTGGCGTCATAACGGCACAGCATCCTGCCTCTACATATTTTCCTTAAACCTCGTTATTGTATATGGCTCCGTGGTGGCGCTGGAATTTTGGGCCTCTATTGTCCTATTGTTTACATATCCGGTCTTTTCTGCCCGTTCTAGCTTAAGGCTACTTTTCCCTTATATTTGTTTCATTTGCACGTTATTCCTATTAAAATATTTCTTTTTGAATTTATTTCATATATCATTTATTCCCAATTGCTTATTAATAACAAGGTTTTATCATCCCTTTCTTGCATTCCACTATCGGAAACTTGCGGTTTCCGCTTCACATCCCAAAATTATATTTGTCCTGCAGCTGAAACGTAACCAAATGGAAGAAAGAAACGAACTTTAAAATTTCGACTTAATGTTGTGCTATCAACTACAAAAATTGTACTATTTCGATTCTATCCTGTGTTTGAAACTGAAGCATGTCAACCGTCAGTAATGCCAACAGACTGAAATGAATCGCGGATTTAAGTGTCATAGTTTCAGTATGCCCGCCTCGATAGTGTGGTGGTAGCATATCTGCCTCACGTTCAAGAGGTCCCGAGTTCGAATCGGTCAGGGTGAGTTACTTGGATAAGGTTTTTTCCGGGGTTTTCCCTCATCCTGAAAGACGAATGTCGGGCAACTCTAAGCTCTATGGACCATGGACTCATTTGAGCATTATTTCACCCATTTCATTCATCGTCCGATATGACTTAACGTTGGAGGACGTAAATTGAAAAAAAAAGTTGCAGTACTATATGTACGTACCTTTAACTTATATTGCATACATGGAAATACTTGCATATAACTTGAAATAAATTGCTATTACGTGCTCCACCACATACATTGTTTGAATATGTGTTTGTGTGCGTAACTATCCGTGTATCTATAAACCGCATAACCGTAAGTTAAAAAGGCAAGGCTCTTAAATACCAAAGCGTGCTGTGTGTGTGTGTGTGTGTTTTTAAGTTCAGTATCTTCCATGGATGTGACACAAATATATACAAATTCTGCCTCCCCCCAGATTATCCTATAAGAGCGAACACTTTTCGATATTTTTGACTTTCTCAAAAAAGGCTATTATGATAAGACCTGAAGCTTTCCTGGCGACGAATATGCTCAATTGTTTCTCGGGTAGCAAGCCAGGCAAAAAGACGATAAGAAATAGACGTTTCGGGAGTGTGCATCTCTCCCATCATCAGGATATAACACAAATATAGACAAAGACAAAACGCTATCAAAATTCGCATTACTGAACAAGACTGTTTTCAGTAAAGTAAATGTCAGGTCAGGAGATGACGTGAGTATAGAAAATTAATTGGGTCAAAGAAACGTAACTACTTAACTGGATTATTATGCTGTATTGATTTTTGCTTCTTAAATCGATGAATTTCCATTTTTAGGCCGATTTACAAGAGGAGCTGAACTGAAATCCATCGCCACGATTAAGCGTGCTGCTTTCGGTGGAAATGGCCAAAGCCTCCTAAATTCTCCGCTCCCAGTAACTGTTGCTAGAGCCCATTATTAAGGAGACTTTGTCCGCCGACAGTTGGAGCAACACCCACTGAAGATGGTCTGTAGCAAAGACCGAAAAGCGCTATTGGAAGAAATGGTGAACACCTGCCCAGTCAGAGTGAGTAATCTTACAAATTAAGCATGCCAGCTACTGATATTTAATATAAAACATAACTCACTTTTAACAGCTTGACAAGTCTTCTTAAAAAAAGAAAGACTCATTTAGAAGCTATTTTGCACGCTCTTGGAGGCCTTTATGTTTTAAAACCAATCAAATTCTGATAAAAGGAACATCGGCCCTTCTTATACCCTCAGAAGCCTAGGGATAGAAGTTGCCGCGGCACTGGGCATAAATGTTTCGGCACAACTAGATAATTGACAGCGGATAATGTTTCACGAGCTTGCATGAGCAGTTAACGATAGCGTGGCGAGTGATCACAAAGGCGGCAAATAATATTATCTCAGATAAAGGACTCGCCGCCACAGGTAGGGTTTCATGTCTGGAAATTTCTAGAGGTATCTCGAATGGTGTTTTTCTTGTTTGTGCGAGAATATTCTCGACTTACAAATGGATATATAAAAAGGATTGTGACACGCCAGCAGGACCGTTGTGAAACAGTTGTTGTAAACAAGAGTGAGTAAGCAGCAGTTGTGTACAAAGAGTGTTGTAATCAGCTGTCACGATTTGTTCTTGTCATCGACCTTGGTAGACCGATAGTGTATGTAACGTAATGCTGCTGTAATCTATAAGAGTATTTCTACGAAAATAAAGGAGATTTTTAATTTCTGCAACTCAACCTTTTAATTCTACGAACCCACAAAGTTACAATATTCATGCATGGAACATTTTTCGCATTAGTATCATTTATAATGGTCAAAAAGTGTCCCATTACGTATACATATTTACACCAAGTGATACGGCCTTTAAGATCTGATTAGACTCAGAATAATATTACTCTGCTCACCCCGTGACCTCGAAGTAAAATAATGAACTTTATTGGTGGTAGTTTGTTTACTGCAAGTCTCAAGAAGAGCCCTACCAGTTAGTTGGATTGTCATACCTGACACTTCAGAGGGCCGCTCCACAGAAGGGTTCGTTGCCATAAAATTAAGTCCCTCAATCCTCGTAGCAAGCGTATGCGCCATCTCATTACCTTTAATAGCAGGATGTTCAGGAACCCAAACAAGGGTGACCGGGCAGCTCACAGAGTCTTCCAATCTTCCAACGTCCTTTGGTACTACCATGCCAATTTAGATGTAAATCTTATGTGTTACATTCATATGTATTTCTTGACCTACTACTTAAAATTCTATAGTTTTAATGACCTCTGAAAGACAGCCCTATAGCTCTTTAATCAATAAGAAAGAAGTGAAACATTCAAAACCATTTATCGGAAAGTGCGGGTGCCACAAAAACTATTTGAAATAATTTGCGTGTTTGATCTACTTTCTGTCGTGTATTTTTGTCTATATCTGTTGTATATAATAATGCATAAATACTTTGGAATTAATATATTTTTAGTTATTTCAGAGCACTAAACATATATGTATATTTTCTTTTAAGCAGATATTTTAATAATACAGTAAAAATTAATTTAGATAATATCAACAGAGCAATTTTAGAGGAAATAAGGAGTACCAACGTTATCCATTTAAGTTTGGCTTGGCCTGAGAGTATTTATTGAAAATACTCTTATATCCTTTTCTTGGAAAATTTACTTTTTCTTGGAATAATGTAACCTGAAAACACTATATTCAATAATTGTGTGGAGTATAATATTTCCTCTTTTCTAATGCACTTGGGTGTCACAGAAAGTAAGGTGGTTCTTTCTCATCTTTGAAGTGATAGAGAGTCCTATATTTCAATGCAAGACAATGTACGTACTTTCAAAAATTTATTCTAGTAACTCTTCAGAACTATCAATGAAAACATGTGCATTAAAATATTTATTTTGTGGAGATTAATTGTTCTTTCACACTGCTAAAGTATGGAAAGATAGTCAGATTGAAAATTTCAATGCCATTGCCGAGATTTGAACCACAGATCTTCTTGTTGCCATCCAGCCGCTCTAAACCATTGAGCTACTATGACCAACGTGCCAACATGACGTTACATTCTCCAGCTGACCCTCCAACCAGAAGATCTGTGGTTCAAATCCCGGCTATGACGTGGAATTTCTCATCCTGACTATCTTTTCAATATCTGATTTGTTGCACCGCCGTATAAGTACGCAGTTTCTTAATTAACATCTCACTTTTGGAGAAGACTAACGAGAGAGCATAGTGATCGTGATATCGAGTCAGGCCGAACCTAAAACAGGATAGAAGGCGCCTTCATAGACATGTACACCAGAAACCATTAAGAACATCTTATTAACACAGTAATATTGAAACACTGCGTTGCATATATATAGTATTGACTTCTATGAAATTAATGCTAGATACACATGAATATGAATATATAGATTCCTATGGCAAAAATAAAAGAATTTGCTTGCATTCCAATTCATTTGGCAGGTCATGGAGAAACAATAAAGAAGGAAACAAAAGCAGGTCAGGTAAAGCAAAAGCTGAAATGCCCAATGTATGAGCTCGTACTTGACAGCAACACATAAATAACTGGAATGAGAAATCAGCAAAACACATTTCAATAAAATATTCAAAACTCTGGTATCTGTATTTTAGCAGGCATAATAAACAATTTATTTAATTTTTAGAAATTTAACTATTTAACTAAATTTAACTATTAGCATATAATCTCAATAACATTTTGGACAAGTAAAAATTTGAATCCTCTACTATTTCACTATGAATAACAAATAAAGCCAGTAAGAATTGCAAGTCCAAATATGGTTCCGCATTTACACTAAAATCTTTTTATTTTGTAAAACATGTTACATAAGGTAAGTGAGCTTCAGCAAAATCCAGTTAATTATCAGGATCAGTGAGTGAATCAATTACATTTTAAAACATACAATTATGCCATTATGTGAACTTACTCAGTAATCTGCAAAGTTTAGTTCGAGAAAAGAGAAAAGCTTTTACCATTGTGTGCCATCTTTGTACTCACAAAGATTCGCTTGGGCCGATTTTAGTTTAGTTTTCAAGAAGGTTCACCCTGCGTTTAAGCCATATTTAAAGAGCCGAACGTTACTTGCAGTAAGTTGAGTCGAGTGGATTTGGTGTTGTTCAAGTTAAGCTGAAATAGGAGTGGACACTTTTTTCCAAATACACAATGACAGTGAGAGTTCAGATAAGCAAAGTTGTGAGTAATGATTAGGGAACGGAATTTTGAGGTACTAAAAAGTTACATTTATTTATTTTTGTTAATTAAAAATCAAGATAATATCTGTTAAAAAGTTCAAAATATTACTAAAACAAAACTTATATATTCATTTTACATAATAGACGAACTTGTAAGAGATGTTTTGATAACTCATCAGTAATGGCGTATTGATGTCACATGTCAATTGCTGGAAATTGTTTGGAGTACGGTGCACAACACATCTGTACACTGTACATTCGAAATCTATTCACTTAGGTGCGTCTGCTTCGTAGAAGAACGTGAAGCCGCCAAGATTTGTCACCCAATTATCGGAAGGCACGACAAACTGGAGCTGGGTAGGTTACAGGAGGCATTTAGACCACGCCCACCCATTTATCTTGTAGCGCTAACATAGGGGATGGTTAGGTAAGTGTCACTAGGCACTGTACCGTCTCTTTCCCCTCCCCCTGACGTCTGGAACAATCGGGATGATACGAGCCGCGAAGCTTCCAGAAACAGCGATCTTGCTATATAAAGGCTACAGTGGACGAGTCACTTCAGTTCTTGGCGAGCAGCCGTGAAGAGCGCAGTGCTAGCGAACGGACTGGAAGACTGTGTACGTGTATCAGAGGAATTGCACGTAATTTTGAGTGTGGAGTGGACCTGTGACAGACGAATTATTGGATTGTAATTGTATGTGCTACGTAATTCTATGTAATCGGCAAGTGTTCCAACTGTAATTCGGTGGAAATAAAGAACATTTTGAGTTTGTGCAATTGGAATTTTAATTTCACGAACCCACAAAGTCACAATATGTATGTTGCCACATAAATGCTGCTATGTGGGAGCATTGATCGCCTATTATAGCCTTGCCACAATTGTTTGACGATTTTTGGGGGCAAGAGGCATACAGTTTAAGTTATATTTACAATTTAGACTATAATCTGTAAATTATATAGTTTTATTTACCACTCCGACAGATTCACCTGGTCTGTACAGGCTGAGATACTTGTATGGGCAGTGGATCACAGTGTAATGAAGAATACTGCATCAATATTTGCTTCATTTGTGAGCTTCTGATACTAATTAGGAAAAATAATTTTACAATCGATTAATTCCTTTAGGTAGGCATGGTACACATGCAAGCTATGCGCGTTTATTTTACCTCGAGAGGCGTAATCCGAGCGGCAGTATTGCCATAACGAATAGTGTATGGAGAAGTTTTAAGTTGAGTCAATGATCTCTCACTACTTAAGTGAACAGGTCAAGCATTAAGGTGTAAACAAGTGAAAACAAAGGTTAGTCTATACCGACAAGCGTTGTTCATTTCGCGGTGCAGTTACGATTGTGCAGAAAACACCAGATAGCAAAATATATGATTGGTTTATGGGAGGTCTGTTAGCGGAGACAAAATAGACGTTCCAGAAGTACCACACTAAATTGGATGCATATTAACAGGAGTGGCTTCTGAGGTAGTGCCGCTGTGCCATGGTACTATCTGTATGAAAGCGAAAGAAAGAGAAGTGTATAGGAATTGCGCAGAAATATATTGTTGCTGAGTATCTGCTCCCTCGTGTGAATAGGCGCGTTAAACGCAAGCGCTCTGTCCTGGTTGTTTTCCGTGGCTTGGCGCCGATTCCAGAACGGCGCCATCTACGCTCATAAGCGCCTGTGTTAAGGGCTGGGATGTCTGCTTATACACGACTTCTTACGGGAGAAGGTGGTGCGAGATTTCTCTGGCGCATAACTTACGCTTTATCCCATGCAGTAAAGCATGGGAACTTAAGATAGCTGTCTCTCTGTGGCGAAATCGTACACGAACGCTTCGTATCACATTCTCCATGAATTGTATTATCAAAATTTTACTGTACTCGTCACACCTGTGCGTAACAGGAGTACGGATGTAATAAATATGTATTTCCGTTTCCCTGTACGTTCTGTTTGGTACAGTATATTGTAAAATAGGATGGATTATTGATAAGATTACCTAAATGGTTCGAAATTGGTGCACATTTATATTTTAACAACCCTTATGTATGTATTTATTTATTCATTTATGACACCGTCAATACAATGCCTCACCGGCCACCCCTGCATATTAAGATAACAAATATCAAATTACAATCGACAGAGATCTCAAATTCTTTGCAAAATGATTTACAGTATTTAAAGTACAAAACTGTGATGTTTAACATATGGTGAAATGGAAGATATTGTTGTTTTCAAATGCTAGGCTTTGGCAATGAAGGCATTAGCTCTCTTGTTCTCCAATATTTCTGTGTACTGAGTCCGGCAGGTAAGCTGAAAGATTGCTTTATTGGAGATTTGGAGGATTGTAATTGGAGGAATCACAAAATATTTTAGTTTCATTATTTTAATGGCTTTTCACAGATATTATTCGTAAAAAAAGCTATTTTGTTTCTTATGAAACACGACGAAGTTAACCACACGGAGTGTTTCTAACACAGCTTTTACTTTCTACTGCTTACCTATAGTAAGTAGAGTAAGTGGGACTTATATTGTTCCCTTTTTACTTCGCCTTTAACTCCCGCACATATCGGCGGCCGTTCTTTGCGACATATCGATGGTGTTAACTCGTATACGTTGTGTTCTTGTGCTTTGTATTTTAATCATTAGATGACGTACACATTCACTCTTTCACACCTCCAGACTCTGGGGAAGATGAGAAATCAACTTGATTGGAGAAAAATCCCCACAACAGCCGGGAATCGAACCTGGGACCCCTTGCGTAGTAGGCGGGTACTCTACCGACTAAGCTAGGAGGCCAGCATAGAGCAAGCGTTGCATGCGCCTAGAGATGGGATAACATAATATGATTTCACAATAAATATAGGTTTTGATATTGAAAAAAAAAAAAAACAAAGAAAGCGCACGCGTGTATGTTTGTGAGCCTGATATGATAAAACCCATAAACGATAAATCACTGAAACAGTAAAGTTGATATCGAAAATCAGCATCTTGCAAGGATGCTGTGCTAAGATTTTAAAAAATGCTCATTCCAAGTACTCTTTGCAGGGCAAAGTAACGAAAATGTTGATTTTTTCAATATTATTTATAACGATTTTGATTAAAATATCGTCAACATATTTTCCTGATCAATGATATGTTTTCCCTTTTGTAATTTACATCCTTTAACTTTTTAAAGTCATATTGGAAAATGAATGGAATGGGTGAAATGATGCCCCAATGGGCCCAGGGTCCATGGAGCTTAGAGTTACCCGACATTCGTTTTTCAGGATAAGGGAAAACCCCGGTAAAAACCTTATCCAGATAACTCGTCCTGACCGAGATTCGAACTCGAGACCCCTTGAACGTGAGGCAGACGTTACCATCTACGCTATCGAGGCGGACCTGATCAATGAAATATAGGTATGTGTTGAATTTATGGAATCTGAGCTCCTCTTAACTTTGAACGACTTTCACATAATTGAGCTACCGTAAGAAAAAAAAAAAAAAAACAGTATAGTATTACAAAGCATAGATCTTGTTAAAGCTCGCAACTAGCCATATACATTTTTGTGTAGTCAACATTTCCCAGATGTTATTTTTTATTAGCTTGTATTTTTAAATATTTGACCATACTTTTCTCAACTGGAAAGTAGTTATTAATTTATTCTAATGGTCGTGCAAAATGCGGGCGATTTCAACGACAAGCTCTTCTAACACCTACCGTATCCAGCAGTGAAATGTGTCAGTTTATAAGGTTTATCTACTGATAAGCAGTAAATATAAGTATATATTTTTGGTGTGAATAGTTCTTAGTAGTCTGACTAGAGAAAGTCATATGAGTGCAATACATCCTCCCCTTCTCTCGCTCTCTCTCTCTCCTTTATTTGCCATACACAAATAAACAGGACAGTTGCGTGACAGTCACATGTTTAAAATGGCTACTGCATGCTGGGCACCAAGTATTTCAAAGGCTACTGGCTTGAAATCTCGAAAATGTCAATCAACAACACAAAATCAGGAAATATTTCTTTAACGTCTAAACCTAAATAAATAATTTAGCTTCCGGGTTTCTTGAAAGGACTTACTTCATGTATACTGTACACCTTTCTTCGACAATATTTGATAATATCAACAAGATTTATTAAAAGTAAATAATTGCTGTCAACTGTTCAAAAGCAGGCGTAAGATCGATTGCACTAGCCTCTGCTAAAGGGTAATCCATTATTCACGCCTGGTAATGTTGACCAATACTGTCATTAGCAAAAGGAGGCATTGCTTCTTGCACCATAGGAGTAAAATTTAAACACTGCTCAGACAGTAGCGTCTGCGGCCTGAATTTCGGAGGTTATGGGTTTAATTTCTGTGGCCGACCTTCCAGACTCATAGAATTTTTGGGGTTTTCCAGGGTCTCCAGTGAAGGATAATTGCATACCACCAAATTTACTCTCCGTCCACTTCTCTTCACCTTTTATTTCACCTTTCTCCACCCATGTCAGAGGTTTAAGCAGTCGGGAGCTCCTCGGTGTGCATGGCAGGTTATTTTTTCCCAGTAATTCTTAGCCCTCCGGTTCTGGGGAGATCTTTGAAAATTGGGCTCCTCAGTGAATACATATGTAAGCCCCAGAGACGAGGGGAGCCGGTTTTACAAATTGTTCAAATTTGTGTTTGTTCGGAACCCTACCTTCTATTGTCGTGCCTCCTCAGTCCAGTCAAAATTAGTATACCTTCACATCACCCGTTCTTCCCTTGGGGCGCCCTTTCCGAGACTTAGGCACAAAGGATGTCATTGCTCGAGATTGTAAGTCCCCACTCCGAACGGTTCATGGTGTCATACTGTCATATATGCTGCAATTAAATTATAAGTGTTAAATAAAGAGGAGTAAAGATTTGGGTGGTAAAACTTCACTATCAAATATGAACATATTACATGTCTGCAAGAGTAAATTATAAACCTGGATATTTGGAGAACTAAATATATTATATTAACATATGCGTTAAAATTGAAGTCACACAGTACAGAAATTTGGTTCAATAGCATGATAATATGAGCAAAAAATGGATTAAATCGTCTAAAAAAATTAATTCATCTTAAGATTGCAGTTTTCATAACTCCTTTAATGGGCACTTGGAAGCAGAAACCCTTGAGTATTAACTGGATGACACTTCTAAATAAGTTTTGCTTAAAACACTGAATTAAAGGAAACTTTACGGAGCTATTAACACACAACCAACAGTACCTGTCATGGCCTCCTACAAACCATTTCGTGTGACAATCCAACAAATTCTGGAAGATCTAAACTGTAGTATTCCTCCAATAATGGAGAAAACCCCATATAAGGATTTTCCTTGTTGGAGACTTCACCCAGTCCAGATAAACTTTGACCTTGTACACAAAACTCCAAAAGCCGATGTGCACAGTTGAATTTATAAACAGATGCTCCAAGAAGCACTGGAAAAATACCCAGATTATAGACACATTTAACTGATGGTTCGATAACTAATAACGGTGGTGGATGTACAACAGTTATTGACCCTGAGAACAATATACTCCATAAACTACTACACCTATGCAATATTTTCACATGTGAATTGTTTGCTATTACGGAAGCTCTGTCATATATTAATGACATAGACAGCAATATACCTTTTCTCGTGCTCACTGACTCCAGAAGTGCAGAAGATCCAAGATATTTCATCAACTCATCCTCTCATTAATTAAATACATCACAAGCTTCACAGCATCTCTATGAAGAAAAGAACCGTTGTGTTAATGTGGATTCCCTCGCACACTGGCGAGTTGTCTGACAAAACAGCCAAGGATTCAACTAATCTTCCAAGTGTAAATCTCAGTGCTAAAGTGCCTTTTCAAGACGTCAACGCTTATTTGAAAAAACCCTCTAACACATGGAAACAAACTTTGGTTAATTCTCCAAAAAGCAAGCTTCATGTTGCAAGAAATAATTCCACAGAGGCCATTTCAGTTAATTTCCTAAGTTGCAGAGACCAAATACTCATAACTAGAATTTGAACTGGATATACGAAACTCACTCACTCCTATATGCTATCTAAGGAACAGCCACCCGAATGCACTCACAGCCTGCAATGCAAGAAACACCATTCAGGATATAATCGAGAACTGCCAGCAGTATGACATCTACAGGGAAAAATTCAAGACTCCAGGCAATCTACATTTGTCAACGAGCGAAACAAATGCATGTAATAGATTAATCGTTTTTTTTAAATGTACCAATCTATACAAAATATATTGTAAAATGTACAACATAATGCATTCTTACTTAAATTTGTTAAAATTTAAATGTTAAATAACTGTTAAAATACATGACGTCACAAACGACTGTATTAACTTACTCTCTGGTGACTCAAGTAGTAGGTATGACGTCACTCCCTCCCCTCCTTTATGACTAGATTGAATAATCTTTAAGCGAGAGACTCTCTCTCTGTAACTGCCAGCTGATTGAACAACATGTATCTGTAGGCAGCTCCGCTTCTGGACAGGTAAACGGCCGTTATGGCCGCCTTTGTATACTTTTTGTTGCAGTAAATATTCTTATTAAGTGAATTCCACTTTTAATTAGCTTTACCCTACCTTTATACCAATGAACCATTATAGAAAAGATCCCATCCTCTCGCTAAAGCATGTAGTTCTGCTCTGAGTGTTTGCTCCCGAGTGTTCGACCTGACCACGTGTTCCTTAATTATTTACAAAGTAAGAACAGGTCGTCACAATATGACATTGTTAATTCAAGTTAAATGTTATAAAATCAATTGTATAATATAACGTATATGTCATTGAATAACTTGCATCAAAGTTTGTAAATGTGTTATTTTTTTTTAAGTCGCTATAAGACCATGCCTTTAGGCGACTTTAAATGGTTACAAAGAACAACTTTAATATCGAAACAAGTAAAACTTGACTGAGGGTGTTTTTGTTTTTGTGATCTTACGTCCTCCAACATTAAGTCATATCAGAAGGTGAATGAAGCGGGTGAAATGATGCTCAAATTTATCCAGGATCCATGGAGCTTAGAGCTACCCGACATTTCCTGGATAAGGGAAAACCCTGGAAAAAAAAAAGCCTTATACAGGTAACTCACCCTGGCCGAGATTCGAACTCGGTGGAATAGCACAATTACTTAAATAAAGCTAATTTGAAACAAAAAACGCAGGAAAGTTGGTTCAGGTTTACAAAAAGGATATCAGCAGGTTTACATTTAAAACTCTAATTATCAAAGTTGTAATTGTGCCTGGTGAAAGAACGGCTATCCCGCTGTGGTGTTGGTAGGGCTGAACAAATATAATAGCTCAGTGAAAACGCTGCTGGGGCGCTAGGATGAAGTATAGACTGGGTTTGGTAGAAGAAAAGCGAACCTCACATGGTCTCCAGGTGTGGGAAGCCCGCTCCAGCAATTAAAATTGATATATTGCCTCCTCACTGCAATAGCAGAGTAACTCCAATATATCAAAGTGCCATACTGGATCGTAATTTAAACCTTGTCCCGGTACACTTTTAAAAGAAGTTTTACTTAATCAGGCGATCATTACAAACCAGCCCTTACAAATATATCATGTTAATTTATCCCACTGTACGCAGGCTACTGAATCATCACCTAAATTTGAAAATTCTCACCTCGGTAACAGCAATTTTATAAATAACGCGATTCACGTCAATGACGACTGAAACTAATATTGCCTTTCGGGTGTTTTATCTTGTTTCCAATTTAACAGCATGAGTTGCACTTAAATTCTCCCTGAGACTAATTTAAAAATAGATGTATGGTGCATCAGTGCTAATAAATTCTACATATATTCCAAGGCCTCCTGTGTTTTGCTAGCTGAAGACCACAGGGGAACAGCAAGGAATGCCAAGGAAATGAAACATTCAGTAAGAAAAAAAAAAAAAAACATTACTTCTTTAAATAGCTAGAAGGCTTAAATCTCAAAAGTTATACAGTTTCATTGTGAAATAAGTTAGCTGAAGAAAATACATACATTGGGTAGTATACATTCTATTTTAACGGTTAAATAAAATTTAAAACTGATTTACTAAGAAAAATGACAAAATAAAGCTCAGTTTATTATTTCTGAACATTATATTTATTTGTCTAGATGTATACTATTTTTTGTTTCATTTATAACCCGCCTTTAACTGAAGTGATCATATCGGCAGCCGTTCTCCTTTGGAAAATTTCGAAGGTGTTAACTCGTAATCTTTGGGTTGTATCATTAGATCACGCACACATTCACACTCTCTTTCAAGTTCTAGGGAAGCAAGCGAGGTGAAAAGACCATTAGAAATCGACGTTTCGGAAGTGTGCATCTCTCCCACCATCAGGGTATTTATTAAATGTTATAACCACAAATGAATCTAAAGATATTACACAAATATAAATGAACACAAAACACTATAAATATTCGAATTACTGAACAAATGACTGTTTTCAGTAAATTAAATGCCAAGTCAGGAGATGGCGTGAGTATAGAAAATTGTGTCAAAGAAACGTAACCACTTAACTTGAGTATGAAGATGTATAGATCCTCTTCACTTCATGGATTAGGCTCTCGACTGTTCCGTCTTCACAGTGTCTCCTTCCATCTTTTCCTCGGCCTCCCTACGTCCCTCTTTCCTTTAGGACTATATTGGAAAACTACTTTTGGCAGTCTTGTATCATCCATTTTTCTGACATGTTCAAACCATCTTCTTTTGTACCTATTGTTACCCAAGCGGCAAGCCTACGATGCCGATCAATAAATGAAGGCCGGCGGAGGGAGGGGAGACCGCAGGGGTGGCTGGGTCTTCGTTTACCCCTCCTCACGCCGCTCGAAGGAGCACGAAGCTTCGAGAATGTTTTCCCCCTCCATAAAAGGAAATCTCGAGAAACTTCGGGCCGCCGATCAATACAAGCGAGGCGACGGTCAGTTGTGTTGAGTGTCGTGGCGAGCTGTAGTATAAGGCGCGCCGAGTGTACGTGGAAAGACGAACTGGCTTAGTTGTAATTGTGTACATTACGAAATTGTAATTGTGACATTGGAATAATGTGGAAATAAAGACTATTTTTGAGTGGTGTAATTGAACTTTTTAATTTTACGAACCCACAAAGTCACACTATTCATTCTTGAGGTGATAGCTTCCACTTGTAACTCATTTCTTATATTTTCATTTCTGACTCTATCTTCTCTTGTACATCCTTTTATTCTTCTCAAGAATCTCATTTCCCAACTTTGTATTCTGCTGATGGTTCTTTGTGTAGGTCCCCAGTTTTCACATACTTAAACTAACGTTGGGACCGCCATGGTGTTATAAAATTTTATTCTTGTTTCAGATATTGTTTTATTCTTTACATTTTTGTGAATTGTTCCACAAATTGTTTGGAATCTCATTAAAGTTTTGTTCGTGTCTTTATCTTTCTCATTGCTGGTTTCACACCGTAATAATTGAAGGATGGTACTTGTTCCAATACTTTGTCATTAACGACTATTTTCGACCTTATTGGTATTCTGCCCCAGTTTTCCATTATTTTTTATCTTTCTATTGATATTTCGATATTAAAATTTTTGCATATTTGGTTAAGATGGTGTGTTGAAAGTTGTAGATCATTTTCCGTTTCAGCTGTATAGATCTGTGCTCTTTAAGTCGACGAATTTCCATTTTTAAGGCTGGTTGCCAAGAGGAACTGAACTGAAATCCAGCATCACGATTAAGCGTGCTCCTCTCGGAGGAAATGGCCAAAGCCTCCTTAATTCTCTGCTCTCAGTTACCGTTATATTTTGCCAAGATGGTCGTCTCCTGGAATTTGGCTCTATGTTCGTTATCAAAACAATGCTCTGCCAGGCCAGTCTTCTAAGGTTGCATTAAACGAATGCTCCGTTCAGTCTTTTGTTCCGTAATGCGAGTGTTAATAGTTTTTTATCTGTTTATATTTGTGTTGTATCCAGTGATTCATTTTTGGTTATAACATTTAATAAATATCCTGATGATGGAGAGAATGCGCTCCCGAAACGTCGATTTCTAATCGTCCTTTCACTTGGCTTGCTTCCCGAGAACAACTTGAACATATGCGTCACCAGGAAAGCTTCAAGTCTTATTCACACTCTCATTCATACTTCCACACTATGGGGAAGTTGGAGAATCATCTTGGCTGGAGAAAAATCCTCACCCCTAGCCGGGAATCAAACTTGGGACTCCAGCACGGCAGGCAGGTTCTCTATCGCCTGAGCTACGGGGCCAGCTAAAGTGTACTTATCTGTGAATGGCACAGCTAACCATAAAACGTTGTGCAACTACTGTTTTCTACATGGAACTGGTGCTCTTGGAGTCAGTAGAACCGTTTTTGGAATAGATTTGTTCAATATGCGATCCATATAAACCTGAACCATTTCAATAAGCCATAACTTTTGAACCAGCAATAGGACACACGTGCAACTTTGGGAGAATGTAATACACAATTGGAATATTACATTGCACTATTTACATCTCAGAGAAAATGTTGGAAGTGTCCTCCACCAGCATCTATACATGTTTGCACTCGTCTCACCATATTCTCTGAAGTTTTACGGAGAGTATCCTCGCCAATGTTACTTATTTCGGTTCGAATGGATTCCTTGAATATCAACTGTCCGTGGCCTATTCTTGTACACTCTATTTTTAGATACCCCCACAAGAAAAACTCCGGTGAGGTTAGGTCAGGGGATTAGGACGGCAACAACCCTTTTGACATTATTCGATTATCAAAGAAACCGGTTACAAGTTCCGTGGTGTCATTAGATGTATGGCGCGTAGCTCCATCTTTCTGGAAATAACTTTCTTTTAATTCGTTATCATCCAGCTGCTCCACTAATGTATTGAAGATACCCATATAAACTTCAATGTCTGCAGTCGTATCAATGAAAATAGCACTGTCAGCTGTCAACATTTGGCAGTGTTGTTAATTCTCCCAGAGCCACTGAGATCATTAAAACAAATTTCTACATTCTACGAGCTTCCAAAGGGAAATTATGTCCCATTGAAGTGGTTCAGGTGTATATGGGTCACACTATATAAAACTGACAGCATTTAAAAATATTTATACATTTTTACCTCTAAAATCAAAGACGTTCCTAATGAAATACTCCTTGAAATACTATTACTTTGACATTTTGAACATTTCTCCTTTATTTTTCCTTCAGTGTAAGGTTAATTAGAGATACAGGCTGTAACCATATTAAAATTGGCAGCAAAACTATTAAGGATTATGCCTCACACAAAACTCAGACCATAGAAGAATGTGGATCATGGTGAGTCAAAACCGTGGAAACGTGTAGATGCTTTTTGCTTCCTACGTAATGTACAGTACAGAAGATTCTCATCACCTGTCCTCCTAGGTAAACCAATCTTATTGATATGCAAATGACAGATGCAAAGGCGTAAAGAAAGGTCAGGTTTTGGTGAGTGCTAAACGACGAGTACAGTAGAGTACTCATTGGCTGGAAGGCATGACTCACAAAGAAAGTTCACCCAGCCCCTGGTACAGGTACAGGCTTTTAACAGTAAAAATTGGGCAAGTGCCAATAGTATGTATATTAACAACCCATTGCTATGCCCGATTTTCAATTTTGGAGAGCTTGACTACAGATTTTTTTAGGAATACGGGAATAAAGGTAATGGAAAAATCAACAACTGAAAATGTGGGTATCTGGGCAGGAAGAAGAATGGGGCTTGGGTGGGATGTTGTTCTGAGGTGTCTCTATTTATTTGGGGCCTGTGGTGCTGTATTTACTTGGGGCCTAAGCACCCGGTAGTTTGTGGGTAGTAACTTGCTGTTGCGGTAGACCGCTCGTGGCGGTCACATAGCAGCCATGACCTGGTGGGCCCTGGCTACGACCCGTGTACAGTGGTGATCTTTATATAGGTAATCAGCTGGAGTCGTTAAAGTCCTCGTGGGAACTGGATTGTGGTGATGCGGAAGGGCGAAGGCCGTCGACAGCTCATGGCCGGGGAGGGAGGCGGCGTTGCAGGTCTCATGGCGGCGGCGTCCTGCCTGTGCGGGAGTCTCGATGTGGCAGAAAGTGCGGCGGAGGGACCTCGTGTTCTGGAACCAGGGACATATTCAGGTCATAGATGCTCTGGGTCATGTGGTCCTGGTGCTCACGGAGGGCTTCGTGTAGCTTCTTGTTGGGTGCTGTGTCATTGATATATCCAACAATCTTTTCAAGCTTGCCCTTGCAGTAACTTAATGTGTCGTTGGGTGGGTTGTCGCAGAAAGCGTTGGTGATGCGGTCAATTTTGAACTGAAGAGCGGCAATCCCTTCTTGTTGGGCTGCGCCGTCCTGGAGCTGGTTGTGAATTGACTCTGGTAGCTGTTTCTGCGGTGTAAGTCCGTCCATGAGTTGGCTGGAGAGCGTGGTCAGCCGGTCGTGCATGTCCTGGAGGGCGGCGTTGGTCATGCTCTGTTGGGCGGCGGCAGGTGCTAAGGATTCCTCCAGGTTACCCAGGCGCTGGTTTATGTGAAGGACCTCAGAGTGGAGGTCCTGAACATCCACCGCTGTGGGACGGTTGTTGGCGGGTGTTCCGGCATGGGTAAAGTGGGCACTGGGCCTGTCCAGTGAAATGGCCTAGACCATTACAGGTGGCGCAGTACCTGCGTCGGCGCCTGAGGTCGTGTGCCTGACACACTGCTGTGGGATTAGGAGCGCCACAGTAGTGGTACCGCGGAGGCGCGGTGCATGAGTCAGCGGCGCCCATAGGCGCAGCAGTGTCTGCATGGAGTGTGGCGCTGCAGTTTGCTGTTCTCAACTTTCAGACACTGCCCAAGTATGGGCAGGCCCGAAGCCATGGCGGCGTCGCGATCCTTCTGATCCTTGAACTGCAGACGCATACATGTGGTTAGACCCCTCTTGTTAGTGATGCGGGTGGCGCTGACCACTGAGGGCCACTTCTGTGATGCGGCGGTGAGTAGGAACCTAGAAGGTACGTCCCTAGGAGCTCCGACGATAACTGCGGTGTGTGAGGTGGCAGTTGTTGGCTGGTGTGGAGTGGCGGCAGTAATTGCCGTCGCTTGGATGGTTGGTGCTGGTGGAGTCTGTGTGGATGCATTGCAATGCATTTGCTCCCGAACTTAGATGGCTTAGTACCTGATATTCAAAACATTAAAGATGAAGAATCAGTATGTACATATCATATTAATATATTTTTTCTATCCTAGAAACTCATTTGCAAACGTCTTATATATCTCACGAATTTCCCGGCCATGACTATCACACCGTGTATTTGTTTTTCTATAGCTTGCATTTTGTGGTTTTCTTCATGCATTGGTATCTCAAAACATTGGCGATCGTTTTTCTGTATTATTTTCCTCTTTTATTATATTTGCTAAAGGATAGATCTTCAAGCATTCTCAGTAGGAAAGGAGCATCAGCAAACATATGTGAAACTGACGTGCTTGTCACAAGGTATTTTCAAAGTTTCACTATTAATCAGATTGTGATGCAGAATCTTTTGCCATATACTCCACTGTCACCAACACGGCCGTTTGTCTCTATATCTACCTATATACATTTACAGTTTGCATCAGAAAGGGCAAATAAAATTATGCTGTAATACGCTTTGTAGTTAACGTGATGGGACGCACCATTATGTGGACAGGTAATGCGGATATGCTTTCCATCCATTACACCGATGTGTTAAAAGCACCTCTTAAAATTATTTTGCTTTTTGTTTCCATTAATATTCCGTTCTATGCAACTAAAAAAAACGTATTAGATCTAACAACAGATACCACCTCCACCACCACTAATACTATCAATTTTATGTTTGTCGTTATAGGAAGCATTTCAGCAGGAAAGTGAAAATTTCAGGCTTCTACAAAAGCTCCAACTGGTGTTAGAGCTATCATACTTTGACCATCACTGCCACATGCAGAACCACAATCACTAATAAAAACAAACCACCCATAAAATGAGACATAAGTACTCCATGGGCAGCTACTACAAAACTGTAAAACTTAGCAAACTCATGTCCAAGTGGAAAAAAAAAAGAACCTCCCTTGATCTCCCAGGGTAGGTCAGTATTTTAGAATTGAGGGACATAAAAAGTGTTATTAATGAAACTATGTTACGGAGATAAAAAAAATCAGCAAGTAATTACGGATGCATGGAGCAGTATTGACTGAGCAGGAGTGACGCCGAATACTAATATAGCATACATTTCGAGTCACGTCCTGCTGAAAAGTTTGAATAAACCACCAGCGATTCAATTCTGAGCCATGCATCCAATCATGTAACAGGTGCCCAAAAAGTAGGATCCTTTGTCTATCTGACATAGTACCTGATGAGTATGAAGCAGGGATCATTTAGAATAATGGCGAAATTGTGGAGTAGTTGTAAAAAATCTTAATGTTACGTAACACTATTTCCCAAACTTACAGGCTTTCTTAAAGGGATTCGAAATGGCCAAAATAGCAAAATTGTAGTATTTTATATAGATAGTCAACCTAAAAATTCAATTACAAGGCGAGGATTTGAACCACGGATCTCCTGGTTTCCGTCCAGTCGCTCCCTTCGTGTGAACTATGGAGACTATGTTGGGAGTTAAATAATTTGTAATAAAACTATAAATAGAAGTATTTATAAACAGTGAAGCTTCATCAATAAAACTTTTTAAACCACTGCTCGAACTGTAAAAACACTTAAGCTCCACTTACATTAAAAAATTAGGACATGCTTCAAGGACTTCGCGTCCCCATCGTCAGCTGATATTCCACTGGTTCTTGAGGTGATGGGCAGATGATGGGCAGATAAATCAGCCATAGCCCATTATTTCTGGTCAAAAAATCATAATATTTCCAAAGACATTAAACTTTTGGTACCGGCAGAAAAGTATTGGGAATTAACAGTTTGGAAAATTATAAAAATTTTGAAGAATAAGAGAGCCATGAACTTTGAAATACCGACTGTATATGACGTCATTGAACTCACTGAACAACGCCAGGAGAGGAAGGCGGTCACCTGAAGAACCAGTGGAACATCAGCTGACGATGGGGACGCGGAGTCCTTGAAACATGTCCTAATTTTTAAATGTAAGTGGAGCTTAATTGTTTTTAGAGTTCGAGAAGTGGTTTAAAAAGTATTAAATAATTTGTGTTTGAATAAACTAGCATTTTCATTCCTAACTCGGCTACCTATTGAACCGCCCTTATGTGTTTAATGATGAGGGTGAGAGGAGTGAGAAAAGGGGGAAAATATGGCAACATCTGAAACACTTCAAGAGTTATCTGTGCTGATCACAAACAAAAGAAGCAAGCAACACAATGTGTTACACAGTAAACTTCATTTTTTCATATGAAGGAGAAGAAAAGCATCAATTAACTTGCCATATTTTAAATTTTTGTCTCGCATTAATCTGCATTTTTCTACGATTAAAATTATATATGACACAGATAGTATAATGATTTAGAAACCAATTTAATATTGCCTGCTTATTGTATTTGTGTTTTTTTTAATTGTTCCATTTACATCCCGTCTTTAACTGCAGTGGTCATATCGGCGGCCGTTCTTCTTTGGAGACATATCGAAGGTGTTAACTCGCATTCGTCTATTGTATTGCTTCTGTCAAAAGTAGATAAAAATGTGTAGCTTTTGACAGTTTTAACATTTTTTTCTGTAAGAGCTTTCGAAATGAGATTTTTTGTGATGGGTGGGACACTTTTTATTCTCAATCTATGCTGTTGGCTAACCTGTTTTCTTTTCTCTTTGATGCTTATTGTTTACACGTTTCTACTGTTTTAGAGAATTATAAGTATTGAATATTCTTTTGTAGGAGATATATATTCCTGTTAGTGTTCCATTTTTGGTAAAATCAGCCTTTATGACAAGACCAAAAGGTGTTTTATAAGAAAAGGAAGAATGTTGGCAAGTCTACAAATGTAATTGTAAACAATACATACATGCCAATCACCAACAGGTACTAACCTAGAACATGATGTTCCAATTAGTTTTTCGAAAAAGAAAATACAATCATAACTTGATCTTTTAAAAAAATGTATGATTTTCTAAACATAATAGTGAACGTTTCTCTGTTGAAAAGACTTATCAGTGAATCTGTTGTATGTATAAAATGCCATGGCCATGTTTGAAGAGGAGGAAGACCCGGATAATCCATCATATTGTCCAGGGATGCACTAAGGCATGATAAAATCTACTACCAACCTTAAACGCAATTTCTGGAAAATTACATTTCTTCAAATATCTGACTCATTATCTCAGCTTCTATATCAGGTACCAAGCTACAATTTTTACATGTTTTTTATATGTATACCCAGCTTTAGACAGAGTAATATTTATTTGCAATAATTATTTTATGAAAAATAAAATAAGCTATTTTTTGGTTTCAATATTTTAAGTCACCTTAAAAATTATAATATGCATTTTTCACGTTACTCCAAATTTCTCCTGGCTAAATTAAAAGTAAGTAATGCACAATTTGTAGCAAGATTCATCCCTCTAAGTTGATTGGCCACTGGGATAACGGGTCGGAAATATAACAAAATTTAACATTTTCGAGATTCCGAACCTCCTTAAATAAATACTTTGTTTTGGAGTAATTTCGAAAATACAAACTGAAATGTTCCATCACGCATGCATATCTGGAAATGTATTATTTCCCAAGTGACTGTGCATGGAGCTCCAAACGTGGTTTATTGTACCTATGACCCCAAATGAGCATCCCCGGGAATGAGGGATGAGGTTGGAGGAGACAAAGGGTGACCGTCCCAAGGAGCCATGATAGTGCAGAGGGCAGGATCCCTACATTTTACTTAGATGGAAACTTCCTCCAAAAGGCCGCGACAACGGATATTTCACCCTGTTGTGTTTGGAAAGCAGTTCCACCACGAGGGCTGGGTTCAGACCGACAACCGTCGTAGTGGAGGAGGAATTGATTTACTCAGAGCATATCATCCTGCCATGCACCGCCCAGCCACCCGTCGAGACGTACAACCTGAAAGACATCACCGGATGAAAGATGATATGAAATGACATTGGAGATGAAATGGAGTGACAGAAAACTCGGGGATGTGATTAACCCATCCAACACTCAGCTGTCGATCTGGGAAATCCCCGAAAAAGCATGAGTCAAGTAAGTCGGCCACGAGAATCGAACCTGGTCCGCCCGAAAGCGAGCCACAGACGAAACTGCCTGAGACATAACGCTCGGTATCCATGTATAAGTACCTAGCATAGAATTTCATATCTTTATGTTGTATTTCATTCCGTTTGAAAAATTTCTTTGATATGTTTTCTCCCTTTCCAATCTCTAATCCAAATCCATTTTTATTTTATTTTTCTTTAGTTTGACACAATAACCATTACTCCACTTACTATTACAGCACATGCTGTTAACTGCTGGGTATCCACCTTAAAACTGTGTTTAAGTATGTGGCAAAAGGTTTGACACAGAGTAATATATTCAACATTTTCAGGTATGATCACGTCATTTGATCAGATTTATGACATTATATGAAACAGAAATGTGATAATGTAACATGGGCCTTACAAACATACAAATTTTACAAACACTCATCTTAAAAAGCATTCTGAAAAATGGCGTTATCAGCTTAAGACTTCTTGGACAAGTTTTCAAAGTAATTGGCAAATTTAGCACTCCGAGGAGAAATTAAAATGGAGGAGTACACACACATATACACAATTAAAATATTTTTAAAGAAATACATGATTTGAGACTCGAAGGTTGCACCGCTGCTTTGACAGAATTTCTATAATTTTAGAATCGTAACATATCCTGTGCATCCCTGTTTAAAACTCTTTTTACGCAAATTGCCGGAATTAACAGAACATTTTATTTTTAAAATGTTGGTTCCATTAAATGCAAATATGCACAGAATGTTCTTAAAATGAACTATCAGGAATAAACAAAACTTAAACAGGAATAAATCTGTGAGGTATTCAATTCAATAAATCAAATTTATAGGGTTTGCTTAGGGAAATGCAAACTTGGAATCTTAGGGATATGTTTGCATAATGAAGAAAAAAGAGGAATGAGATGAATGACAACAGCAAACTCCGATATGGAAGGATTGCTGCATTTCCGAACACACTATAATAATTGTGAGCAGAATATTTTTTATTAACATTATACAGTTGTAGCTTCCCACGGTTCATTTGCATGAACGTGTTTGTTGTATTTCACTCGTGGCTATGCCATGTCGGCCGTTAGTCCCATTCTGCACACGTTTGTAAAACCGCAAGAACAGTCGAGCATTCAGGGACAGAGCAATGTGCTAGAACATATTTTACATGTTAAATTAAGCATAGAAAATATTACACAAATAAAAATATTTGTTAACTACTATCCACTTATCTTATGAAGTTGATGTTAGTACTTCTTTCTTCTTTGTAAAATCTGTTTCGAAGGCATATTGCATTCATCCTCAGTTAAACAAACTCCGTTGTTAAGGAAATCTCGGTTACCATGTTTTCTATGTTATGTCACGTTCCCAGCACCACCATCATCTGAAGACGAAACAAACCTAAAAACAGAATCAATATTCATTACGCCATGCTTGTTTTTTAAAATAAATATTTTTCCACACTTTAAAATCTATGGGAACACTTAACTGTTTTAATAATTTAACTTCGGGTTTTATTTTAATGGTTAAATGACCAAAGCTGATCTGCTAAGGCCGATTTATCAATTGGTTTATATTTAATGTTACGAAAATGTTCTTTCCTTCTGGTTTCCAAACTACGTTTCGTCTTTCCAATATAAACCTGATCACAATCTAAACAATTACATTGATAAATACCAAATTTCTTATTATTAGGAATAATATCTTTTTTAGAAAACTGTAATTACATATTTATTTTGAGGAACTAAAGTTACACCAACTTCTTTAAAAATATTTTGAAAATGTTTATTAACCCAAGGATGGAAGGTAAATTTTTTAAACTTATAATAATCTTTTATTTTTTAAGAGTAGAAATATCATTAATAGTTTTTTGATATTTAACATTTTCAATTTTCTTTTGTATACAATCTTTATTAAAAGCATTAATTAATGCACTATTAATAATGTTTATATTCTTTATTAAATTCTTCTTTATTCAGGGCTATATTTATTAATCCATAAATCAAACTATTAAAAACAGCAAATTTGTCTGAAAAGGGGTAGCTCAATGGGTAAAAGCGACTGGACCGAAACCAGGAGATCCGTGGTACAAATCCCGGCCATGGCATTGAATTTTTCATGTCGACTCTATCTATAAGAAGAATAAATATTAATAGGCATAGTTTGTATAAAGGCATGTGATTGCTACACATTATATGTTTTTAATGGTGAATTGTCTCAACAAACTTCTGGCTAAGCAAGGGGTAATCCTCTTTCACCTTTTCTTACTGATCTTTTTATGAGTTTTTTTTCGAAATTCAAGTCACTAAAGCTTTTCCTTTGATTTTTAAAACGTGGTATAGATATGTTGATGATATTTTTGCTATTGTTACTGAAAAACAAATTAATGATGCAATAAAATTACTAAATTTACAAGATAAAGCAATAAAATTCACATTAGAAACTGAAATAAATGGATTTCTTCCTTTTTTAGATCTGAAAATAATAAGAAATAATAACAAATTAGATTTTGGTATGTATAAGGAAATTACATAAAAATAAGTTTTAACCCTTTCTCAAATAAATTTGCTGTTTTAATAGTTTGATTTATAGATTAATAAATATAGCACTGAATAAAAAGAAGAATTTAATAAAAAATATAAACATTATTAATACTATGTTAATTAATAGTTTTAATTAACATTTTATACAAAAGAAGATTGAACAATTTAAATATCAAAAAACTACTAATGATATTTCTACTCTTAAAAAATAAAACATGATTATAAATTTAAAAAATTTACTTAACATCCTTGGGTTAATAAACATTTTCAAATGTTTTTAAAGAAGTTGGTATAACTTTAGTTCCTCAAAATAAATATAGTATTAAAATTTATTACAATTTTCTAAGAAAGATATTATTCCTAATAATAAAAAATCTGGTATTTATCAATTTAATTGTTTAGATTGTGATCAGGTTTATATTGGAAAGACGATACGTAGTTTGGAAACCAGAAAGAAAGAACATTTTCGTAACATTTGAAACAGTTATTTTATGTTGTCCCCAAAGAGTTTCAAATATTGTATTATGTGAGGTTATGTAGAGTGAGTCACGCACAGAGAAGCTATGTAAGTGGAAATGACGTCACAAAAGTGTGGAATAACAAACTTATTTGTGATTGGTGTGACGCGTATATCGTAAAACGTGGACCAATCAGATATAGAAGATTTTACGTTGCCATGGAGGATATTCAATATTCCTCTAGAGGGATTGAACTATTAGCGAAATGCTAATGTGTAGAAGAAGCGGAACCGGTCATTCTTCTCCTAACAGTCGCCGTGAACGGATGTAAGGTTCTCTTCTTAAACGCCGTTGTGTGCGGAAGAGTATAAGTTTATTCTCGTAACCATCATCGATTATAACTAGATAATCTTTACATTAAATATCATCGCTAGAAGACACACAATTTAATTATTATACACGGTAGTAAAAAAACGTATAAAACTTTTGATTCTTGCACGCATCCAGATAAACGCGTCACATCAAGTGAATCTTGTGTAAGAATAGTGTTATAAATGTTGTATCATACATCTTGTTCGAACTGGTGTTAATTGAAGTAAGGAAATAAAAGTTTCTACATTATTTAATACAGAGGAAAATGATTACTCATTTTACGTAAAATTTCCTTCCGCCGTACCACCCCTGTAAAAAGAAGATATCTAGCTCAACCGACTGAAGCCACGCCGAGGTAAGCTGGGACTTCAAGAATCATCCATTCCAACCCTGTTCCAAATGATCACCTCAACGAGGGGCATAATTCGCCATCCTTCTATACGATTCGACGTAAATCCAGTTCCAAAATGGCGCCCAACTGTATGGCTCGAATAGGCAGAAGGAGGATTACACCACAGGAGAATAAATAGTGTAATGGACAGGTAACTTCGAATCAAGAAAGAAGAAAGAAGAAAAGTGAGTACGGAAAATCTTAATAGATAATTAATAGAAAAAGTGACAAAATTATAATTTTCATTTTTTTTATGTTATTAAGAAAGGGAAAAATATTACCTAAAATGGAAGGTAAAAAATTAACAGACAATAAGAATAAAAATGTTGGGGAAGGAGTGGAAAGACTAGTTAGTGATAAGAGAGCAGAAATACAAGAAGTCAGGGAAGTAGTGGAAGGAATGATTAGTGATGATGCAGGAACAAGTAGAACAGAAATTATGCAGAGTAAAGGTAATGAAATGATAATAGACAGGTTAGAGAAAATGATGAGTAATTTTGATGCTAAAATGGATAGTTTTAGACAGGAAATAAGACAGGAAATAAGACAGAATTCAGATCAAAATTCAGAAAATTTAAATAGTTTTAGACAGGAAATAAGACAGGAAATAAAACAGAATTCAGAAAAGGCAGATCAAAATTTAAGGCAGGAAATGAGTAATTTAAATGCTAAGGTAGATCAAAATTCAGAAAAGGTAGATCAAAATTCAGAGAAGTTAGAAGCTAGAATAGATCAAGGTTTAGGTAACCTAAGAAATGAAATTGAGAAAGGAAGAGAAGAGTGTAGAGAAGGCATAAAATCTTTAAAACAGAAAATAGAATCTCATGATGGAGAAATGTCTAAGTTAAAAGAGATGTTTCAGGAAATGAAAATAAGTCAGGAAAATGTAGTAAAAGATATAAGAAGTGAATTGGCTAAGGAGTCAGAAATCCTTAAGCAACAACAAGTAGAATTTGTAGAAAAACAAAAAGTAGAAATAGGGGAATTAGAGAATAGAATAAGACAAGAAATAGATGTAGTCTAATTAGATAATTCACGGAAATACCATGAGGAAAATATTGAAATACAGAATAATTTTGTAAGAGAGGTAAATAGTATCAGAAATGATGTTAAACTAATTGCTACTGAGGTGCAAACACAACAAGATGAACTAAAAGTTAAATATGATGAAGTCAGTAAGTTGAATAGTGAAATGATTACAAGAATAGATTTGGCACAGGAAAGTTTTGAGAGAGAGAAAGAAAACATTAGCAAGCTGAATCAAGTTGTGGTTGCATTACAGGCAAGCAAAATTTCTGAGAACCAGAGGGTAATAAAATCTAAGAATATTACATGTATTGACTCACCTGGTAATTCAGGTAATATTGTACAAAACTTAGAGAATTATTTGGAGAGTGACGATACAGAATCTTTGTCACCTGATTGTGAAGTAAATGGTAATAGACAAATACAAAACATGCACACACATACACAGTTACACAGTCAAGGTAACACAAATTGTACAAATTATTTGTTGCATGACATAAGTCCACCTACTTTCGAAGAAGAATCGGGAGACAATCCCAAAATATTTCTAAAGGAATTAGAAGAATATTTTAAAATTAAAAAGATTCCAAATGAATTTAGGATGATGATTGTTAAAAGGTGTTTGAAGAAAAATGCTTTAGAATGGCTGAGGTTAACACTAGCATCACATGAAACGTATAGTATGTTTAGGAATGTGTTTATAAATAGGTTCTGGGGTCCAGAAAGACAGAGAAGAATTAAAGTCGAACTGGCCACTGGTAAATTCGAGTTCAAGAAGGGTGTGTCCATGACAGAATATTTCCTAAAACTTGCTAACAAAAGTAAACTTGTGAATCCAGATATGTCAGAAACCGAGATCGTGAATATGCTAATACGACATTATCCACCGCACATTAGAAACCACCTAATTGTGGCTAAGCCCGTCGACTTTACTGATATGATTGAGTTATTATCAGAATTTGAGGCTCATAACCTTAATTCTGATTCTACTCATAGTCAAGTTGATCCTGACAAGACTCATATAGAACAAAAGCAAGTAAATAGACAGGAAGTAAGACCAACATTCAGGGAAAATCACAACCATACTAACCAAAACCAAAATAGTTTTAACCAAAATTGGGGCGGGGCACGTTCAAGAGACAACTATGAACGAAGAGAGTACAACCCCAGAAAGACATATGAATCGGTAGTGCCAGGTATAGGAAGGAGAATACCAAATACTCCTAGGAGGAATTATAATAATGACCAACCTGTGGGAAATGTGAGGAGTAATCAGGTGAATCAACTGAGGTTTTACAGGGGAAATAACTTAAGAACGGGTTATCAAAGTAGAGGAAGAGGAACTAGCATCGAAGACTCTTCATTAAGAGATTTTGGGGGTCCTAGGTTTGAAAGGGCAGACAATAACCTAGAAAGGACACGGACTCAGGGAATAGAAGGAGAAATAAATAACGGTAGTACCAACCCAACTGCTAGTGTAACTACCGACCGCACTAATGCGGAAAACTGAGTACCAAATCATTTTGTGCCTTGGAAAGTGGTTCGGTAAAAATGACACAGGGCAAAATCAAAATTCAAAATTTACCAGAAGATAAGCTCACTCTCTCCAGAAGTAAAAATCGGGAATTAGTAAATCCACCTCAGATTAACCTTCGTATAGGCGATAGCGAATATAAAGTATTGATAGACACAGGAGCTAGTTCATCAGTAATAAGTGAGAACATATTCAAGGAATTACTATCCAAGTTTAGGATTGAATATTTAAACGTGTGTAATGTATACTGTAGCACAGCTATTGGGAAAAAGAAAGATAAAGTTAAATATCAAGCGTTAATTCCTGCGCGAATAGATGATTTGAATTTCAATTTTATCGTATTGGTAATACCAAACTTAGCTCGTGATATTATTATTGGCAATGATGTATTGTATGGTTGGCAAAGTGTGATAGATTTCGAAAAACATGAAATGAAGGTCAAAGGAGATAATGAAGTAATAAAAATAAATTTGTTAGAAGAAATTATATTAAAAGAGGATGAGAAGGATAGTATAAATAATGATAGGTTTTTTGTAGAAAATATAATATTATACGAAGAAGATATAATTAATAATGAAGAAGATGATAGTGGTAAAGAGAATTTACTTTTAAATAATAAAGAAAATGAGACGTTTGACCTTGGAGATCATTGTTGCCAAATAAACACATTAAATACCGACACCGAGCGAAAACAAGAAGAGGAAGAAATTATATTCCAAAGAACTTCGAAAGAAAAGTTAGGGAAAACATACAATTTAAATCACGCGCAAAGAGAACAATTGAGGTTATGTATACTAAAGAACAGGAACGTTTTTAGTACGAAACCTGGATTGTGTAATAAGTACATACATACATTTAAAGTGAACGACATTGCTCCTTATACTCATAAAAGTAGACCTGTGCCTATCACTATTAGACAACAAGCATCTGAAGTAATAAACGATATGCTAGAAAATGGAAATAAAATTTTAAAAGATTGGGTACCAAAGTATGGGCCAATAAAGGCAATATTATCAGACAACGCAACGGTTCACCGGAGTAAATTGTTTACTTCAGAAATGAAGAACAATAACATTAAGATGTATTACTCTTCAGCATATTTTCCCCAAGGAAATCCTTGCGAGAGAGTGATGCGTGATTTAGGCTTGTATTTCAGAATTCTGTGTCATTCTAACCACCGAGGCTGGCACAAATACTGCCATATTATTGAGAAAATCATTAACAATACCCCAAACTCTACTACCAAATTTTCACCAATCGAATTAATGACTGGACTACAACCTGAACCTCTAGTAATAAAAGCACCAACAACCTTAAAAGTAGATGAAATGGAATTGAATGAAGAAGAAAAGTGTGCTGAAGCATTTCGAAGAATAAAAGAAAAAGCAGAGAAAAGATTATCAAAGATACAAAGAAAAGGAGCGAAATGGAATCCTGAAATAAATGATAAAGTTCTCCTAAAGACATTTAATATCTCCAGTTCTAAAATCAAATCCTATTGGAGAATGAATTTGTTATATAAAGGTCCATATAAAATAGTAAGAAAATTTGGGGATCATACGTACGAATTAAGAGACGATGATAATAAAATGATAGGAAAATATCACAAAACACTTTTAAAACCATTCAAAAGCCTTGACACTCACAAGAATAATTGATTTGAAAAAAAAAAAATAATAATAATATGTTTATGAATTACTGAAAAATGTTTTGTTTATTATTATTGTGTTCGAATAATTTCTGATTTTATATTGTTATTTTAAATTTTATTGATTGTTCATTGTTGTAATAATGTTTAATTATTGGGGCATTCTTCAGAATATATGGAACAATATTATTGGGAGATTTAAGTTAATTTTCCATATATTCTGAAGAGGGGCATCTGAAACAGTTATTTTATGTTGTCCCCAAAGAGTTTCAAATATTGTATTATGTGAGGTTATGTAGAGTGAGTCACGCACAGAGAAGCTATGTAAGTGGAAATGACGTCACAAAAGTGTGGAATAACAAACTTATTTGTGATTGGTGTGACGCGTATATCGTAAAACGTGGACCAATCAGATATAGAAGATTTTACGTTGCCATGGAGGATATTCAATATTCCTCTAGAGGGATTGAACTATTAGCGAAATGCTAATGTGTAGAAGAAGCGGAACCGGTCATTCTTCTCCTAACAGTCGCCGTGAACGGATGTAAGGTTCTCTTCTTAAACGCCGTTGTGTGCGGAAGAGTATAAGTTTATTCTCGTAACCATCATCGATTATAACTAGATAATCTTTACATTAAATATCATCGCTAGAAGACACACAATTTAATTATTATACACGGTAGTAAAAAAACGTATAAAACTTTTGATTCTTGCACGCATCCAGATAAACGCGTCACATCAAGTGAATCTTGTGTAAGAATAGTGTTATAAATGTTGTATCATACATCTTGTTCAAACTGGTGTTAATTGAAGTAAGGAAATAAAAGTTTCTACATTATTTAATACAGAGGAAAATGATTACTCATTTTACGTAAAATTTCCTTCCGCCGTACCACCCCTGTAAAAGAAGATATCTAGCTCAACCGACTGAAGCCACGCCGAGGTAAGCTGGGACTTCAAGAATCATCAATTCCAACCCTGTTCCAAATGATCACCTCAACGAGGGGCATAATTCGCCATCCTTCTATACGATTCGACGTAAATCCAGTTCCACATTAAATATAAACAAATTGATAAATCGGCCGTAGCAGATCATTTTTGGTCATTTAACCATGAAATAAATCCCAAAGTTAAATTATTAAAACAATTAAATATTCCCATAGATTTAATAGTGTGGGGAAAATATTTATTTTAAAAAATAAACATCGCGTAATGAATTTTGCCATACCGGCAATTGATTCTGTTTTTAGGTTTGTTCGTTTTCGGATGTTGGTAATGCTAAAAACATGACATAACAAAAGAGAAAACGTGGTAACCGAGATTTCCTTAACAACGGAGTTTGTTTAACTGAGGATGAATACAATGTGCCTTCGAAATCGATTTTAAAAAGAAGAAAGAAGTATTAAAATCAACTTCTTAAGATAATTGGATAGTAATTAACAAATATTTTTTGGTGTAATATCTGTTATTCAGTTAATATTCCTTAAATTGTGTAAATTCACACACACAAACTCTGCGTACGTATGCTAAACATAAAATCTAAATTTACTTCAATTTCAACTCGCCCAAAAAGCTAAGGAAGTTATAATAAATCTGTTACAATATTTTTCTGATAGTTTCAGTTTTAATGAGTAATTCAAACTTAGAAGTATAAAAGCCTAAAATGTTTTGCGTGTACATTTTCCTAAGAACTGTAAAAATGATAGCGGTTTCAGCATTAGGACCTGCTTGCCCACATGAATGCTGGAAAGTTAAACGGATTATACTGTCAGATCCGCGGTTTGTAAGAACACAGAGAATTAAAGCTTGATGCTCCTTTTTTATACACGCAGATAAAAATGTTGACCGAGAGAGGCTAAAATAAATAATAGTGTGGGCAGTTGTAATGGAAAGTGTTCCTTCATTCTCATAATATTGTGTTTTTATAACAATTTCAATCGATGCAACAGATTTTTTTTTTCTCGCTTATAGTACAATTTTGTATAATTTAAAGAAACATCACTTTGTCATAATTACTAATTTTCCATTATTGTTAAATATTTTTGTTTTATTTGTAAGAAAATACCATCCGGACAGGATGTTCTCTCAGACACGGGAAGATGTTAAAAGTAAAAAATTTAATGGTTTTATTTATGTCTGAATGAGTGAATGCATTATTCTTTTCTTTAAACTTAACATATAATTTATATAATGTGTTACTCATCTTCCAGTTCTTTTATTTCTTCCACTAGTAGATACAATCAAGTTAAAAAATGCAATGCCAGGGCCGGGTTTTGAATCACGGATCTCCTGGTTTCCATACAGTCGCTCTTATCTATTGAGCTACCATGGCCAACTTGCCGTCATGACATTAAATTCTCCAATTAACTCATATTTTACCAGTAAACCACTAGGGGCTCTCGCAGCCGAGATTGACCGTCTGTGGCGACTTCCTATCGTAAAAGTCGCAGGCTTCATCATTTAACTCTTATTATTTAAGTTAATTGATGGAAATTAATCATTTATTCACACTAGCCGTGTATAAAGCTAAGGTTTTGAATAGTTGCAGTCAAACTGAAAAATTCAATACCACGGCCGGGATTTGAACCACGGGTCTACTGGTTTCCGTCCACAAACGGTGTATCTCCAATAGGAGGGCCCTTAGTGGTTTACGGGAAAATATATGATCAATTGGAGAATTTCATTTCATGACGGCAAGTTGGCTATGGTAGCTCACTGGGTAAGAGCAATTCGAAGGAAACCAGGAGAACCGTGGTGCAAATCCCGGCCGGGGCACTGAATTTTTCAGTTTGACTGTATATATTCAAAACCTTAGTACATACGAGAGTGGGTCAAAAAGTAATGCCTCCTATTTTTTCCCTTAAATAAGTAATTTATGTGAAAACTTTGAATTTGGCGCAATTTCTCAAACGCTCTTCTCCAATCCCCTGCAGTAGTAACTTCCTAAGTCAACAGCTGGCAGCACTGCATCCTCTTGCAAAATGGCTGACATCGACATTCGTATTAGACAGCATTCTGTGATTGAATTTTTGACTGTGGAAAGTGAAACGCCAATTGGCATTCACGAAAGGCTAAAAAAGTGTGTATGGTGATGGAACGATGGAAATGAGCACTGTTACACGATGGATTCGTCGCTGTAACGAAGCTGAAGGACAAACACCATTGACAGATGAAAAGCGAAGCTGACTCCATGCAACATTCAGCGAGTCGATGACATCATTCGTGGTGATCGCCGGGTAACAACAGGTAAATTTTGTCGCCTTACATCGCTCAGTAAATGCAGTGTGATGACGATTATTCAACAACTGGGTTACTCAAAAGTTTGTTCACGTTGGGTACCAAGAATGTTAACCACCCAAAACAAAGAAACAAGGAAAACAATAGCCTCCGAACACTTGCAGCGCTTCAATTTGGAGGGAGGGGAGTTTATGGAAAAAATTGTTACTGGAGACGAAACGTGGGTTCATTTTTTGAACGTGAATCAAAGAGGCAGTCAATGGAATGGCATCACACATCACCGAAGAAGAAAAGGTTCAAAACTCAGCAGTCGACAGGAAAAGGTATAGCGACAGTGTTTTGGGGATGCAGAGGTTGTGTTTATGATTGATTTTCTGGAGCAGGGATGCACAATCAATTCTGTCCAATACGTCAGAACTCTCAAAAAGCTGAAAGCACGTCTTCGCCGAGTTCGCCCAACAAAAACTATGGCGAATGTTCTTCTTTTGCATGACAATGCAAGACCACACACCAGCCGTTTCACCACTGCAGAAATTGAGAAATTGGGATTGCAGGTCTTACCTCACTCCCATACAGCCCTGACCTGGCACATCAGAGTTCCACCTGTTCGGGCCACTAAAGGAAGCTCGTCGTGGGATTCATTTTGAAGATGAAGTGGCTGTGAAAACGTCCGTGCGTCAATGGCTTAGGAAGCAAGATCGTGTGTTTTACCACACTGGAATACATGCCCTAGTTAAAAGGTGGACCAAAACTGTGGAAAAGGACGGAGATTATATTGATTAGTGACACATTAATCGCCAATGTTGTAGTTTTCAAGCTATGTAAATTGGATTTAATTTTATTGGCAATTAAAAGAGAAAAAAATAAATGGCATTACTTTTTGACCCACCCTCGCACATGGCAAGTGTGCAGAAATGATTAATTTCCATCTTCCACTTATGTGTATGCTTTTGTACCTCACTACGTTGTTTTCCTACATTTTCTCCACTTTGTTTCGCATATCCTTTAATCATTTTAACCATACATTTCCTTAATATTTTCTTACTTTCGCTATATATTAATTTTTTCTGATATTAAAAAATCTTAAGTTTTACGTCTATTGGAAAATATGGTCTTAGTTTCTCTCTGAGTTTTTCCATTTGATCGCAGTTCCAGAATATGTCAATACAGTACTGTATATACTACTTTAAATGCGTCCGGCTCCCCGTTTCCATTTAAATTCATTAAACTTTTCCTTACCCCTGAATACCACATTCTGGCCTCTTTGTTGCATACTTCGATGATTGCTGTTTCTTTCTTGTCTTATTTTTAAAAATCGTTTATATATTAGAAACTTTTTATTCCTTGAAACTGGTTATAGTTTCTTTATTTTCAATACTCTCCACTGTTATTCTAATTTATTTTCAGGAACCGTTACTTTTGAGGAAATAATAAATACAAACTACGCATAGAAATATACAAGCTTGCTGAATGAAATACGTCATAAAATTTCCAGTTTTCTTGAAAGCTAATTTTAAATTTTATACCTAACAATATTTAGGGCTTTTTCGTGTGGGTATGGGACAAAAGATAAGATCATTTTCTCAGTCCACGCAGTGCTGTATACGGCGATGGATTTATATTTGTTTATATCGGTTCTGTTTCCATTACAGCTATGTGTTTTCCTAAAGCTTTACAAAAGCAATTTCTTGGAATCGTAACATTTAGCTTCAATCCCTCCCAGAGCGTGTCTGGTCTCTCTTTATTTATGTTTTTGTTTCCCTCCTTCTCTAAATCTGTAGCCCTATCTGGTCACGCGCATTCGATAGTGTGAAGAAGCCATACGATCAACTTTTCGAGGTGTGAACGTGGAAACTTATAAACCCTATTAGAGTATACATAATCCCAGGACTCAACCCCTTTTCAGGCTTTATTTGGGCAGCTCTACTTTATTCCAGGGATACCAACCCCTGCAACAGATCTATTGGCGCTAGGAAAGCAAGATTTTAAAGTGTGTAAAAGTTATTTAAGGCCCTAAGCAGTTTTATTAGCTGCTTCATGTTTGTGGAATATCATATGCCACTGCAACGCGAACTTTTCATACGCGAGATCTGATCTACATGGCATCATTATATAACTATGAACGCCTTTGATCTTTAATTTTAATTTCAGCATTATAAATTCGTATTCTTCAAGTGAATTAGGGGAAAATCATTTGTTACTTGTTTACATATTCATTAGCTGAATCTCTCGTAGTTCTTCTGTGTAAATAGTTGCAGTAACAAATGAAGATATTAAACATATTTTAAAATTATACTTCTTCTGTTAGTATATCTGTTACAAAGGAGTTTACACACATGATATATCAAGCATGAAAGCAACACAGATGCTAACAATTACCGTACCTCAACAATGAACACTATAAAAAGTATGTTTTCAGTAGTTATTCAACAAAGGAAGGCACCTCGCGCACTGGTTTTATATTTTGTGTGGCTAATATCGCCAAGGTACTAGAAGTACCAGTCCGAACTTTTTGCTCTGAATCTCAGTAATAACTATAGGGCATGTATACATAGTGATTCCGAGGCGTCTGTCAGTGTTATTGGTGATGCACTACATTTCACTTGTTATCAAAATAAGGAACGCTAATGTAACAAACACCAATCACGTGTGTATCACATGGGTTAGAGGCCATATGGGTATACATGGAAATGAGAGGGCAGATGAAATTGCTAAATGCTGCGCATTATCCCAAAGGAATTTCCGTTTTAAAGAGTCTACAATCACATTGGTTAAAGAAAACATTGAAAAAAGAAATTTTTGAAATGTGAAACAGCACTTGGATAAACAGTGATAAAGGACAAATCACTAGAAATTTATGTTTTCCTACAGTTATTGATCGTGTAAACTGCAAGCACTTTTCATCTAATTTTATTTTGACCCACTTTGCTACCGGACATGGGAAATACAAAACTTATTTTCGAAGATTCCAAATAGACTCTCCTGATGGATACCTCTGTAGATGTGAAAGCGTTGATCCAAGTGTTAAACATTTAATATTTAGATGTGATCTTCATTACAAAAAGCGATATAATCTTATTCAACATCTTTCATCTTGTAATACAGATTCTCAAACACGGTTGATTAAGGTATTTTTTTAAATGTTGCACTTCAGCCTTTGAGCACTTAATTGGCCAAATTATTAAAACGTTACAACTATTATCATGTTCAGTCATTTTGATCTTTTTATTTATGTATTTTTGTAACTAGAAGTCTAACATACCTCACTGTAAAATAGTTACTTCATTTGGAGAGTAAATAAATAAATAATTGGATGGAGGGAGGGATGGATGGAATAGGATGGGATGGGAAGGATAGGATGGGATGGGAGGGATGGGATGGGAGGGATGGGAGGGATGGGATGGGAGGGATGGATGGATGGGATGGGATGGGATGGGATGGGAGGGATGGATGGGATGGGATGGGATGGGATGGGAGGGATGGGATGGGAGGGATGGGAGGGATGAATGGGGTGGGAGGGGAGGGATGAATGGGATGGGATGGATAATACCGCTGAGGAAAGGATGGAGTGAAGAAAACACAAGAGGCTCCAGGTGGACAGTCCAAAAGAGGAGCAGCAGTCCCAACGGCAATAAAAAATAATGGTTCAGAATAGTAAATTATGCAAACATTTTCTGTAAAGTTTCAGCAATACAAAGGTGTGCTTAATTTCGAGGTGACTTTTTAGGACTTGTAATCCAGTCATTATTAGTTTTAAGTGTACAAAGAGCCAAATAGTCTTTTGACGAATAAGAATAGGTCATACAACTCATCACTATATTTAAACCTCAGATAGGGTAGACCAAGAATAGCTAAGATTTATTCGGAGTTCGCAAAACCTGCCCAAAACACCTACAATAAATAAATACACAGTGTACTACATTTCAAAGTGAGAAGGCGTATCGGAAAAAAATTGCAACACAGAGATGTATCGCACATACACGGCGAGTCCAGTGTATGAATACTCTGTTCAGATGTAATCATGGCAGACACACACGCAGCTTCCAATCGCTCTATTTGTGTTTCGTAACTTACTGTACATCAACTTACTAATATTTCACTCTTCTAATCGACCAGGTAACACCTGATAAGAAACGTTCGCAGCGCTGGTCACTCTGTCGAATAGCCATATGAAGCTGGTTGGTCAAGTACCTAATAAATATTTCTACCACTGGATCATTACTGTCATGCTGTACTGAAAGTAATATGAGATAACGCAACCCAGTAAGTGAAATAGAATAACCAGTTTTATCATGTAACGGTTATAATAGTATACGGTTATATATTAATCGTTAAGGTACCTTTTGATCATTTCAGTTGACAGCCAAGACAAACGAAAGTAATGTGAGCGAAAACAATAGCTGGTTACTCATAATGCAATCACTTTGATAGATCGTACCAAACTCGTACATAAATGGTCGGCACCCTGCTTTGTTACTCGTTTTCCTTTAAAGAAAAACGATCTCATTTGCGTTCAGGAACGAAATATGGAAATATCATGTCACGCAGTTGTATATTTAACCCGGACATATTCCTGACATAATATTTCATATAATATGAGAAAAACTAGAAAAGCTAATCACCACAATCAGGATAATACTTCATTGACTAACCGTTAGAAAAACCAGGTTACCTCTTTCACTTTCCGGTACCACTTTATCATCGCTGATTTCATCATCTTCGTGTGAAACAAATGAGTAGCAAAATGCTCGTTTCAGCATCCTACATAAATATCCATCCCATGACTTTGCAGACAAATCACCTACTGGGCCATTTTTTTATTTGTTTCGCAAAATAAAAATACAATATCCGCGCGAATATGAGTAATCTGAACATACAACACGCAAGCAAGGTTATGTTTGCACAGCAAGACCTTATCCCAAGCGAGGTTGTACATGTTTATGTAATTCTTATGCGTTCTCGTGAACATACCTGCATAATTCTTACCTTCATTGCTCACTCCGTTTGTAAAAGCTCCGGGATATGCCATTTTCAAGTGCTTACATTATTTAAACTTGAAGAAATAAAATTACTGCCTCTCGGATGATTTGCGTGACTGCGAACAATCAGAAAAAAAGACACGCGTTTATGGGCTATCTTGTTAGGAGTACAAGGTTGTGTAATGGATAGTGCAATTTATTTTCAAACACTTATACGTTCCACTGAGACCCGTGACGAAATTAATATCTGTTCGCATCGCCAGCTTTTGTGACTAAAAACTTCCTGTCAGCGTTAGATTCGAATTTGTTAATCCCGCTGTTTTTCGGCTATATATTATCACCCTTACAAGGCTTGAATTAAACAACAGAATGGTCATTTCTTCACTGTTATGAGAAGTCGACAAAGCATCGTGGTTCCCAAGCATTAACTGCATTATGTAAACCAAAATGTAAAAGTGAAATATGTGTAGTTAAAACAACCTTTTTGTTTAACGTTTAAACCATTGAGATATTCTAAATTTCTATAAGAATTGATTCCCGTTTAATAAAAGAAAGTTTTTATAACGGTAATTTTTATTAAGATCATCTTTCTCTATAAAATCTCATATCTTCCTAGCACATCTATTACAACCAAATTTAAAACTACATTAATTAAATTCAACATTAAAAAAACATTTATTTTGTAAACACGTTTAGGAGCATATAATGAAACCTTTGTGCTCCGCAGTTTTTAAACGGTATCATGTTTCAGACCTCAACATGAAGCTGGCAGCACTCCTAAATAAAAACTAGTGATTTTTGTTGTTCTTCCGTTGACAGCTACCAAAGTTTCAGCCATTTTGGACGCTCAGCTGTTACGTAGCAGACGTTTGAGTGAGCTAATGTGAGTGTTTTTATGAATATAGTGAGACCGAATATTGAGCTGTCATTAAATATTTATTTCTGAAAGGCAATATGCCTACGGAAATCAAAGATAAGTTGGATTCCGTGTACCAGTTCTGCATCGTCATTTACCTCAGTGAAATTTTGGGCAGCTGAATTTAAACGTGGCCGTATGAGCTTGGGAGACAAACGTTTGGGGCGTCCAAAAACTGCAACTACCGACGAAAATCCTCGCCAAAGTTCACCAGATGGTGCTAGACAATCGCCGAATTAAAGAGAGAGATAGCAGAGGCTATGAACATGTCAAAAGAAAGTTTTTGTCACATATTAAATCAATATTTAGACAGTAGAAAGCTGTCCGCGCGTTGTGTGCCGCGTTTGCTCACGTTAGACCAAAATCGTGTTCGAATGAACATTTTCTACGCTCTGTTGGCGCAGCTTAAGCGCAATAAATAGTTTGGGCCCCGATTAATTACTGTAGATGAAACTTGGATACACCATTATATGCCCGAAACAAAAATACAGTCCAAACCATGGAGTGCAAAGGAGGAACCGGCTTATAGAAAAAAACCTTGTTTTTTCGGCTGGGAAAGTGTTGGTAACTGTTTTGTGGGATAATCATGGAGTTATTTTAATCGATCACCTTCAAAAAGAGAGAACCAGTACAGCAACATAGGTACTGCGCATCATTACCTGACAAGCTGAAGGCAGAACTTGTGGAAAAACGGCCACATTTGCAGAAAGAGAAAATCCTGTTTCACCAAGACAACGCACCGTCTCACACCTCAGCGGCTGCAATGGCGAAAATCCACGAATTAGGTTTTGAACTGCTTGAAACTTCGTGACAAATTATTTTGCAGAGAAAACCGCCGAGTACTATTTGGACGGGTTACAGATTTGGGAGCATCGCTGGGAGAAGTGTGTAGAGTTGCAAAGAGACTATGTTGAAAAAAACAACAACACATATTCTGTAAAAATGTCTTATATATTTAATAGGTCGGAAACTTTTCAGACCATCTAGGTATTTTAAAACTTAGCGTTTTATACCACAGTTTAACGACTCATTCCACTTCTACCATAAACTCAACAATCTTTTTAGACATAGTGTTCTTGCAAAAGTTATTCTTCTACATCCTTCTGTTTCCACGATACAGTTTTGATGAAATTAACTTCAAATTACGGATGGATTTTGTTCCGTGAAGAAAGTTGAGAGCAAAACAAACTGTATCCATTTCTTAGGTCAGCTTTCGTTACAGGTGGATCCTTGTGGAGAAGGGAAAACAGCTGAAATGCTAGACCCTGTATGATGATTGTACCTGGAAAGTTTTAGAGATATAAGAGCTATTTATAAAACGAACAATACTTGATGTAGATTGCAGATTTCAACGCTTTGAATTTTTCTCTAGTAAGATTAATATAAACCAGAGATGAAGTATAACGAGATTGTTGTGAATCCAACTCTACGTAGATATAAACTCAGTGTTGCTGCTGTCTAATAATATAGACCAAAGGATTCAAAATTAAATCCAGCCACTTATCTCTCCCATTTCTTTCATATGGCAAGGCAAGGAGTGAAACAAATTTAACCTTTTGAAAGAGTTTTCGTGTTCCACATGTAAAGTTCAGTCTTTTACTGATCAGTGTAATCAATAAGTCCGTTCCATTAATCTCGCTTTCTTAATCTGTAGATATAGATTTTTATATGCTCAATTTCTATATTACCTGAATTAGTTTTGTGGCTTACACCATAACAATCAGATATTTTCTTCATCATTAAACTGGGAATATATGTAGATCATAGTTTAACCTTTTTATGCAGGATTTAACTGCAAGACTTCATTAATTTCCTCTTCTGCTTTACGGCAAGGAAGACAGCTTTGAGAGTTGTGACGTATTTCAGCCGGCAGCGACACCTGCAGTGCGTGTGACGTCAGGCAAGAGCCATTTAGTACCAAGTTGCCTATATAAATGGCGCTGTGAGTACAGAATCTGAGGGTTGTCAGGTGTAGAACACTCGATGACAATGTAGCTGCCACGTACCAAATGGAACTGTTAAATTTACAATGTAACGATTTATTCAAAGACAAAAACACACAAAAAGACTTGGTTGATTTTTACAAGAATGTCCCCCAAATCAGATTTCCGATATTGTATTCATTTGCCGCATGGACATTATGTATGCTTGGCTCGTCATATGTGTGCGAACAAATTTTCTTTCTGTTATGAAATTAGCTAAGTTCAAACCCAGAAGTATCTTGTCATACCACAATCTAACATGCAGCCCTCGATTACAAATATCTCAGACATTACGTCCTGACATTGATAAACTAGTTAAAGAAAAAACAAACAGGAAGTGTTGAAAATATCCACCTAATTTTGTTCTGAACGGGTCTCCTCTAATTTGCAAAGAAAATTGCTTTGTTTTGTTTTATTTTATTTACTTTATAACATGCCTGACCTTCAGATAAACTACGAGTTGAAGTTTTATATATTTTCTCATAGCATAGAGCCAAAATGTAATTGTTTATAAATGTGACCAATTGTGTAATTAAAGCAGTCAGCATTAATATTACAACGTCCAAGATGTAAGTTGTACATATTATTAATACCCAATACGTTTCCTGTCTTTCCTACGCTGTCGGAATCCCAACACATCAAACTTTTCCTTTCTCTCTGGCGTAGAAATCAGCGCGTGACGTCACATGCTAACCTGCCTTTCGTTCGGGGGCATATTTAGCGGTTAGAGCTGACGTCACACCGCCACTACCTGTCTTCTCCTGCTTTACGGTTTAGGCTGTTATTATCTGTACATCTTGTTATGTCCAACTTTTCTTTGGACATCCTGGATTTTCATAACCTTGGAGTCTGCAATTATGCTGCACGCGGTATCCTGTCTCCTAGCTTTTCTACGTGTTCTTTCCAAATGATTCTATAGTTTTTTTTATTATTTGTTTAATTCTTCTGTTCTTAACTTTTGTATTATTTCATTGTTATTTTATCCAGTGTATATTTGCATATCCTCCGATTTAATTATTTGCAGCATTCTGTGAAATCTAAATGTAATTCTTTGGAAGGTTAAGTTGTTACTTGTGTGTGTGTGGTGCGATCCATATAAACCTGAACCATTTTAACAGGCCATAATTTGCCTTTGAAAGCTCCTAGAATGTAGAAATTTGTTTTAATGATCTCAGTGGCTCTAGGAGAACTGCTGACAACACTGATAGTTTTATTGTTGACAGTCTTAAATGTCTTAATTTTCTTTGATACGACTGTAGACAGTGAAGCGTACATGTGTATCTTGAAGACCTTTGTGGAGCATCTGGATGATATCGGATTGAGAGAAGGTTATTTCCAGCAAGATGGAGCAACGTGCCATACATCTAATGACACCATGGAACTTTTAACCAATTTCTTTGATATTCGAATAACCTCAAAAGGTCTGTGGCACCCCAGATCCCCTGACCTAACCTCACCGGATTTTTTCTTCTGGGGGTATATAAAAATAGTGTGCAAGAATAGGCCACGGAAATTGATGTTCTCGAGCAATCCATTCGAACCACAGTAACATTGGCGAGGATACCTTCCGTAAAACTTCGGAGAATATGGTGAGATGAGTGCAAACGTGTATAGATGCTGGTGGAGGATACTTCCAACATTTTCTCTGAGATGCAAATAGTGTAATGTAATCTCCCAATTGTGTATTATATTCTCCCAAAGTTACACGTATGTCCTGTTATTGATTAAAATACTATGGCCTATTGAAATGGTGGATTGCACTATATGTATAATAACTTCAGAAAGATACATTGTTATTTCAAAAAACTCAGAATTTTCATAGGCCGATTATTTCTAAATATATCCGATTTCTAGCAGCATCTCTAACTCAATTTTGGACTGTTTTGTAGGCGATATAATAAAATCCTACTTTGAGCTCTATCTACCGAGTTGTAACATGACGACGTAGAGCTGTTGGGTGCAGGGCACGACACTATGGCTGGGGCAGGCGTCGAGCGTTTTGCTATTGATTACACTCGGAAGCTGTATCTCGAATTCTGGTGCTGGACCGAGATCGGTGCTGGCTGCGGGGAAGAGAAAGCGGGCTGCAAAAATTTCGGTTCTGGAAAAGAAAAGCGAAACAAAGCTTTCTGCTATCCTCTCGCGGCCTACCTTCCATTGCAGTTCATTCCCTTCATGATGAGAGTACACGTGATAATGAACCGCTCAGAGTGTTTCGTGTTTTCTTAATTAAATATGCACTACATCGTTTTTATTTGAATTATCAAGGATTTCCCCTTGTAAAAACCCCTTTTCCACCCTAATAGCCTATCCAGGATTGCGTAACTCAGGTGTGGGTGAGCCATGCCTCACATCCAGCAGGGAGCGTCGTGGAGGAGCACTGCAACGTAACATAGCTGCTCCATTATTGTAACGTTGCATAATGCGATTCTTAGTTTTGAAAAGCTATAAATGCTATAAACTTCAAATGATTTGTTTTATTTGTTTATTATTATTTATATAATAAAGGCTTGAAACTCAAAATATCTCATACTTCTTATCAATCTGAAGAGATGAATAAGGTATGCAACTTATACACTTGCAGAAAAAAGAAACAGCACCCAATATTCTACATCTGTGGTCTGGTGGTTAGAATGCTTTAAGCTTCAAATAGCCTAGGTTCCATTCCTGGCTGAAAATTGAAAATTTTCCATCAGTCAGGATTATATTCACCATACTCCCTAGAATCTGGAGCAGCAACTGCACAAGGCTCTTAGGAGTTGCGACGCTAATGAGCTTCTCAATTGATGCTCCCTGCGTAGCAGGAGGAGTTTGCTCTTAAGGGATTTACAGACTTTTCATTTCATTGATTTAACTTCATATACTTTATTCTAGGTCTTTCTCTAATAAAAATAAAAAACTAATAAAAAGTTTTCTCTTTACATCCACTTTATTGGTCCATTTGTTCAATTAAACATACTTTAACGATTTTGATTGTTCTAGTGAGTGAGTGTGTGGGGTTTTAGGGCCCGTCGACAGCAAGGTCATTTGGGCCCGAAGTCAATAATAAAACCTAAAACCTACACAAATTTAGCTAAAAAGGTACAATAAAATAAAACACTCAACCATTAAAAGCACATAAAAACCATTTAAAAACTAATAATTTAAAATCTCTAAAATTAATAAATATAAAATACAAGTTAGACTTGTTTATTAAAACCTATTTCTGAAACAAACCGCAGTGCCTTATCCACGGCCACTGGGTCGTCCCTTAAATTCCTGAACAAGTTAGCTCCCAAGCCCAAAGACTGGCGAACGCTGGCGTACTGAGGGCAATCGATTAATATATGCCGCACAGTGAGGCGTACTGAACACGGAGCTTGATTGTTCTATCTACTCTGTTAGGCAAGATAAATATTTTTAGCAATGGCTTTATTACATTTTTCCCTGTTAGTGCAGAGTAGGGCCAGAGTTGACTATGTGATGGCTTTCAGATAGCATTCTCTTTGCATTACTACAAAAGCCAAAGGAAAACAAAAGCGAGTAACATCTACTGAATAAAATAAGCATTTAAAATTCAAACGAACAACAGAAATATCTAAAAAATGGTTAGATTAACAAAAAACATGATTAAACTGCATGCTTGAACAACACGTACATGTTTTTGTGTAAGATTTTCTGGGTTACAGTTTAGCAGTTACACAAGTCATTCGGATAAATTCATAATTCATACAAACATCAAATTTGGTGTTTTGTTCAACATTTTACAAAGAAGCAACACAAAGATTTTCAAGAAATTCCTCCACTCCAAGACGCCCTTAAAAAGAAAAACATTTTTATTTATGTTTAATAAAATGTGTATCTTGATTCTTCGGGAATAGCTCTTGAAGTCCTTTTCATTCTGAAGAACTTCGGTTGTAGTTGTGTAAGAGATAACCTATAAGACAACAAAATGTAGAAATAATTAAATTAATTTTGCAAAAATTTGGCTGGAATAAATGTAACGGATAGAATAAATCTTTTCAAGTAGGTGTACAATCTACAGCAGGACCAACATGAGGAAATTTTACCGCAGAAAGAGGATAAACAATCAGCCTAATCCTTGCTTCTCTTTCTGCTGCATTTCTAATTAATAAAAGTAAGATTGAATGTGGGAGGAGTAAAAAACCACTATTTAATTTTGTGTGTGTTATTTCACTAACATTATGAACTTTAAAGTGTGCAAATGTAGCACCATTAATTCGAAGGAAATATTTGATATGCAGAAGAGAGCAGAGGCATAGGATGCCTCGCCAAATAACTGGATGTTGTTCTGCGTTATCAAAGTCCTCACAAGAGTTGATAGTACAGAACAGGTCTTCAGCACTGCACCCAATGGCAGAACTGGAACCGATTATTTAAGAGAGGAGTCGGCACAGATGTCCAAACTTGGTCTATTGTATAGTCGTGCTGCTCGAAAGGTTACCATGGATTTATTTTAGGTAACAGCTATCTCTCAGATAAGGCACTGATTACTCCACGTGGAGTGAACATCTATCTGTCATTTGCGATTCCTGCGAATTCCATTTGCTGAACTGATGCGTTCATTGGTGCTTAGCATACAAACGGGAGGCGCGTCATTACCCCTATCACTCTTACAAGAATAACCAGTGCGTTATTTGAGAGGTTTCTATTAACAAAGAATAAGCCATGGTAAAGTCTGTTTAGTTAACGTGTGTGCAGTTCGCAGTCAAAGGAACCTGACCCTCCTGTCCACTAATGACCGTCATAAATCTATCTCCACACTTCAGATATGGAACACTGTCGTTGAGGACCAATAGCAACCCTGATTTTCTCGAAGTGACAGTCGCTTTACTCCACGTGGAGTCTCAGTTGCCAAAGTTCCAACATACAGTTGATCTGTTTCATTACGTCCAGAAATTCGTTGTATGGTACGATGTGGAGACCGTGGGAGCGAAATGCAGTGGTAAATGCAAATGAAGCAGTAGATAACTTTCAGTCAAGTGAAAGTAATCAAAGTGATGACAATGGTGTGAATAAATGGGCCGAGTTATATTACTGGAAAATCCTCAAAAAACAAAGTTATAACGGTAACTGTTTCTAAGCAAATTCAAGCGCTTGTTTTTAACACACATAAATATGTACTGACAAATAATCTTGGTAAGGGGCCGTGCAATGAACCTGATGATAAATTCTGGGTATTTACAGTAATACAGTAAGAAATATTGTGATGAAAGGAATACCAAAGACGCCGATAAAGTGTGAAAACAAAAGGAAACGTTTCTCTAAAGTAGATAATTTCACATGCGATTTAATTCGTCGAGAAATTTATAGATTCTATGCAAAAGGCGGAACGCCCACCTTAGACGAATTGGTTGCACATTTACAAGAAATTTGTGATTTTCCTTATGGGCACTGCACTTTGCGCGGCCTCATAAAGGAGCTGGATGTCAAATACCGCACTTTGAATAAGATAAGGGTTATTATGGAATGCAGGAGAATTGTAGCTTGGCGATATATATCGTCAAAACTAAGGAAGTTTTGCAGTAATGGACATAAGATTATTTAGACGAAACCCAGTACGATACCCATGACGTATCGAAAGGTGGGAACCCTGCAGAAAGGACTGGGAGAAGGACGGCCTGTTGTGATGTAAAACGATTATAAGGTTTCGTCAAAGCAGCGGCCGACGTGCACACGCGTTAACTAAACAGACTAACAGTTCCAGCACCTATGTCCGAAGAGGGCCATCCCTAGGAGGAACATTGAGACGACAGAAGGCAGAGAGGGTGGCCGTCTCAATGAGCCACGACAGTGTAGAGGTCAGGGTCACTAAATGTTACTTACAAACTTTCCCCGGCAGGCCAGGACAATGGACATCCCATCCAGTTCGGAAATAGTCCCACCACAGACCTAGGTTCGTAGACCGGTAGCCGACTTACCAGAGGAGGAATTGATTTACTCAGAGCATATCGTGCCGCCAAGAAACACCGAGACACTTCTACCCTGAAAGAGACTACCATATGAGATTAGATTATATATTAGCGATATGTTATATCCTATGAAGGGCAAAGATCCCCTATACTTAGGGTAGTTTTGTTGACTCCAACACAATGAGCCATTCCGTGTCGGGTTTTTGGCTGCTTTTTGTCATTTCTTTTCTTCCTATTCGCACTTACTCACTTGCACTCGCAGTCGCACTGGCCTACTCCTACCTTGCACTTATATTTGTTCGTCCATGCATCTCCACTTACTTGTGTCTCGAGCTACCAGCGAACACTTGAGAGATGAGATGGTAAATGATGTGAAATAATGATGGAGGCTAAATGGAGGGACAGGAAATTCGGATGATGTAATGAACCTACCCGCACCTGGCGAGCCTGGAAAACTGTCGAAAATACCCATGGGTTAGTTAGGTCTGCCACGGGAATAGAACCCGGATTTGCCGAATGCGGAAACAGACGAAACCACCTGAAACATCTCGCTCGTTCCAAGAGTAGAAATATTGTATATACTGAACTCCCGTAGGGGAGGGGATCCGTCCCCTGCAGCTGCTGTTGTGCGGGCGCTGCGGACCCTTAGCACTCGTGGTACCTCTGACGTTACTAGAGGAACCTCGGGCCGAACTGCCTAGTCCCTTCCGTCGGGGAACTGTTCGGATTGTGTTGGACTCGAGGGGGCAGTGTGTTCCCGACACCCACGGGGAATTGGGTACCTCCGGCCAGGCTACGGCCGCCCGGAGGGGGTAGAGGGTTGCCTAATAAGTCCCGGGTACTAGCCTGCAGAGCTAGCCTGGACTGAGAGAGATTGTTCGGGTTCTGGTTTATTTTAGAACAATCTAGAGTTACGAATTAGGTATTTAAGGACGTGACGGCTCGCAAAGTGAGTAGTTGTAAAACAGTGAGTTAATTGTGAAGCAGTGTTGTGAAATGAGAGACAGCCAGCTGTGTAACGAGAGCTAGAGATGTAATCTGCTGTCACTGTTTGTCATAGTCATCGACCTTGGTAGACTGATGGTGTACGTAACGTAATGCTGCTGTAATCTATAACAGTATTTCTACGAAAATAAAGGAGATTTTTAATTTCTGCAACTCAACCTTTTAATTCTACGAACTCACAAAGTCACAGTATGAATCTTGAATTTTCCAGGAACAGACTTTTTAGAACATTTTATGCTCCATGATTTTTGTATACCTTATTAACAGTAGAAGATAGACAAATTCTTAGTCAATAAACAATTGCAGATCTTGTTGTCTTGTTAAAATGTATTATGAAATTGACATTTCCGAGATCTTCTTCGTTATGGGTTTGTATTGCCAAACATTTTAGCGATCAGCATTAATGGGATGCCATTTTTTTATAATTTTCGTCCTTTTAACTTTCTTAAGTCATATCAGACAATGAATGGAATGGGTGAAATGATGCCCAGGGTCCATGGAGCTTAGAGTTACCCGACATTCGTCATTTAGGATAAGGGAAAACCCCGGAAAAACCTTATCCAGGTAACCCACCCTGACTGAGATTCGAACTCGGGACCTCCTGAATGTGAGGCAGACATGCTACCATCTACGCTACTGAGGCGGGCAACGCAATTATTTTATTCCTCGTAGTCTGAAGGGAATGTGTAATTTTAAAATCATCACTTAGAAACCTATCTTAAAAGCTGTCTCCTACATCGAAACTTTCATTTAAATTAACAAGAAGTAGCAAGAATAATGAGCAATTGTAGGAAAAGTCTCTCAAATGTGAGTAAAGTCATATGAATAAAAGCTTTTAGATTATTTTATTGAGGGAGTTTCATAAGATTAATATCGAAAGTAGCCTTGGCATCAAATGACTAGCAGTAGTGGCTCTATTTTAGATAAGAGTAGACAGTATGAATGCCAGAAACAGAAGAGTTGCTTAGGTTTTATCTTTGCTCTACGAAGCAGGCTGTAAAGATTTGTGGTGTCCCAGAACAAAAACAAAATGTATATGCATTCAGCACATTCTTGGCATCACAATATGATAGGGTTCCTACTCTATAAATCTTTTAACTTATTCAAAAGGATTCATACACGATCTGCCTTTTCTTGTTTTGCGTCTCCAATATTTTATTTTGTTTCATATTTCTCTTTTTCTGCGATAAAATGCTAGTAGCGGTTCTTTACACTAAACAAGTAATGGAAGAAAAGCGGAAGATCGGAATATAAAAAAAGTAGTTCGCATTCTCATTACGGACTTTGGCTGTAGTATCCATACAGATGTTTCCTCTCTAATGATCTGTTTTGATTCAATGGAAGTATTGCATTGCTCGCTTTCACTGAATACTGTGACTCGTGGGTTACATAGATTCGAAAATCGGCTTGCAGAAATTTAAAACAACTTTTGCTGCAGTAAAGGCACATGAAATTGAGTCAGCTGTCTTCAAGGCCGACTGTGTGCCCCGCCGCGCGTAAACAAATGAAGGAAATCGCTGCTGTACACTTCAATCGTCGACTGTCGCAATAAACAAAAAACCACTGCCGCTTCTAACACCTGGTGGGGTATTTATACCACCCAGCCATTGTTTTAGAATGCCGCAGACCTGCCGAGAAATTTGTCGGCAACAACAATGGACCAAACGCTCTCGAGCCTCTCTCTGTCACCTTCTCTCCTGCTCACGCACCCAGCTCCGGCTTGGAATGAAGTAATGCTTACGGATTACAATTGGTCTTTATATAGGGATTCTGCGGAACTCCATCACAAGAGGAAAGCTAAAAGACGACGAAGTCTATAGGCCACCACATGGTTCTCTTCAGACACGACTATGTACTAAGTATTTTTCCAGCAATTTAGAACTCTTAGCATGTTAAAAAGTCAAATGTACTTTCATTGATGTTTGTATGTAATTAAAATGTATTCTTTTCTCTCAATCCGTTAATATGTAATACTTACACCTTGTGTATATCATAGAAACTAGAGCTAATAAAATTTTTTTCGTTGTTATATTTGTTTTTCTCAGCCCAAAATTAGTAGGAATTGCTTCATGAAGTGCTAGAAACATTCAAATTATTTTTTGTTGCCCAGTGTTATATGCGCGTATACCCATGTATATTTTCACCCGATAGAACCAGCTGGCAGTAGGGCCAGACGGGAAGCATTCAGGCTACGCCTACCCATTTGTCTGGTGTCACTAACTGAAGGGATGATTAGGAGAGCGGCACGAGCCCTGTATCGTCTTATTCCCCTCCCACTAGACGTCTGGAAACCTCGGGATAATTGTGCGTGCTGCGAACCTTCCAGAAACGCAGAACTTCCCTATATAAGGCCTGCAGTTGGCGAGTCAGCTCAGTTCTTGGCGAGCAGCCGTGAGGAGCGCTGAGTGAGTAGCGCTGAGTGAGTGAACGGACCGAAAGACTGTGAAGGTGCATCGGAGGAGTTGTGCGTAATTGCGAGTGCAGAGTGGACCTGTGACAGACGAACTGGTGAATTGTAATTGTGTGCGCTACGTAATTGTGTGTAATCGGCAAGTGCTCCAACTGTAATTCGGTGGAAATAAAGAACATTTTGAGTTTGTGCAATTAGAATTTTAATTTCATGAACCCACAAAGTCACAATATATTTACCTTATCACGGAATCCGTCCATGAAGTTAGGAAAGGGGGCACGGCAGTTCAGCTTGGATATGCAGAAAGGTTGCACGTGAATGAGGCAAAATAGCGTGAGTGTTATTACGTACCCTTTTGTTTTAAACTTCATCTACGGTGAAGCTTTTTTTATTTATTCGCTATTTATTCGCAGGCGTGCACAAAGTCCTCAGAGAGATAAACATGTTCTCCTAAGGGAAATCCTTCATTTAGCGATCCGTTTGACCAAGGATGCTCCTTTGTGACTCATTTATTCGTTTTCAACACTGACGCAGTTACAGAACTGAAGGATTTGGGTCTTGCACCTGAATATTTTTAGCTGAGCTCCAAATCTGATTTCAGCTACAGATTTTGTCGAGTGGTGATCAAGTGAATTCGCTTCTCAAGGGCTGAGAGAGCTCCGGCGTGTCAAATTAGGAAATGGAATATCTGTGTTTAGCTCTGGGGCTCACATCTATTGCTAGACGGGTTTGATTAAACAAATTAAGCTATCCCTTTTATACTTAAACAAAAAGGCGAAGGGTGAATTGAAACAGCCTACTTTCGTGAAACGAGAAATTCCTCTGGGCTTGTTACCTTCAGTTTTTTCAATAAAACCAATTATCATTTTTAACAGCGATTTTTCTCATTTAAAAAAGAAGCTAATGCTTTACATTCACATACTTTTCTTTACCCACTATAATTTATTTTTATATAGCTTCTACAATATTTTCCTGTGAAAGCTTATTTTTCCTGTGAATTGAGACAAATATTTACAGAAATACTTAAATAAATTTCGTTGTAGGTATACGGGTATAGAAGAAATCAAATTGATATTCGGGTATTTAAAATCGGGTTGCTATATTATCAAGTTAATTTCTATATTATTTAAATTCAATCGGGAAAAATAGTAGTTTTCAAAAAGATAATGTTTTGAAAAATACAAAAAATAATAAGAGATATCGTGGATATAGTTAATGTCACAGAAAATTATTGCTAATAAAATGTGTTTATTAAAGATGAATTAGCTTTTGTACAGTACGTTAACATTAAAAAGTTACACGGCAGCGCCGTGACTGAGTGGTTAGACCGCTCGATTCTCACCAAGGGTTGGATCCCAAGCGATGACAAAGTGATATTAGTGATGGACAATACGGTGCTGGAGCGGGTTTTCTTCGGATTCTCTGGTTTCCTCCGCAATCTCGTTCCACCAATGCTTCAGCTTCATGTCATGTGTCATCAGTATCATCGCCTGCGGTGCCGCATATAGCAAAAGTAGGCGTTAAATATTATATACCAGGGCTTTTCAATAAAGAATGATCATAATTGTTTACGGTCATAATTTTTCACACTAAAATTCAATCTTATTATATTCTGTTAGCTTAATGTGGAACAAACACCCATGGTAGTTTCATTGTTGGTACTCCCAGTTCCCGCCTGTGAGAACCAGGCAAGTTCAGACATGTTCAGTATCACCTATCGCTGCAATGGAAGTAACATGCAGTAAAGTTGATGTTAGAAGAAGATCTGGAGTTTCTTTCAAACGTAATCGCTGCTGATGAAACTTGGCTAGATCATTTTGATCTTGAGAGCAAACAGTAAACTCAGTGTGGAAATCTCTTTCATCACCAACCCCTAAAAAGGGAAAAGTGGTTGCTTCTGCTTGGAAAGTTATGGTCATCTCATTCTTTGATATTCATGGAATGGTTTATCGTCATGTTGTACCTGCACACACATCAGTAACTGGACAACACTACAGGGATGTCCTGAAAACATTGCAAGTCCATATCAGGCTCAAAAGACCACATTTCCGTGAAGCAGGCTGGATGCTGCACCACGATAATGCGCGGCCGCATGTTGCCAATGCTGTTGCTGAATATCTGAATATCTTTTTTTCCATTCCCTAACTTCAAGAAACGCCTTCGTGACGTATTATCCATCATCAGAAGCCGTGGTGAAGGCTGCGGAGGCGATTTTGAAGAATCCCTCAAAAATGGTTTACAGCATGTCTTTAAAGACTGGCAGAAACGCTGGGACAAGTGCATCGCATTCAGGGAGACTATTTTGAGAAGGATCATCAAAACTATGAAGATGAGTAAATGTACGTTGTGAAAAAAATTGTTATTATTCTTTATTGAACAGGCCTCGTATTTAATTTATTTCGCAGTGAAGATGTTACAGGCTTTATCCACAACATTCAAAATTCTATATTATTTGGCTTTTAAACATCCAAAAATAATGCTACTTTAATCACAATACTTTTCGAATTTTCTTTATAGAAAATAAAAGTTCAATTTTTTGATGTAAATTATAGTTTAGGGTTTCATATCTTTGAGAAATTTCGTTTTAAATATTAAAAGTGTGGAGTTAAGTTCTACACACACACACGCACACACGCACGCACGCACACACACATTTATCTCCTAAAGTGATATATTTAATTCAGGAGGCCTAAACACATCCATTTACTATGAAACCCACATATCAAATTTTTATGTGGAAACCAATATCTTCTTTACCATACTATATAGTGCTAAGGAAAAGAAAGCACCTATTTCACCTACCAAGTTTAAGATTGCAACTGTTAAACAAAATGTAAACATTTAGGAGGACGGTTAGTACGGACTACATAGTAACTCTCGTAAGAAACGCAGCTCTCTCCGTGCTATTAAGTAAATTCAGAAACTACTACTCCTTTCCCCATGCCGCTCTTTGTATCCTATTCTTACTTTCTTATTTAGTGCTCTGTTTTACTCCAGGCTTTTCTTTCTCTCTGTTCCTAATAACAGTCCCCTTCCCACTCGTCATCCATCACTTCATTCTGTTTTGTTTTTCCGAGAAAAAAAATTGAAAAATATATTTCCTTATTTATACACCTCATAATATTGAGGACCAATGAATGAATTTTCAAACTTCTACTTTGTGATACATTTTTTAAATTTATATCACTAACAGGTTGCTAAAAGGTAAGTATGCATATTAAATTTCATTTCAAAGTATCTATTAGTTTATGAGTTACACGATTATAATAATAATAATGATAATGATGATGATGATGATGATGGTGATTAATAATCTTTAACTGCACATATGTTTCATTCTTTAATAGCTTGAGATAAAATTTTATATTATATGGTTTTTTGAAGTGTTTAATGCCCGCTTTTACTGCATATGGCACTGCAGGCGGTGACACTGATGATACATAAGCTGGAGCATCGGTGGAATGATATGACGGGGAAAACGAGAGACCCCGGAGAAAACCTACGCCACTTTGTCCACCACATACAGTCGCCTGGGATCAAACCCGGGCCACGGTGCGGCTCATACTGTATAATAAATTAGCCATTGAGTTCATTCCAATAATTTAGATTCATCTAGATAATCTGATATACTTCATTATAGTTTTTTTTTTGAAAAGTGCACATTTTTCAAGAAATACGTATTTACTCCCTTCATGTCCATGGTACAAAAAATATTGGAATGTAATATTTTTCATGTAACACTCAATTGAGATTTGGTAAATTCTAATTTGACTGGGACACTCTCTCTCTCTCTCTCTCTCTCTCTCTCTCTCTCTCTCTCTCTCTCTCTCTCTGTCTCTCTCCCTGTCTCTGTAATTTACGTCCTCCAACGTTGTCATATCGGACGATGAATGGAATGGGTGAAATGATGCTCAAATAACTCCGTGGTCCATAGAGCTTAGAGTTACCCGACATTCGTCTTTCAGGATAAGGGAAAACTCCGGAAAAGAAATCTTATCCAGGTAACTCACTCTGACTGAGATTCGAACACGGAACCTCTTGAACGTGAGGCAGAAACATTTTAGTACCTATGTAAAAATTTAGGGTTGAGAGAACAGGTCTTTTAGAGGTAACATCGAATGCAAACACCTCAGTACGGAGCTCTTTAAATGGCTGTAGTGGCCATAGGAGACGGTTGGGCGGGGGGGGGGGTGTATTAAACATGTGCATAGACTCCTTAAAGTTCATGGCAATTTTCTATAAAAACCGGATTTTCGTTTACTGTCCCATTTTGTCCCAAATTTCACTCTTGGTGTCCCTTAAAGGAATCCTCAGATTAAATTAAGTAATAATCGCTCCTGAAAAAAAAGGAAGATTGTATGGATCGTTAAACGAAACCATTTTATATTATGCAGATATGTTGTATAAAAATGTAATACAATACTTGCTTCTGTCTTTCCAAATTTGGGACGGATTCCTTCCTGCCTTTCAAATAATGTTTACGTATTCCTTGCTCCTGTATCATATAGTGCAACACATGAAATGGTGAGGATTGTTCAGAAGGTGAGCTAAAAACAGCAGATTCCCGCCTGAGCAGATTGAATGAATGCTTGCATTTAGCTTGATTTCCTACACCAAAAAAGAAAGGGAACAAAAAAAAGGCAGGAACCTTCTGTGAAGCTACCTTGTAGCCTTGAAGCGAAACCCAACGTGCTCTTCCGTTTGATCAGAGGGAACAAAAAATTATATAGCCACACATTCTCTTTTTCCAATGGTTCCTTTCTCCATTTGAGAGGAAAAAATATTTTAGTCCAGGATATAGCCGATATAAAAAAACTTTGATCATGGTAAATGCAGGAACGTGGAGTAAGCATTGATTAGCTTCAATCTATTTCATCCAGGAAGCCTAGTTAGCCGTAGTGCGCTTGGCGTTCGTTTGCACAGTTTTTTCTTCTTACTCAAAGCCTCTCACTGCACTACTAACAATAGAAACATGCTTTAAAATTATGTAGCCGAGTTTTCACTGCCTATACATTACATTATTTGGAACATTCAAAGGAGCTCGTATGAATCAAAACCTGCTTGCGTTCAATAGAAAAGTGCAACAAAACATACATTCAACTTTCTGACCATATTCGATCGCAAACTTTAATTCTCCTGCATTTGACAGCTAGGTATTATCGGACCTGTAACAATGAAAACCTCTCTGAAACAAAAGGCTGCAAATACATGCTGTATATGTATTTCCTTTGATAAAATATAAAGGACCCAACATAAAATAGGCAAACCGAAAAAAATCTTAATTCTGACGTCTTTAGAACGCATTTTATTTTAGGAGAGATCGAAAGTCCTATCCAGATGTTAAATTTATTAAATTCACAACTCATTAACCTACACCAGCATTTTTGCACTGTGCATAAAAGTGTCTGCTTTTATCCAATAGGTTTGTTATCAGGGAAAATAGGATTATTTTCTTAATTATAGCTCTTTACAGGAAAATATCTCTATATAAGGAACTACTTTAAAACAAAACCAATATTATTAGAACTAATTAGAACTAATTAGAGGTTCTTTTATCCTACTTACGTTTAATTAGCTGTCTTAAACAATTTCCGAGAAAAGGGTCATTTAACCCAGAAAATGAAATTCAACGAAAGAGGTCAAGGAAGAGAAGAAGAAAACAAGTGGGAGGTATATATTTGCAGAGAAAATAATATACATGGCTAGTATAGTACCTGCAATACTTAAAAGATTTAATTTTTTTATTTTTTATTTATTATTATATATATATTTTTTGTAATTTACTTCCTCCAACGTTGAGTCATATCGGACAATGAATGGAATGATTGAAATGACGCTCAAGTGAGTCCGGAGACCATGGAGCTTAGAGTTATCTGCTGACATTCGTCTTTTAAGGATAAGGGAAAGCCCCGGAAAAACCTTATCCAAGTAACCCACCCTGACCGAGATTCGAACTCGGGACCTCTAGAACGTGAAGCATACATGCTACCACCACGCTACCAAGGCGGGCAAATATATGTATAGAAAAGTTTAACTTAACTGTTCACTTTAATGTTTGCCCGCCTCGGTAGCGTAGATGGTAGTGCGTCTGCCTCACGTTCAAGAGGTCCCGAGTTCGAATCTCGGTCAGGGTGAGTTACCTGGATAAGTTTTTGCAGGGTTTTCCCTTATCCTTAAAAGACGAATGTCAGGTAACTCTAAGCTCCATGGACCCCAGATTCATTTGAGTATCTTCACCAATTTCACTCATCGTACGATATGACCTAACGTTGGAGGACGTAAATTTAAAAAAAAAAAAAAAAAAAAAAAAAAAAAACCTTAAATGTTTGTGGGAGTTTCTTCATCTTCATCACCTTCTTTTTTATTCTTTATCATCTATTATTTAAACTCCCTTAAATCTATTTACTACTAAGAAAAATATTATACATTTTGTGATAGGTATAGATTGATCCATATAAACGTGGACCATTTCAATAGGCCATAACTTTTGAAGCAACAATAGGACACACGTGCAACTTTGGGAGAATATAATACACAATTTTAAGATTACATTACACTATTTATATCTAAGAGAAAATGTTGGAAGTGTCCTCCAACAGCATCTATACATGCTTGCACTCGTCTCACCATACTCTCCAAAGTTTTACGGAGAGTATCCTCGTGAATGTTGCTTATTTAGTTTCGAATGGATTCCTTGAGAACTTTAATTGTCCGTGGGTTATTCTAGTATACTCTACTTTTAGATACCTCCACAAGAAGAAATCCGGTGTGATTAGAGCAGGGAATCTTGGGGGCCACAGACCCTTTCAAATTATTCGATTATCAAAGAAACTGGTTTAAACTTCCATGGTGTCATTAGATTATGGCACGTTGCTCCAGCTTGCTGGAAATAACCTTCTCTCAATTCGATATCATCCAGCTGCTCCAAAAATGTCTTGTGTAGTGCGTGTAGCGTTTAACGCCCGCTTTTACTACATACGGCACCGCAGGCGATGACACTGATGATACATGAGATGAGCATGGAGCTCCGGTGGAATGAGATGGAGGGGGAAACCGGAGATCCCGGAGAAAACCCGCCCAAGCGCCGTGTTGTCCACAACAAATCTCCATTTTATCTCCATTATCATTTCACAACATCTCTTCATCTAGTGGTCTCTTTCAGGTTAAAAGTGTCGGCGGATGTCTCGGCGGTGCATGACAGCATGTTATGCTCTGAGGAAAACTACTTCCTCCGCCGGTAGATCGTTTGTCGGTCTCCGCGCCTCGCTGGGACCATTTCTGGACCGCCAGCCAGGGACTTTTGTGACTCGGCTGCTGCGCTCGTTGCCGTCCCGCAGTAGGGGAACGTGTCCATTGTCCTGACCTGTCGGGAGAAGACTCTAAGTAAACTCTATGGATTCTGCCCTCTTTATTCTCAGTAGGGGGGGGATCCCCTTCAGCTGCCGTGGTGCGGGCGCTGCGGACCCCTAGCACTCGTGGTAACTCTGACGTTACTAGAGGAACCTCGGGCCGAACATTCGAGCCCCTCCCTGATTGGTAGTTGTTCGGATTGGGTTGGACTCGAGGGGGAAGTGGTTCCCGATACCCATGGGTGATCGGATACGTCTCCGGACGGGGTTGAGGGAAGCCATTAATATTCCCGTGTACTAGTCTGCAGAGCTAGTAGAAGGTGTGCTAGATCACCAGGCGGCACCACCGAGGTCATATCGGTAGCCTTCCCATTTTGGAGTTGGCGCGCGTAAGTGGCGTATCCACTTCCATCCTGTCTTGAGTCCCAGGACCAGATGGGGGGCTTGTAAGTCTCTAGGTCTTGCCCAATGGAAAGCACCACGGAGGCGCCGGGCGCCCTTTTGGGAGAGCTCGGTAACTCCCTGGTCGAAAGAGGCCCGGGTCCTTGGTCCTATGGGTCCAGGACTAATGGGGGTAGAACCTCTGGCATTAACGTGCCCTCTGTACTGTCGTGGCTCCTTGGATCGACCGTCCTCTGTTTCCTCTAGCCTCTTCCTTCCTCCTTGGGTGCCTCTCCTTGGGGCATAGGCACAATGGGCCCAGCATGGTAGCCTACATACTGTATCCCCACCGAAGTGTCATCCTAATCCTAATCATACAGTGCAGGGAATTTGCGCTCAATACCCTCATCCCGTGGGGTTGCGGTCCGACTTCAAGCCTCGGGGAGGACCTGGAGAAACTTTCTGTTAAACTGGTACCACCGGGGAGATGCAATCTTGTGTCGAAGTTTCCTTCCAAGTAAATTACCTTATTTTTTCTATTTCTCATATTTCATAGCGTCTAAAGGTATGAGCGAGACTATAAGTGTCCCTGAATTCAAATGTTTATGAGGAAAACTCAGCAGAAACTGAAAGTTACATAAATAATGAATTCGTTGCTGTTGAACAACTAATCCAAAGGAAAAACCATCGATATTGCCTTAAATGTTAAACGTAACTTCTAAACGGTGTATAAAAATTGATGGTAAAGTTTTAATATATACAACTTTGCTCCAGCGTCTTTGATCAGGTCCCACGTCATTAAACATTAAGCCCCTCTCCTCTCCTCTCTCCTGTGACATAATGACAATGACAAACATGAAAATCCGCTTGTTCAAAGCAAGTTGTGTTCCCTTAAGGAGAGCAAACATAACAGGTACACCATACGTTAGCCTGACGTTAAACCCACTGCTGTAATGGCCGATCAACCCGTACGTCAATTGATCTTACAGCCTGTCCAAAACGAAAAGGTGTAATTTACGTGCGTAAACAATGGTTAATTTGTTTCCAACTCCCTCTCTGTTTGTATTGCCACAGACCTACCTACGTCAGCGAGTGTATATTCGCTTTTTTAGGCACGTTTCGTAAACAGCGCATAGCACGCACGGAAAGCAGTTCATTCTTTGGTTTAAATGGGTTTTCATCGGATTCGATAACGCCCGCCGTCGCTGCTAATTTCTATTTGTGTCAAAGAGTTGAACTAGCCACTTAGCATAATGTTGTTTCTGCAAAATAAAGAGAAATAGAAACATGGTTTGTAACCCTGGTGCAGAAACTAAGTTATGGTCCTACACGCAAGGGGACGTTCAATAACGAAACTTATCGATCTTCGTGATTCAAAGTACGAGGACAGAATACATTCCATTCTAAAAATTAAAATAATTACGTAACATTTTTCAAAGTGGTAACTATTGCTTTTTCCAAACATGACATCTCTAAGGTTATGATTGAAAAGTTAGTCAGTACGAAAAAAAAATCCTCCTGATGTGCGCAGTCACATGATCTTCTCTACTCGCTATGATAGGAATTATTCTTGTTCATGTACTTCATGAAATTTGAGATAAAGTTCTGTATAAAGATTTTATTACAACCGGTACACCCTTGTATTCCCTGTTCCCTTTGAATCTATAATATGGTTAAAAGATAATGAAACTGTTACTCGGGCCGAAGTTTTTGTTAAGTTTCTAAAATATGGATCAGAATTCAAAGAAGAGTTAAACTTTTATGGTGCTATGATGAAATGTAAATACAAATATTAAGAAAACAACAAAGGATAACTAGGCGAAAAGAGGAGTGATCGATTGAAGATGTAATTGTTTAGAAGTGTTTCGGGGGGGGGGGGGGACCTTAGAAGACACTCTAAGAAGATTATGTATAGACATGACGTTTTCCTAAGGGTGAAGTGCATTATACATTAGTACATATATTGTATTGGATTGTTGTGTCAAAATGAATAACTATTCTTGAAATAAGGAAAGGGAGTATTATTTAAATACTAGAGTGGAATCCAATCATAAGAAACAAATCGATCCAAGATGTAAGTATTCATGATTGCCGGCATCATCTTTATTAAACTGATCACACGCGAAATAGTAAAATATAGAGTTAGTTAATGCCAGAGGATCTACTCGTATTACTCCTGGAACCGTAGGACCAAGGACCCGGCCCTCCTTCGACCAGGGAGTTACCGAGCTGTTCCAAAAGGGCGCCCGGCGCCTCTATGGGGCTTTCCATAGGGCAAGACCTAGAGACTTACAAGCCTCCCCATCTGGTCCTGTGGACTCAAGACGCGATGGAAGTGGATACGCCACCTACGCACGCCAACACCAAAATGGGAAGGCTACCGATATGACCTCGGTGGGGCCGCCTGGTGATCTAGCACACCTTCTACTAGCTGTGCTGGCTAGTACGCGGGAATATTAATAGCTTCCCTCAACTCCGTCCGGAGACGTACCCGATCTCTCACGGGTATCCCACTACCCCCTCGAGTCCAACCCAATCCGAAAAATTCCCTATCAGGGAGGGGCTCGAATGTTCTGCCCCAGGTTCCTCTAGTAACGTCAGAGGTACCACGAGTGCTAAGGGTCCGAAGCTCCCGCACCACAGCAGCTGAAGGGGACGGATCCCCTCCCATAGTAAAATATTCAACAATTTCATAAACTGGCACTACTATCCAAGTTTCAAAATCTAATTATTTTATAAATTGATACAGCAGGTACCTGTCCCCCCTTTAGTGGTTATTTGACTTTTGGGGCACCCGGGATCATGAGACCTCCCACGATTCAAAGGAAGAGAATTCACAAGAGCAAACTCCCTGCCATGCTCCTGAAACTCTCATCGACAGCCAATCAGGATGAAATGAGAAGTAAAATCAAATGTAGCGATAGAAAATTAAGAAGTTATTAACCTCCTAGCATAAGGCTAACGATCTCGGAAAATATCGAGAAAAACATGGGTTAGGAGGTCGCTCACAAGAATGGAACACATGAACTGTTGAATGCGGCCACAGTCACTACCGCCTGGGTCATTGCACTCGCTGTCAAATCCTTTATGAGGTGGTCGCTAAGTAATGACTTAACAATCCATTCTGTTTCTATGGACACGTGAAGAGCACGGTAGTGACTTTCTATTTGAGAAAAGTGTAAATCTTTGAAAATTAAAACTAATAATACAGAATATCTTGAAAATGGCTATCTGCACAAGAAATACTACACAAATTGCTTGTTCCACATCTTTGTTTACATAGATTTTGTTGTTTCCTTAGACTTATCAGTTATGCAAAAGTTATCCAAAGTGACCACGACTTCTGGGAACATTCCCTGCACATTCAAGGACTTCATTTGTCATGAAAATATATAAAACAAGATTATTCAAATTTGTTAGAACAAATTTTTTTTTTTAGAAAATCAAAATTTTCTGAACAACGTCCTATGTGATGCGTAGCAATCTGGGATGCAGTTTTTTTTTGGGGGGGGGGATCTTCGTGTAGTATCCCAGGAAGATGCTGAACTTGTATAATTGATATTCAGCCGATCTTTGGTTTTTGAATTATATTGACAGACAAACGCATACACATAGACCATATTTCAAAAGCGCCTTTTTTCGTTTATTTGGGGAATAAAAAACAGGAATCTTCTATAAAATCATGGAATGAAATGTACGATTTTCCCTACTTACTGCTGATACAGAAAGTAATACAATACCACAGCTGGGATTCGAACTACAGATCTTTAGTTTACTGAACTCCTCTGACTGCAACTGAGCTTCCTGACAACATACGAGGACTGTTCAATAAAAAATAATCAAACAATTTTTCTTTTTGTCAATGTACCTTTACTCCTCATAATTTTGATGGTCCTTCTCAAAATAGTCTCCCCTGAATGCAGTGCACTTGTTCCAGAGTTTCTGCCAGTCTTCAAAGACATGCTGGAAACCATTTCTTGAGAGATCCTTCAAAATCACCTCCTCAGCCTTCACCACTGCTTCTGATGATGGATAATTCCTCCCACGAAGGCGTTTCTTGAAGTTAGGGAATAGAAAAAAGTCACATGCGGCTAAATCCAGACTATAGGGAGGGTGAGAGATGCACTTCACGTTGATTTTTGCAAGATATTCAGCAACAACATTGGCAGTATGCGGCCGCGCATTATCGTGGTGCAGCATCCAGACCTGCTTCATGAAAATGTGGTATTTTGCCCCTGATAATGAACTTGCAATGTTTTCAGGATATCCCTGTAGTATTTTCAAGCTACTGATGTGTGTGCAGTTACAACATGCTTATAAACCATTCCATGAATATCAAAGAATGAGATGACCATATCTTTGCCAGCACAAGTAACCACGTTTGCTTTTTTTGGGAGGTTGGTGATGAAGGAGATTTCCACACTGAGCTTTGCTGTTTGCTCTCAGGATTAAAATGATGTAGCCAAGTTTCATCAGCAATGATTACGTTTGAATGAAACTCCGGATCTTCCTCTAACATAAATTTAACTGCATGTTACCTCCTTTACAGCGGTAGGCGATACTGAACATGTGTGAATTTGCCTGGATCTCACAGGCGGGAACCAGGAGTACCAACAATGAAGCTACTACGGCGTGTTTGTTTCATATTAAGCTAAGAATATAATAATATTGAATTTTAGTGCGAAACATTATGACCGTAAATAATTATGACCATTCTTTATTGAACGGCCCTCGTACTAAGACACATTAATTTACCAGTTAATTCACATTTTTTATAATAAACTACAAGGCCTTCTCAAACTTATTTTGAGTTCAGGTGACTTACAGTATCGCAAATACTTTTTGCAATACTTGATTTGTGAGTTAATCACTGTTAGCACGTATTTGGCTTTGCAAGCTAATTTAAAATTCATTTCTGAATTAGCATGGCAACAAAGATTAATCAGGTCATTAATACTTATGGCATCAGCAGGAGGTGCCGTAATATCAAGTATTATGCAAATGTCATTATCATTTAAAGATACAGTCGATGCAACATAATGTAATCGCACCATAAGTTTGCTGGAGATGCATATGCTTTTGTTTTTCTCATGAACATATGTCAATAAAACTGTTACAGCTGTTAATATTTTTATCAAAGCACTATTTTCGGAAAAATTTGTTAGCTAAGCATAACTTTGTGAAAGTGATGCACATTCTAGATCTGCAGCCTCTTGATTAGCCATGTCGCTCATTTTTATACAATTTTTCTGCTTTATAACAACCATCAAAAATTGAAAGACTCTATTCGACTATGTACACAAATACCTAACCTAACAAATAGGACATGTGTTACTTCAATCAATTCACTAATAAAGAGTGGGTAAGAAGGCTTTGCCCTTATAATTAGATGTAGCCATTTTTTCTTAATGTCCAATAAAATACGGGAAAGAAAATTTGATTTATGATTCTCGTTTACGGTTTTTTTTTTTCAAGTATTGCAAATGTGACTGGCTAACCACGAATTGTGGCTTACTTATCACGCCAGGAATGTGTGCTGATTGCACCTTTCCTTTACAAGGCGTGTGCCACAGTTGTTTTGTTTCCCTTTTTCTGCGTGAGAGCGCGTGAAGGTTGCTTTGGTTCCTCTCTCGGACAGCTCTCCGGGCTAACAAGACAAGGTAGTCGGGGTTCTCCTTTCATAGCGCGCGCACGGAGATTTATAACTCTTAGCTCCCGGATGCAGTTCAAAATCATGTAATAGCAGATGTTAGAGTGAAGTTATAATGTGTACAAAGTTTAACTTTCGAGGAAGTTTAAGTTTAAGTGTAATTGTGCAAGTAAGCTGTCAGTGTGAATAAGAGATTTATTAAAGCTTTCAAATTATCAAAGTAAGTTGTATAATTGTACCTTAGCCTCCGGGTACAATTCAGTGAATTCACACTGACAGCTTACTTGCACAATTACACTTCCTCGTGCTTACTACACTCACCTTCAATTGTTGACTGGCTTGGTCGGTATTATCAGGCGTGTTTAATCGATCACAAATTCGCAAGTTTGGCCTTGATACTGCTTTTGAACAGCTAAAGGTGATCAATGTTATTTTCTCTGTCATTCGTTATCGCCTTGCAATATGGATAGAGTTGAACTTAAAAAATGCAATGCCATGGCCGGAATTTGAACCACGGATCTCCTGGATCCAGGACATGGCATTGAATTTTTCAAATTGACTCTATCCATCGAAAACCTTAGCCTATATACGGCTAGTGTGAAGAAATGACTTTTTCCACCAATTAACTTAAATAACTTGCAATATAATAGCGTTACGTGGTTTACAGAACCATGTTCCTAGTTCTGCAAATATGGGTTCATTGTGCTTATATTGCAATATTTTATTAGATTCTAAGTTAAAAGAGTGAATTGTAAGCGTGCTTTCGGAATTACCACAAGCTTAAACACACCGAATTCTGTATTACATGTTGAGTTATTTAGGTTTCCTTAGTAATACAACTACGAAAATGTATTTTGTGGTTTGCTTTCTTGTTGGAATTCGCTGACTGTCCCCACATGCTTGAACAAAGTTTTGGTAACGTGGAGGGCTGGACAATACTCATTCCGATTATGTGAAGTATGCATAATTAAAAGCTGAACATGTGACGTGAGCAAGGGATTACGCACTTCCTACATATTAATGGCTGGCATTGTTCCTTGCAGCAAATGGGCTACTTCCCTCTTATGGGGCGAGGGGGAACGACTTTGTGATGCAGACCGCCCCAGCAGTGGGCCGCCACTCGACCCAATAGAGAGCCGCTCATTTCATTATTTGTACTAAAATTTATCCGACACACAATATTTGGACCGGTCTGCCTTCATTAAGGCTGCAGTAACGAGGTTAGCTCTTCTGTGACATTTCTCTGACTGAGCTTGCCTCTTTCAGTCCTGCTTTTGTAAACTTTAGCTAGATATAAAACCTGTAAAAATAATCACAGGAAAATCCCTTACTCGGAGAGATGGCTCACGTCTATAGGAGGTTTCGGGTTCAAATAACGTGTATCTGGAATCTGAATAGGCTTTTTCCAAGCAAATAACGGATTACATTTTTCAATATCCCGACCTAAACTTCTATCTAAAAACAGACAAAATAGTTTTCAAAATGATACACTAATGCCCGATTTCACCAACAGAGGTTAAGACTTAAGACGAGTTTAGCAATAGTTAAAACAAAATTTACATTTCATCAACAAGTGTTAGCGTAACACTCGTGTTAAATCTCTTGTTAAACTAACAAGCTAAATTTCTGATGTTAAGTCCTAAACAATTGTAGATAGTCAAGATGGCGAGCATGAACTCAGCTGTTGATGTCGATTTGCTATATTTAAGGCCGTCTAAATGGCATTCGCAATAGAGTACGGCCTATGAGGAGAAATGATTTTGAGGAGCTATCCGAAGAAACAAATTTACAGAGGTATGGACTGTCGAAACATGTTGCTATGAAGGTTACTGCGGAAGTACAAGAGAGGTTAGAATGTGCATCAAAAGGAATATGACTATCTCGCCTTAGCTTCAAGTATCAATAACCTTGCGATTTTATAATTCACTGAATTATGTGGATAATACGTTGTCCACCTCCCATCTTGAAACGTTCAAGTCACTTCCTTCTTCATTCCTCGTTTTAAATTTAGTAATACTGAGTTAGAACATGCATCGAAAGAAATATGCCAATCTCGCCTTTGCTTCAAGTATTAATAACTCTCCGATTTCATAAATCACTGAATTATGTGGATAATACACTGTCCACCTCCCATCTTGAAACGTTCAAGTCACTTGCCCTTTTTCACTCCTCGTTTTAAATTTAGTAATACTGAGTTAGAACATGCATCGAAAGGAATATGCTGATCTCGCCTTTGCTTCAAGTATTAATATCTTTGCGATTTTATAATTCACTGAATTATGTGGATAATACATTGTCCACCTCCCGTCTTGAAACGTTTAAGTCACTTCTCCTTCGCACCTCGTTTTAAATTTACGTAATACTGACTAGTTGTTTGATGCTTCTAATAGTGACACAGGCATTTGAATTAAATTCGTTTCCAATATTTTCCCCGTGACATCTTTCTCTTTTACATTCACTGCATCCGTCCTCTTATTTTCCACGATATTCTTACACTTCGTCACAATTTCAATTAACAATTCTTTTTCCATCGATGAGAAATTTGTCTCACGGCTTTAATTATGGTTTTGTTCATCCACCATTTTTCAGTTTGTGAAGACGAAAATGAAGACAAAAGCGCATCGCAATACGTTCAGAAAATAATACGACTCGTCCATAGCTTTCTATAGCTGAGATATTTACAAGTTTCTTGGCGTTAACACAGGTTTGTTAACATTTTCAGAAAACAGATTGGGGAAATGCAAGAAATTTAACAGCTTTGTTAGCGCTGTGACAATTGTTATGTTACATGTGTTAACGTCGATTTTAATATCTGTTGGTGAAATCGGGCATAAGGCTACAGAAGCTAAGGCCATATACCAATAGGCTATCCAAGCTCAGGACAGGAACGTGATTGCAAAATAAGGTCATCTATTCAGCTTCACTCAAGGAACAGCCAGAAATTCTCAGAAACCAAAGCCCTCATTTTGTCTGAAACTTATTAACAATAAAAATGACGCTATCAAAGACAGCTATCCAACTAAGGCCAATTATCAGCAAGTTGGTAAAAGAAATAGTATAGGAAGGAGGTCGTTTCATCTGAGAAACTTATCACTAAGGTTTTAGGTAACCTCACGATATGGCCAATAACCTAAAACGACGTTAATTAAATAAAATTCTTTTATATCAACTCACACTAATCGATAACGCAAGGCAGACACATAGCTCCCATCCCACAAGGTTGATGGCAAATTCTACATTTATGGAAACAAATTCGAATGAACTTATAAAGTAACAATGTTATAAAGTAAATTCTACACTTCTCACTTGCAACTACTAAAGTTATTTTAGGAGACCTTTTCTGTAAATGTTTCACTCGTGTATCAAACGACCAATTCAATGTTTACATTTTAAATGTTCAATCATAGGTGTTTATTTTATTTAAATTTATTTTTCATTTATTACTTATTTAAGTACTTATTATTTAAGTTTTACTGTACGACTTACAACTTTAGTATCATTTCGCGTAAATAGTTTCATTTTCATTTTTGATCTTCATTTATTTTACGCTAAACTGGCTCTACTACTGAATTTAAGCCAACAATCTTCAATTATTTCCTTCACTGTATCCCCTAAAATATGGAAAACGAACCCAGTTTTAGAGCATTACTGCAATGCTAAGCGCTCTTTATATCAGAGAAAAATATACAATAATGCAGCCTATATTTTCTCTGAACAATAGTTTCCGTCGTCCTCTATAGAGAAAAGCTCCTAAAAGATACATTAAGTCTCACTTTGTTACATTCAATAAATTCGGAAGTCAGCAATGAGACACGTTCGTTCTAAACAAAAGAAGATCTGAGATGCTTCAGTTATTAAAAGAATGGATTAAAGTTTAAACTTAGTCTTTCATAACTCTGCATTTCACTGTGACAGACGCAGTGAATTAAAAGCAAATTGACATGTTAAAATAGTATAAAGCACTGAAAGTGTATTACCTATCATAATTTAAAACGGTATGAGATAGATAAGAAACATGTTTGTAAATTATGTATACAAAATTGTAAAATTTTCCTATTATATTATAAAAATCTATATATTGTTATAAATATATCAATATAAATGAATTGACGTTTGCTAGTCTCGCAAAACCTGGAGAACGGCCGAACCGATTTGGCTAATTTTTGTTTTGAAATATTTATTTAAGACCAAGGTCTAACATTAACCTCAATTCGGTCAAAGAACACTGACAAGGCAGGCTTCTCAAGCCCTAGATTTATAATGCCCCTTACATAAAGCTCTATCAATAAATCCATTCTACCATATCGTGCTTTTAACAACTCAACAGCTTTTTTATCATTGTCAGCAAAAGGGCGAAAACCCTAGTTCCTGTTCCAGGTGTCATAGATTCTCTTAAATACAGAATTTTTTCTGCAACATCCAGCTGGCTACTTTCATGTATTCGCTCAAACTGAGCCCAAAATGGTAGCCACTGCTTAACAATATCACCAGAGAATTTTATAAGCGACAAGTTCGGCAACTTGTTGATCAATCTGCCTTTTTGTGGAACACTCGATCTTGGGAAAGAAAGATCATTCGGTACTTGAAATGTTGTAAATTTCTCGTATTACAGCGCTGCTGGAACACTTTCCATGGATTTATATTTGTTAATAGAAACCTCCCTGGTAACGCACTGATTATTCTCCGAAAGGTGAGATGGTTACTGACGCGTTTCTCGGACCTATGCTAAGCACCAATGAACGCAGCACTTCAGCCAATGAATGCGCAGGAATCACAAATGTCAGATATATGTTATGTCCACGTGGAGTAAAACACAGGGTTGCAATGTATTCGCTGTTTTCTCTCCATCATTCATTTTTTGCTTGTTCCATTTATACCCCGCCTTTAACTACTATGGTCATATCGGCGGCCGTTCTCTTTGGAACATACCGAAGGTGTTAACTCGTTATCTTTTGGTTTTTAATCATTACATCACGCAAACATTCACACTTCCAGACTCTGTGGAAGATGGGGAATTATCTTGGACGGAGAAAAATCCCCACCCCCACCGTAGGGAATCGAACCCGGGACCCCTAGCAGGGTAGACAGGTGCTCTACCTACTGAGCTATGGGGCCAGCCTACTTTAGTTTTCCTGTGAACTTCATTGGTGCAAGTGGTGTTTCCTGGCTATTGTTAAATATGTGGAGATCTTGGGACGTATCTAGCTTTGATGGTAGAAATAGTGCCAGTAATCCAGCTTAAGCAGTAGGCTTAAGCAGACATACAGTTAGTAAAGTTGCGAAGAGACTTCCTATTACGCCAAAAAAAGAGGGGCAACAGGGATACAAAGTTAGGTAAGGTTGATAATTTCACCTGCAACATAGTTCGTAGGGAGGTGTACAGATTTTATAAAGAAGGGCAATCACCAACAGTTTTGGAATTGCTGCATAAACCTCAAATTGTGTGCGATTTTCCTTACAAAACGGATTCACTTAGGCAGTTGTTAGTGAAGTAAGGTTTCCGCTTTCGCACGTTAAATAAGAGGCGTGTGATTATGGAATCAGCAAGGTGAATGTGTAAGAATGTGTACCATATATAGATTCGAGTGTATGGGAAAGATGTGTACGGCACACCATGCAACAAGAACGAAAATTTCAACTGCGGGATATTTCATACGACAGTGCTTCGTTCGTTATACACTTGAGTGAAAGTGGCAGTGACAGCGAGGAAGGCGAAGACAGCGTAATGTAAGTATAAAATATAGTTTGACATTAGCATAGTGCAGTTGCACTTAATAACCCTGCCAATCTTATTGTTACTTGGTAAATATTCTAAGAAATAAATAGCAATGCTTCCAATGCTGTCAACTTGGAGAAAACGTGACAACGTTGTTTTCTCCACAGCGAGCGGGTCGACACATCTTATCTCTGCGTAACTGAATATCTGAATCTTATCGCATCCTTTGACGCCACCATGGTAACCGTTTGAGTAGCGCTATAATACCTACATTTCGCTGTAGTACACTTATCTCGATATGATTCGGCTTCATCATACCCTTTAGCTGCGTCCTCGTCGTTAGCCTCATTGCCACAACCAGCTTCATGGATTTGTTTCTCGTCCAGCACTAATAGTCGATCAGCCCTCTCTTCCATGAGCTTAAAACTGGAGAAAACATCTTATTGTGTCACATTTTTCTCAGCAATTCTTGTTCTGGAACACGTTGAATGCCCTTGTAAATAAACGACGTAGGAGTAGAAAGGTTTGAAAGGCGAGAAAAAAACCTAAAGACATAATGGAACTGGTTACTAACTAAATATAAAAATACACAATTATGAAGCATACACACGTTTCATTTTCAACAAACAAAAACATTACAAGTACAAATATGTTCCACTTCTTGCCGAAGTCTTCAAAGATAGTCCACTCGTCCCCGACAATAAGTCGCCATTTACACCTCGACCGGATTAATTACACTACCCACAGATTTCTGTCACTTCACAGACTCCAAAGAGGAGCTTATTCAGCGTGTTTTCTGTCTGAGGAACGAGCAATATTGACGGCAAAAATACAGATGTTGAAGATCCCACTGCTACCACACAGATTTTTCTTCCGGGTGAGTTGTTTTCGTATAAATAAGTTGGCACAATTATAAATCAGGATGACGTAGTCAACTATCTCAGAGCTTTTAAATTTATTAGAATTGCCTGGACTCCCACCTCACAACTTAAAATTAAAAGTAGAATCATTTGTGGTCATGCTACCTAACATTAACCAACCACGACTATGCAATGGAACGAGACTAACTATAAAAAAGGCTAATGAATAACGTCATCGAAGTCACAATCAAGGGGAAGTACAAAAGAGAGGATATATTGATCCCACATATCCCGATGATTCCAATGGATTTAAATGTTAAATTTAAGAGTCCACAATTGTCCGTACGTTTGGCCTTTGCGATGACCATAAATAAATCGCAAGGAAGTGTGGCGGAATCAACTTGGAGTTTTCCTTTTTCTGTCATGATGTGCTGATTGCATCTTTCCTTCACGAGGCATGTGCCTCAGTTGTTTCGTGTTTCCTTTTTTCCCCGTGTGAGCGCGTTAAGGTTGCTTTGGTTCCTCTCTCGGAAAGCTCTCCGAGCTGACGAGTCAAAGGAGTCGGGGTTCTCCTTTCACAGCGCGCACGGTGACTTATAATTGTCTTAGCTCCCGGGTGCAGTTTTAAAATCATGCAATAACAGGTGTTAGAGTGAAATTATAATGTGTAAAATGTTTAACTTTCGAGGAAGTTTAAATTAAGGCACTTAAGTGTAATTGTGCAAGTAAGCTGTCAGTGAGAACAAGAGATTTATTAAAGCTTTTAAATTATCAAAGTAAGTTGTATAGTTATACCTTAGCCTCCGGTACAGTTCAATGTGTGGAAGCGTGCTGGGTCCATAACCCAGAGGTCCGTGGATCGTAACCACGCTCTGCAGTGGTGTAACGGCTGGTGTGTGGTCCTGCATTGTCATGCAAAAGAAGAACATCCGCCATAGTTTTTGTTGGTCGAACTCGGCGAAGACGTGCTTTAAGTTTTTTGAGAGCTCTGAGGCATTGGACAGAATTTATTGTGCATCCCTGCTCCAAAAAATCAATCATAAGCGCACCCTCTGAATCCCAAAACCCTCTCCCCATAACGTTCCCTGCCGACCGCTGAGTTTTGAATTTTTTTTTCCTTCGGTGACGTTCTGTGATGCCATTCCATTGATTCCGATTACAAAAATGAACCCACGTTTCGTCTCCAGTAAATTTTTTTTGCAGAAACTCCTCTCTCTCCAAATTGAAGCGCTGCAAGTGTTCGGAGGCTATTGTTTTCCTTGTGTCTTTGTTTTGGGCGGTTAACATTCTTGGTACCCAACGTGAACAAACTTTTGAGTAACCCAGTAGTTGAATAATCGTCATCTCGCTACCTTTACTGAGGGAGGTAATGCGACACAATTCACCTGTTGTTACCCAGCGATCACCACGAATGATGTCATCGACTTGCTGAATGTTGCATGGAGTCACTGAAGTCACCGGTCTGCCGCTTCGCTTTTCATCTGCCAATGGTGTTTGCCTTCAGCTTCGTTACAGCGACGAACATCGTCTAAAAGTGCTGACATCCACCGTTGCATCATCATACACATTTTTAGCCTTTCGTGAATGCGAATTGGCGTTTCACCTTCCTCAGTCAAAAATTCAATCACAGAATGCTGTCTGTCGATGTCAGCCATTTTGCAAGAGGATGCAGTGCTGCCACCTGTTGACTTAGGAAGTTACTACTGCAGGTGATTGGAGAAGAAGGTTAGAGGAATTGTGCCAAATTAAAAGTTTACACATAACTTACTTATTTAAGGGGGGAAATAGGAGGCATTACTTTTTTATCCATCCACGTATATGCTATTAATATTTGTTAATGAACTGCAGTCATATGGGTTTTACCATTTTTGTTCCTATATTAAGATAAAATCTGCTACTCTTACACTTGTATTACTACAGCTGAATGAACGAGTATTTTCTAGAATTTAGTTAAAGTTACTTTGCACTGTTAACTAGGTGGAACGACCATATCGTGGATTAAAGAGCTGCAGTAGCCGCCGCTGGCTGCAGCATGGAATGCAGGTTACATGCACTTCAGTAATTACAGTATTGGACCGAAAGCGCTTCTCCTAGGAAAATGTTACTTGGTCCGTGTAAACCCTAGGGATAAAAATCCTTGGGATTATGGGACTCTAGCACGAGCTCAATGGTGATCACAAAGGGCAAAAACAAAAAAGAAATAGCTAGCCTGTTACATGCTCCAGACACAAATTGGCTTCCTTCCTATTTCCAGCTTTATCCCATTATTTTGTTTCATTTATTTTTGCGGAAGGTAAAATGTATCTACGTAAGTTACACTTTAAGCTTCTACTTTTTTGCTTGTAATATCCTTTAGCAGGTACAATGGACCATTAAAATATACAACCGATTATAATAGTTAAACTTCATATGTGCAAGACACATTCAGCTAACTGCAATCTTCCACGTTTATTATTTTTATTTTAACATTGTGGGGAAGAACTGAAAAAATTCCTTATTAAAGACGGTCCACAATTAATTTAGAACGAGAACAACGACAAGAACGAAAATCCAAGAGATATGCTTGTAAAATTTTGGTACATAGTAAAATGAGAAGGAAACTAATGCTAGTCGATTATGCATCTTAACACGTTACTCATCTGAAACAGAAAAACAATTGTGGAAACGTAGAGTCAGACTGAAAAATTCAATGCCATAGCCGGGATTTGAACCACGGATCTTCTGGTCTCCATCCAGCCGCTCTAACCATTGAGCTACTATGGCCAACGTGCCGATATGACATTAAATTATTCAACTGACTCGTATTTTTTCCGGTAACCCACTTAGGAGTTCTCAAACACATGAGACAATTACCTTAATGGCGACTTACAACATGTAAGTAAATAAATAGAAAAAAGTAAAAAAAATAAATAAATACATAAATAAATTAATAAAAGTAAATAAAGAAAATATATCAAAAAGTACGAGTCAGTTTGAGAATTTAATGTCATATCGGCACGTTGGCACGTTCTAGGACTCTTTAGGACTCTAAGTTCAAACTTTGTTATCTCCATTTTGTAATTGTTTAACAACTGAAGACCGATACAATATACGCAACACTAGCCATGACATTCTGTAAATAACCATGGCAAACCAAAGAAATGCAATACATTTTCCAAAACACCAAAATAACAAAAACCTTGGGACAACCTAATAATACCTGACGTACTTTAAAACTTGACAGAAGCTGTTTTCATTTGTTTCTTTTCCAACGCGTGCATTGGAGAGCTCTCTAGTGGAAATTTCTGTTCATCTGTTCATCTGTCTCTTTGAAGATTAAGAAGATAGCTATCACAATATGAATTCAATACGCTGTTTGCCTGGATAAGTTTTTTCCGGGGTTTTCCCATATCGTGATAGACGAATGTTAGGTAACTCTAAGCTCTATGGACCCTGGACTCATTTGAGCATCATTTCACCCATTTCATTTATCGTCCAATATGACTTAACGTTGGACATAAATTAAATTAAAAAAAGAATTACTATTCTCGGGAATGGAAACTAGAAAGTGGACCAAGTCAACAGCTAATTTTGTTCCCAGCCTCCGATGAACTTACTGGTAATAATCCGGTTAGAAAAACGGAAGATCCGTGGTTCAAGTCTCGACTATGACACTGATATTTTTTAGTCTGATGTTATCTTTCCAACCGTGTACTGAAATTGGCTAATATGAAATAATGATTAATAACTATTGATTAATCTAATAGTTGGTTATAATATGGAGCCTGGGAGGTAAATTACTTATTGTAAGTCACTATTGGGACCTGTGAGCTTAAAATGAATTTGAAATCCCCTTGTGGTTTATCGAAAAAATATGCACATATTTTGGAACATAGCAACATATAGGCAATGCACGTTCTAAAATATATCAGTTATCTTCAATTATATTTATTAATATTTTAGCTAATACTTAATGACTAAAATTCATATTGATAAAAATACACCATTCAAAAAATTAGTATGCAAGCACCTCAGTTTATCAAACCTGTCCTCGTTCTTTATAAAGTGCTCAATACTTTCAATTCTTAATTACAACTTATTTAAGATTCTTTATTATTCTTAAGGATCATTTTTTCTGAAAATTAAAACTTTTATATATTGAAGTGTGTGTTTTCTGTGAAATTTGTTACAGGATATTTAAGCAGTACGTAATATTTGCCTGTAACCTACAAAAGAGGTATAAGATGTATAAAAAGTTGTATTTTAATTTGATACTTCCTGTACTTTTCAGAAACCCGAGAACTACTCACACGTTCTGGGTTGGCAGAACTGTACTCGTTGACCTTCTAGGGCTCTTGGTGTCGGAAAGTCACCAAGTACAAAGGAACACATCCGGTGTCGCAACCGGTGGACATTTCGACGTTAAGCAATGCAAACAGAAAGTTTTAATCAAGAAGGTCTGGCGGGATCATCAATAACGGATTTAAGGAGGAGGACATTGTTTAATTTAATGGAATGTTGACGAAGATGAAACGTCAGTGTCAAGAGTGCACATTACTGATGCTGACTAATGATGCTGCTGGAGATGTAATCTGTCCCGGATCACTATAAATCCCGCCACCTGGACCCGATGGGAAATCAAACAGAACCTGACTCCACAGCGAGGGGTGACGATAGGCGAAAAAGTTGGCTTGCCCTTCGAACCAACCCAGTAGCGATACGATGCAACTATATGGAGGAAACGCAAACCGTCTATACGTGTAATAAATCTATAATAGCAAACTGTAATAATGGCTTAAATTTGTTTATACTCAATATTGTTTTTATGAGGAACCACAAACCTGAGCTCTGCCCAGTCAGTGCACTAAATGTTTCCATTATTTTGTATCTCTCCCTTCTGCATTTAAAAATTTCCCCTCCCTCTCTTCACTCCATCTTCCACCAAATTTAGTCCCTTAAGATTCATTTTTCACATTCATATATTTTTCTTTACTTTCTGCTTTCTTCTTCTCTCCCCTTATTTTCTATGAACAACTTATGCCATGCAACATTTTAGAAGTACTGCTTCACTATCAAACTTCAGTGCATGGAATTGTTATAAAGAGGGTGCAAATTGTAGGTGCTGCGCTCTGGCGCAGAATGGAATGAACTATTATGTGTTTCAAACGGAAAGGTGTTTGTCCTTGAGCGCTACTAGGTGAGCAACCAATGGGAGTACTGCGGTGTTGTCGTATTGCATTCCCCCTAAGTAGTGTGTGAGGAGCGCCAACCTAACCAATCTGTATGAAATACTATTCGCGCTAAGACAAAAATTGATATTTTGCCGAAACTGATCCATGTGGAAGGTAGAGAGTAATGTATCTAACATAACCATGAAAACCCCATAGTTTTAGCTCAAACAGTTTTTATAATACAAATAAATAAAACACTATTACCTATATTATAACAATAAATCGCGACGTAAGCACTGTATGAATATCAATATTGGTTGGCATGTATGCGTGTACGTATATTGGTAATTACTCAGAACCGAAATGTAAATGTTTGACATGACGTGATAAAATAATTACTTTGAATGAACCAATTCGAGCGAGAGGAAACAATAAATTTCCTGCTGCCCTGGCAGAACGTGTCTGATCACATATCTTGGTTTATGAATGGTTCGTAATTTCAGTTCAAAGTGGTTGGTGTGTATGTATGTACATATACTTTTCATTCCTCAGAACTGAAATTTAAACTACTGACATGACGTGATAAAAGAATTACTGTGAATAAATCAAGGTGTTAAATTCAAGAAAGAGCAAACACTTCATTTCCTGTTAGACTGTGGAATGCTGTATGCACATGTTTATGAATGAATGCTGTATAAAAAGTGTTTATTTACTCTGGAGAGTTCAGATCAATATCATTCAGTTGTTCTTTACACAGCAGTAGAGTAAGAGATAAATAGTGCAATGGCTTCTTGCGGCGAATTTAGTGGCGAGTCAAAAAGGCAATTGTTGCGAAGTCAGGCTCGAAGTATTGATTTTAAGGTGTGCCCGTTCTTAAAAAAATTGGGCAATGAGGAATATAGAAATCAGCTCGATTTCAAAAATGCTCAAATGCACCAAGTGTGTCACGCATTTGGATTAGAAAAGCAGGTAATTCATAAACTATAATTATAGTTATAGTAATTAAAAATATGCATAATTTACAAAAATGCTTTTCCAATTTTGATTTTGGCTACTGCATCATTGTAAAAGTTTGTAAAATATAATTAGCTTACCCTTAAATCTGGCGCCAAGCAGACCTGCATGTTGTATGAGTGTGCGAGAGAGAGGGAAATATAAAAGGAGTGGGGTAACAAGCTGGCAACGCTGAGTGTGATATGGTATCTGATTAACTGGACTCCAGAACCCTTCCCATTTGAAACACAAAATAAGCATACAGTGTACAATACGAGAGAAAGTTTCCGGGGCCTGAGATGCAGGGGGATTAGAGAAGGTTCTCACACCCTTCCTGGATAGGTTTATGACACCCCATGCCAGTTCAGTTGCAGACAATTTTTCTAATTTTGTAAATGAATCTTCATTCACATGTTTTTTTTAACGGTTCTACTCCTGCATGCAGTGTACCATAGGAGAGAAAGTTTCCGGGGTCTGAGATGCAGGGGGATTAGAGAAGGTTCTCACACCCTTCCTGGATAGGTTTATGACACCCCATGCCAGTTCAGTTGCAGACAATTTTTCTAATTTTGTGAATGAATCTTCATTCACGTGTTTTTTTTAACGGTTCTACTCCTGCATGCAGTGTACCATAGGAGAGAAAGTTTCCGGGATCTGAGATGCAGGGGGATTAGAGAAGGTTCTCACACCCTTCCTGGATAGGTTTATGACACCCCATGCCAGTTCAGTTGCAGACAATTTTTCTAATTTTGTGAATGAATCTTCATTCACATGTTTTTTTTAACGGTTCTACTCCTTGAGCAGCATGAGCTCCCGTCTCACCCATTCGCTGTCCTTATCCCACTGTGTAAGGCGGCGCATTCCTTTCAGGAAGCTTCTGTGCGTTGGTGGACAGTACATACTAAGCAGCGTCCTAGTGGCGTCCTATTGTAAAAATGTCTCAGTTTAGAGCTTCTTGACCTACGAAGGGCAATAGTAATTGTTCTGCCATTTACCGTAATTTAACAATTCTCCTGCTGAAACTTAGTTCTTCTATTTCTGAAATGAAAATCAACAATGGACTCCTACTATAAAAATTCTCATATTCAACGCCCTTTCATCAAACTGTTGTAAACTATCCGAAATTCCGTTTAAGCCATAGATTTCTTTTCATGTAATTCAGCAGGACATCAGCAGCAAGAACCGGTTAACCTTGTTTTCAGTTAATCCTATTTGAATGGGTTTAGTGTGTTTTTCAATAATGCAGTATGGTTAATACTACTGTGTAAAGAAAGTACTGGGAATTCACATATAAAAATCTCGTATAAGAGGGAATTCGAAATTATTGCTGTTGCTAAGTTGGTACCTCCTTCCTCTATACCCACGCTGAGTTTGTCATCTGTCATCTAGTTCTTTTACAGGGCGGCAATTTGGTAGTGCATCTCAAAGATGTGTTGCGATTTTAGAATAAATTCTCCTTTATGTCTTCTACCAACTGAAAATGGGTGCCACGAAGTGGTAACTTGATAAGAGAAGGAAGTTGGCCGGGGCGAGATCAGGTGAATACGCTTGGTTGTTCGATAGATTTGTTGAGTTTTTGGTCAGAAATTCATTCACAGTGCTAGCCTTGTGAGCTGGGTCGTTATCGTGGTGCAGAATACATCAGTTATCTTTCCATATATCTGGTCTTTTTCACCGTGCTTTTCCTCTCGAAGGCCGCAGAACGCTTAGATATTTACCCTCTAACCTCCTGGCAAGAATTCTGAATGCACGGCAACACGATAATTAAAAAAAAAAAACTGTCAAACTGACTTTGTCTTGATTGAGTTTCACGTGCCCTTTTGGGCTTCGGTTCAGTTGGAGGGCGCCACTCGGAAGCTTGTTGACTGGTTTGCATGTCAAACTCGTAAACCCACTCTCATCACAGATACAATGCGTTTCTTGAATGTGGGGCCGGAGTTGGTTGTTCTAGCATATCTTCAGCGATGCTTACGTAATTGAGTTTTGGCAGAAAGTTCAAGTCTTTCAGAACTAATAGGGCGGCAACACGTGTGATGCTCAACAGTAGTTTAAGATGGTAAGAATCGATTCATGAGACACAGAAAGTTAAGCAGAAATCTCTCTCAGACATAAATGACGATTTTATGGCACAATTTCCAACATTTTAGCAGTGTTCATTTCAGTTGTATCTGTAGATGGCCAACAAGAGCGAGGGGAATCTTTCACCACATCTCGACCGCTTTTGACTTCACTGTACACCTCATACGCACGTAATTTTTTATAAAGCTGATTCACCGTAGGTCCTCTGTAACATTTTCAGCAATTGGGCACATGAAATACCATTTGAAATGCAAAATTTGAGAAAGAATGTTTGTTCAGTATTTTTATTCATTGTAAAATCGCAACACACCTTTGAGATGCACTAACAAAATAGTGCCCTGTTAACAAAACTAGATGACAATCAAACTCCGCGTAGATATAGAGGAAGGATGTGCTAACTTAGCAATAACAATAATTTCGAATCCCCCTTTCGATTTTTCTATGATCAATTTCCGGTACCTTCTGGACAAAATGCAGGTGGACAAGAAAGTTGATACTATTTTATCCAATTTGGCTGTAAGCCGGGATCAGTTGCTTGTGAAACTCATAACTAATTTGTAAGTATTTAAATAGCTAATAATATCAAGATTTGCTCAAGTTTTTCTCCGGAAGCAAACCAGTTGAAAAGACGATTTGAAATTGACGTTTTGGGAGTGTGCATCTCTCCCATCATCAGATATTTATTAAATATTATAACCACAAATTAATAACCGGTTATAATACAAATATAAATTAAGACAAAACACTATCAAAATTCGCATTACTGAACAAAAGACTGTTTTCAGTAAATTAAATGCCAGGTCAGGAGATGGCGTGAGTATAGAAAATTAATTGGGTCAAAGAAATGTAGCTACTTAACTTGGTTATCAAGCTGTATTGATCTGTGCTTCTTAAGTCGATGAATTTTCATTTTTAAGGCTGCTTTCCAAAAGGAGCTGAACTGAAATCCAGCATCACGATTAAGCGTGATTTAATTCTCCGCTCCAAGTAACTGTTGCATTTTGCTGAGATGGTCCTCTCCCGAAATTTGCCTCTATGGTCTACTCTAGGCAAGTGTATAATATAAACGAAATGTTTATTATTAGTATACTTTATCCTACTACAACTAATACACATGTTTCGCTGAAATAGCAGAGCTCAGAAGGTCAGTTCACGTACCGCAGTACACTTTTCTTCTGTCCTCGACTGGCATGCTTCATTTTGATGTTATATCGTTACAACTGATTTGTGGTTTGTTTATCACAAAAAGCCTTCATCTCGAACAAATCGATTCTCTTCCTTCATTGCCTTGCATGGGGACCGTGCTACAAAACACTATGTTCGTTGTTTTATGTTCGTCTCGAAATAATAATTTTCCCCAAGTGTTTTTCTCGTAATTGTTTTCGGTGTTAGCTTTTCACGCTAAAATCTCCTATACATATACTTTTTTTTAATATATAAGAAAGAATAGAAGAGTGGGCACCAAAATAAGAGCAACAAAAGCAGGATGGTAACCAGCGAGCCATTCAGCACGGCCTGCTTGCTTGATTACAATGGAATTTTGTCATTTCACGGTCCGGCAGTCAGGGTAGGTCCATCGATTGTTTTTAGAGGATGAGGAGGCGAGCGGGCGGACGGGCGGCGAACTTTACCAGTGGCAGCAGTGACGGCCACAGGATTCGAATAATAATCTGATGAAGGTTACTAAACCGTTAATTCCCAATATTAACCGGCCGTGACTTATGTACGAATCGAGCACTTCGACCAGATATGTTGCCCGATACAGTCGAGCAAGGGTCTAAGATCCATAAGCTCGTTATTTTAATTCTCAAGTGGTTTGCCCTAGCCACATTTAATACTGTCCCCTAAGAGACTCGAGAAAAGCTGTTAAGGGAATATGGTATCGACCGACATGGTTATGTCCTAAAGTGTAAAGCACTCTGACCTTCAGAATTTTTTTGTTTTTCTCACGTCCAATAGTGAATTACGAGGGCTGTTCAATAAAAACGATCATAATTTTATTACAGTCTCAATTTTTCGCACTAAAATTCAATCTTATTATATTCTGTTAGCTTAATATGAAACAAACACACCGTAGTAGTTTCATTGTTGATATTCGATGAAGAAAGAGTTATATTCTGTAGAGCTCAGGTAAACTTTTAATATAGTGTATACTATGAAATATTAAATGAAATTACAACTGTATTCATGGAGCCGTTGTAAAAGTTTATAAACCGTTTAACTTTGTACCGTCAAATATACAGATAAAACACCCTGAAGATTTGTTGATGTATCTCAAATCACAATATAGTTCAAAATTTTTATGCACAACTTTGTTCTATATTTCATAGATTTACAGAAAACTACCTACAAGTAGAGATATTTGGTACTGCCTTGCATATGGTTGGGAATACCACATTTGGCCAGTAAAATTGCATCTAATGCTTTAAATTTGGATGTAATTTGGAATATCAGCTTGTGGATCGAATTTAGTACCAAATTTATATTTTAAATTTCCAAATATTATAAACAAACCACAAACTCTTGATGTAAACTCATAAAATAGTGGTAGTTTTATAAAATAATGAAGAATTTGAAACCAAACTTTGATCCAAAATTACATTAAATTACAGTGTTGTATTACCCCAAAAATTAGTTCACAGCGGCGGTTTATTATGAAAGCATTTCGTATATTTTAAGGGGATTCATCATGAAGCTGTAATAGTGAAACAGCATTCTATCATTTTTCGTTTTAAGATGAACAAAGTCAATTTATATCGGATTATATAACACAATTCCGCAACATACATTTGTTAGCTTATTATTTTCTGCTAAGGTTCAAGTACCTTGTAAGCTGGGTAGAGAGTTCCGATTTACGAATTTCATGGTAAATAACATTTTTAGAAGTGTGTTTCCCAAAGGAACCTTAAATCTTCCTTCAAATCATTTGTATCAGTCTGTTTAGTTAACTCACGTGCACGTCGGCCGCTGCCTTTGACGAATGCTTATAATCGTTTTACAACACAGACCCTCCTTCTCCCAGACCTTTCTGCAAGGTTGCCATCTTTCTCGATACGTCATGGGTATCGTATGAGGTTTCGTCTAAATAAATCATCTTATGTCCATTACTGCGAAACTTCCTTAGTTTTGACGATATATATATATATAGATATATATATATATATATATATAAAGTTAAGGTTTATTATGGAATATATATCGCTAAGCTACAATTCTACTTGATTCCATAATAACTCTTATCTTATTCAAAGTGCGATATTTGAAACCCAGCTCCTTTAGGAGACTGCGCAATGTGCAGTACCCATAAGGAAAATCACAAATTTCTCGCAAATGTGCAACCAATTCGTCAAAGGTGGGCGCTCTCCCTTTTGCATAGAATCTATAAATTTCTCGACGAATTAAATCGCATGTGAAATTATCTACTTTAGAGAAACGTTTACTTTTGTTTTCACACTTGATTGTCGTCTTTGGTATTCCTTTCGTCACAATATTTCTTACTGCATTTCAGTGAATACCCAGAATTTATCATCAAATTCATTGCACGACCCCTTACCAAGATTATTTGTCAGTACATATTTATATGTGTTCAAAACAAGCGCTTGAAATTGCTTACAAACATTTCCCGTTATAACTTTGTTTTTTTGAGGCTTTTCCAGTAATATAACTCGGCCCAGTTATTCACACTATTGTCATCACTTTGATTATTTTCACTTGACTGAAAGTAATCTACTACTTCATTTGCATTTATCACTGTATTTTCCTAACACGGTCTCCACATCGTGACACACAACGAATTTCTGCACGTAATGAAACAGATCAACTGGAAGTTGGAACTTTGGCAACTGAGACACCACGTGGAGTAGACATGCGACTGTCACTTCGAGAAAATCAGGTTTGCTATTGGTCCTCAACGACAGTGTTCCATTTCTGAAGTATGGAGATAGATTTATGACGGTCATTAGTGGGCGGGAGGGTAGTTCCCTTTGAGGGGCAAACTGCACTCGCGTTCACTAGACAGACTCTACCAATTGTAAGCATATAGTTTTCATGGAAAGCTATTTAATAATCTAGAAAGCGAAGTTAATTTATACTTCATTAAGAAATATCGTCACACAAAATATGAACATAAAAGTGAGGCGTTTAGCATTGAAAAGCTGCACGATTTGCAAAATATAAGGTAGATAGAATGAGTGTTTGTACTTGAAGCTTGAACATTGTACTACATATTCTAAACATCACATTTTTACAATTTACATTAAATTCTATATATTCCAATTCAGATTTATACGTTCCATCTGTTTTTAATCAGGAGAAACTAAACGAAGTGAAATTAACATTTTAAATCACAGTGTTTGAAAATAGTACAACTTAAACGTACACTATAAACTATGTAAGAAATGGTACCATTTACTACATATTTCATCATGACTGTGAATTTTTAGCGATTTATATGCGCTTTTCAAACTAAAATTAAGAAAACCTTAGTCATTTTATGTATAATAAAAATATTGAATTTAAGGTCTGAAACTCGTGATTATTATAAACATGTTTTATTTATTTTAGTTTTTTACACTGAAGTTGTTGACTGAAAGTAAACAGATTTCTAGAGTAACCAAAATTTTCTACAGTCAACCTATACGTTCAAAAGTCTTTTGGTTAAAATTATGCTTAATATTTTGTCTTTCTCATCTATGCTGTGGATGAACAGACACACATACTACGACTGATATCAAAACTCCTCCTTTTGGATTTAGGAATACGTAAAATGTTTCTACCTATATTCCAGATGACCATAGAGAGACTAAAACTGAAAGGTGAGAATTAACAACTGTTAAACAAAGAATACTATTAGTTCCGTCATTTGAATACTTTGGTACATTATTTTAACTCAAATTTTATATTGAGTCTTATTGCAAATATACCTTATGAAGTCAATGAAGGTCCCCCTAGAACGTATTTTAGAAAAGGTTCCCGTGTTGGACAACATAACTCAAAAAGGAAACGACGGACATATATCAAACTTAATAAGTATTTAATTTCAGCACCTTTCAGAAATACAACACGAAAATTTTCTTATAAATTCCTCTATCACAGGCTACCACTTAGAAAAAAGCTATTAACTTACGTACCAATTTTTCTAAAAAATTACTAATGTATTTGAGTGTGACATGTAGACATGAGAAAATAAATGTACTGAATTTTACGAGGGCTGTTCAATAAAGAATGATCACAAATTTTTCTGACAACGTACCTTTACTTATCCTCATAATTTTGATGACCCTTCTCAAAATAGTCTCCCATGAATGCGATGCACTTGTCCCAGCGTTTCTGCCAGTCTTCAAAGACATACTGGAAACCATTTTTTTAGAGATCCTTCAAAATCGACTACGCAGCCTTTACCACAGCTTCTGATGATGGATAATGCCTCCCACGAAGGCGTTTCTTCAAGTTAGGGAATAGAAAAAAGTCACATGGCGCTAAATCCAAACTATAGGGAGGATGAGGGATGCACTTCACGTTGATCTTTACAAGACATTCAGCAACAACATTGGCAATATGCACTGCGCATTATCGTGGTACAGCATCCAGCCTGCTTCAGGGAAATGTGGCCTTTTGCAGCTAATATGTACTTGCAATGTTTTCAGGACATCCCTGTAGTATTGTCCAGTTACTGATGTGTGTGCAGGTACAACATGCTGATAAACCATTCCATGAATATAAAAGAATGAGATAACCATAACTTGCCCAGCAGAGGCAACCACTTTTGCTCTTTGGGGGGGGGGGGGTTGATGATGAGGGAGATTTCTACACTGAGCTTTGCTGTTTGCTCTCAGGATCAAAATGATGTAGCCAAGTTTCATCAGCAGTGATTACGTTTGAAAGAAACTCCGGATCTTCCTTTAACATCAACTTTAACTGTATACAGACCTCCATTGCAGCGGTGGGCGATACTGAACATATCTGAATTTGTCTGGTTCTTACAGGCGGGAACCAGGAGTACCAACAATGAAACTACTGCGGCGTGTTTGTTTCACGTTAAGCTAATAGAATGTAATAAGATTGAATTTTAGTACCAAAAATTATTACCGTAACAAAATTATGATCATTCTTTATTGAACAGACCTCGTATTTAGTAGATAATTTTGGTTAACTTCTGTTATTTCTTATAACCATAAACATTAAGTAGTGATCAAAACTGACTTTCAAAACAAATATGTTATTTTTAAGATGTATAGTTTGCGTTAAATTATTCTAATAGAATTTGCCGTTTTTGTGTTAATAAAATTCCCTGGTATTTAAAGTTATTTACATTATGTGTTTTGGTTCCTCTTTATGGCACGTATTGATTGTTCAAACTAACCAGTATAAACAAATTAGTAAATAAATAAATATTACTTGTTTTTAACCATGTGAAATCATATTTGCATTGTATTTGTACCTACCCGTGTATAGCTATAACAAACAGTATAGTGAAAACCAATTAAGAAAACGTTTATCATATAACAATAATCAAAATAGAAGTTTTCGCATTTATTTTTCTTTATTTCTCTTATTTTGAAATTAATTTCCACATGTAGTAATAGTCCTCTCGGGGCACGTTTCATATCGCTTCTAAGCATTCAATGCCGCCTTTATTGGCCACCTGCTCACTTCTACATTGAACATTTCAGATGCCTTAAAAGTGTCCCCTGTTTTTACAATACTAGAAAGTTCATTAAATAAGATAATATTTGCATGTTTTCGAATCTATTTTCATCACTTGGAACTATTTTTCCATCACTTTGGCGTTAGTTATTATTTGCGATATTTATAAAATATTCTGCAGCAAATTTACCTTAAACCTAGTTGTATTATTTATTTATTTACTTAACTTATCGCTTAAGTATATTAGAGAGAAGTATTGCATTCAATTCTAAATGTTCTACCCTGAGATTTCCACACATATCTGTGATGTGTGATCTTTTATTATTTTATTTACGAGGGCTGTTCAAAAAAGAATGAACATTTTTTTGACAACGTACCTTTACTCATCCTCATAAGTTTGATGGTCCTTCTTAAAATAGTCTCCCCTGAAAGGGCTGCACTTGTCCCAGCGTTTCTGCCAGTCTTCAAAGACATGCTGGCAACTTTTTTTGAGAGATCCTTCAAAATCGCTACCGCAGCGTTCACCACTGCTTCTGATGATGGATAATGCCTCCCACGAAGGCGTTTCTTGAAGTTAGGGAATAGAAAATAGTCACATGGGGCTAAATCTGGACTATAGGGAGTGTGAGGGATGCAGTTCACTTTGATTTTTTGGAAGATATTCAGCAACAACATTGGCAATATTCGGCCGCGCATTATCGTGGTGCAGCATCCAGGCTGCTTCACGAAAAAATGGTCTTTTGCGCCTGATATGGACTTGCAATATATTCATGACATCCATGTAGTATTGTCCAGCTACTGATGTGTGTGCAGGTACAACATACTGATAAACCATTCCATGAATATCAAAGAACGAGATGACCATAACTTTCCCAGCAGAAGCAACCACTTTTGCTCTTTTGTAGGTTAGTGATGAAGGAGATTTCCACCCTGAGCTTTGCTGTTTGCTCTCAGGATCAAAATGATGTAGCCAAGTTTCATCAGCAGTGATTACGTTTGAAAGAAACTCCGGAAATTCCTCTATCATCAACTTTAGCTGCATGTTACCTCCATTGCAGCGGTAGGCGATACTGAACATGTCTGAACTTGCCTGGTTCTCACACACGGGAACCAGGAGGACCAACAATGAAACTACTACGTCGTGTTTGTTTTACATTAAGCTAACAGAATGTAATAAGATTGAATTTTAGTGCGAGAAATTATGACTGTAAAAGTATTATAATCATCTTTTATTGAACAGCCTTCGTATAAAGATTTCGGAGATGCATTCAGTAACTGAAGCACAGCACGAATAGTGCGAACCTTTTGCTTCTAAAGCGAGCCCTTGGAGAAAGGGGTAACCAAAGGGCGACCAGATCCGGACGACGATGGGCTCTAGCAAGAGGGAAATCCCTAACAGTTCTATCAAGACACCAGGTCTTAGCCAGTGTAACTTGGGGGATGCGAAAATAGACAAAATCATCCCCGGAAGAAGGTTGACCAATAAGGGAGTAGTGCTTCTAATTCACTGTCCTGACGCACCACTCAACACCACTGTCCTGGTCCTACAACTCTGAAACAAACGAGGTGAAAAAGATGAAGTGAAGAAGAGGAACCCTGTGAACCAAGAAAATCAGGTAATAAACATCGTGTTGTTTCCTTTATTGCAGTTGAAGCAAAAGTTATGAAATATGCGTGCCACATTTAGCGACATGATTTTCAATTATTTGTTTGTCATTCTTCCTCCTGTACGCAAAATGTGTATTAAAATAATATCTTGGCAGATGTATTATGAGTGACGGAAAATATGCACAAAAACACGTTTTATTCGCCCGCCAGTGCTTCCTATTTTGCATTGAACTTCGTGGTTTTGTAGACAAGGAATAAAATATGTATAGGAATGCTTTCTGGAACTCATAAGTTGGCAACATTATTGCCACTACATGAAGTATGCGTACAATGTATTTTACATGTGAGTTAAACGCCGCAAATTTGAATATAAGGGGTGGAAAATTGAAGAAGTGTATGTTTTTAAGTTCTAAAGTATTCTATATATTTCGCCAAGCTCCAAAGGTAAGGGTATATATTTCTACCCTGATTTCTTCTAAGCTTCTTTTTTTCTTCTTCCTTTCTCACCAATGCTGGTACTAGGATTCGCTCGGGTTTCCTCAGAGCGAGGGAGCAGAAGCATTTGACATGAGATACCAGGGTTGAGGGTCGACCCAACGCCTGGGATGATGAAAAGTTGAACGATGGAGCAATTGGTGAAATGATGGTGGAGGAAACCGGAGGACCCGTAGGAAAACCACCTCAGCGTCATGTTTTCCACCCAAATCCCATTTTGCGGTCGCCTGGGATCGAACCTGGGCCACCTAGGTGAGAGCCAAGCAGTCTAACAACTCTTTTTTATAACAAATAGAATAGAAAACAAAGTTTCAAAAAATAAAGGTACTGAAAATAAGAGTAGATGTATTTAGCGTTATGCTAATTCCTGTGATTAAATATAAATACAATATTTTCACAAAACTGAAAATATAGGAGGTGTATATTCCTACACAAGGATTGCGAATTAGTTGGAGGTTGTTTTAGACAGTTATAATTTTGTTGGATTCTCTAGCTAACTGGGCAACGCTTAATATGGACAGGCCGAAGATAATTTGTTTTTACCTTAGTCATTTAAAATATGGATTGAATATAAAGTTGGTAGGCAGTTTTGTTTGTTTTAAAGCATTCTATTAAGTTTGTTATATTCTAAAGCCTAAGTGGATCAAATGCTAAATGATAACGGCTCCAATTATATCATAGAAAAGTGTAATAATTGGAAGTACATGCAATCCCCAAATCAATAATTCAATAAGGTAGCTATTTTTAGCCTCAACTTTTGCAATTTTGGACTAATAATAATAACAAATCTGTCATGTTCACTCTAAATGGCATCACTTGGGAAATTAAATCTTCTGTATTCTTGAAGAAATTAAACGCCCTAGATGTTCTCAAACCAATGCTTTGGTGGTTTGTAATAATAGCTGTAAAACAAGGGTAAACAATTGTAACTCCATTTTGTTATCTTTCTTCTAAGTTTATGAATTCTAAATAACTTGTACTTCATTTTATATTTTATTATTATTGAATATGGTCAGAAGTCTACAATGCCTATTTTTTGTGCCATGAAACAAATCTGTTCTAAAATCTTTAAGTATAAGAACTTTTAGCAATAAAATAAATATTTAATAATTTTTTATAATTTTGCAGATCTTGATAACAAAATTCATATTTTGGCTCTGTCATAGCGGGGCTAAGGGATAATTTTCGCTGTACTAACTGTTGTTATCGTTATCCAAAGCTAAACAGTTATGGACGAAGTAAATGAACGACACGTGGAAGGATAGATAAGCAGAGATTAAGAAGATTCCGAGAGAGGGAGGAAGTGAGCTATTACATTTGTCTAAAGGTCTTTTTCTGTGTGTACTTTTGTTGTAATCCGACACTAGTGAAACGTGTTCTATTTTGGTCTGGAATGCCGCACTTAGTGGCGAGAGGAAGATAATTGCCCTGATCGGAAATCACGTCTCCGTGGCCGTCATGAACCACCGATCTCTGTGATGCGGCACATGGGCAGCTGACCGTGGCCTTGTAGGAAGAGGCTTTGTGTTCAGTCCCTGTCATAATCTCAATCAGGTTAAACACACTGTTACAATACGGGGTTTCCCGTAATAAGAGTATCTAAGTTCAAACGATTTTATTTTCCAGGAATAATGAGAAAGTTGTCACACGACGTTCCATAACAACGAATTCACATAATCGTTATATTTTAATCATCATTTTCTTTATAAAAATCATAGGTCTGTTCCACTCTCAGGATTCATCTTTCAATTTTCTTCTACGACGTCCATAGTCTGTAACTTTGTGGCTGGCAGAGTAATGCTTTTTATTTATGTAAATCAGTCCATTTTTAAAATATGCGTATGAGATTATTACTTATAATAGAGAAAGTAGTGTATGTCAACCAAAATTCAATATCGACATTTCACTACAAATGCACATTTTGAAAAAAGAAAGGCGTTTTAGTGCAGGGTTCCTTTGCTAAAATACACGAGCATGCGCTGTGTTTTCTGTGGGTCGGTACACAACATAACTAAAAAGAAAAAAGTCAGTTGAAAGCCAAAAATTTAAGTTCAGTGTGTGGCAATGGTATACATATCAGTTGGAGAATTTAATGTCATATCGGCACTTTGGCCATTGTAGCTTAATGGTTAGAGCGGCTGGACGAACGACCAGAAGATCCGTGGTTCAAATCCCCGCTATGGCATTGAACTTTTCAGTCTGGCTCTACCCTTTCATAGTGCATCCTGCACACGGCTACTGTGAAAGAACAATTAATTTACATTAATTGTACCTAATAGTGGTCCGAACTATAAAGCCCGGGTATTAAAGTACTTACAGCATAGTAAGTCGCCATTAAGGTAGTTGTCCCATGTGTTTATGGGAACTCCTAGTGGTTTACCGGGTAAAAGCACGAGTCAGTTGGAGAATTTAATGTCATATCGGCACGTTGGCCATAGTAGCTCAATGGTTAGAGCGGCTGGACAGAGACCAGAAGATCCGTGGTTCAAATCCCGGCTATGGCATTGAATTTTTCAGTCTGGCTCTACCCTTCCAAAGGAACATTTATTTGTATATCAAACGAAATGATATAAAATCAGATGAAATGCGTGTTTTAAAATTTCTAGGAATAAAATGAGAAGACCTATTTGTTCTTGAATTAATTTATAACTTTAAACTATATGAGATAGACAAAAATTCAGTGCTGAAACATTTAGATCAGTCATATGATTTCTCAAAGAAAGTTTCTGCGGCATTAGTCATATCCAAGATATACTTTAGTATAGTATGATGTGGTGTATTATGTATACCGGAAGAGATAATCTAATAGATTTCTTTAAAGCACATCATTTATCTCAAGTGTGTTTGGTGTGACATTAAGGTTTTTTACCTATTCCTTGTTATTGGTTTGACCTGCTCAATACCTATTTCAATTTTGTCAATGAGAAATCTTTACTAAATTTTCCTTTGAAAGCAGAAAATGAAAGCATAATATCAATCATTACATAGCCACGAGCTCTCACAAGATTCGACTATCACTTGACCCCACTGTATTCTAGTGTAGCACGATCTGTATAAACCTGAACGTTTTCATAGGACACACGTGCAACTTTGAGAGAATATAATAATGTGACTTTGTGTGTTCGTAGATTTAAAATTCCAATTTTCCGAAATTCTAAATGTTTTTTATTTCCGCGGGAATACACTGTTAAATTCTCACGTAACTACATTACATCACAATCTACAGCACCAAGGTCGATGACAATAACAAACATGAGCTCTCGTTACAACACTTTACAGATGACTCTGCTTACCTCACTGTTTTTCAACTGCAACTCAACTCTTGGCCAGTCGTCGCCTCTTTAAATACCTCACTGATAATTTCTAGATTATTCGAAAATAAACCAGAACCCGAACAGTCTCTATCAGTCAAGAAGTAACTAGAAATTTCCAGTTATCTGAGTTTGTTTCGGCAGATCTTTATCTGCATGTTATCTTCGTCTGCCGGCTCTTGGTTTTCATATAGCCCGCGTATCAGTTCCCTTTGTGTAAACAAGCCGCGTGATTGTAGAGACGGGTTCGCGACAGTACACAATTGGGAGATTACACTACACTGTTTTATAGTATCTAATTTTGCTTTATGTGTAATAACTTTTAGCACGTTTTTCTTCTAATTTGTAACATTTTCCCCTGGTCTAGAATTCTTGGTACTTACCTATGCAGACAAATTGGATTATGTGTTCATTTAAGCTATGTTCAATGTAAATTAATGTATTCGTTTATCTTTGGAGACGAAAGTTAATTATGATGGTTAAGGCATTCTTACCATGTTTAAGTAAAATAACCTGAAAATTAAACGAAAGTTCCTGTCTGTGATATCATGTTACGTTTACCTTTCTTTTAACTGTAAACCACATTGGAAAGATACACTGCTTAGTGTGAGTACTATGGCTACAAAATCACTTGTCCAGCCAGACGAACCGGTTTTGACGACAGCGCCAGAATGACCATTATCATGATGAATTGGTTTTAAACTAACATAGACTCTTAACATGTGAAATTAGTTAATTGGTCTTCTGCTTTTTATTTCTCTTAACTCCAGCAGTTAATGTTTTGAAGTTTAATGAACTTTAAAGCAGACAGTGCATTAGTGCAATTTCGGAAAATTTAAGGTTCTTTTATAAGTGTTGTCATAAAATATTGAATAAATATATTTTTAAACACATTTCATTTTATGGTTTACCCTTAATATTTATTTCAAACCCTTTGGAGTATATTATACTCTTATTAATTGGTGCATTCAGCTTTAGTTCCGTCAAAATCCCAAAGATTACGTGCACATTTCTCAACTGCATGGTTAACCATTTCTTTCTTGTGGTATAAACCCTGAAATTATTGCACTTAAGATGTCAAAAACAGAATACTAGAGCTGCAACTCCTAAGATTGTGTGGCTACGATGTTGAGATGTCATCTGTGCTGATTTCTGAGGTGTAAATTCTGTGTGCTCTACAAGGATTTCGCCATTCGACCCCCAAAAGTCATGACTAAATCTGAGCTTAGGCTAATCGGTCCAAAGGGAATTGAACCTATACTCCTGAATGCAAAAGCTACTGCCTGAGCCATAACGCTTGGTGTGGAGTATACCAAATAAGCATATATTTTCTAACAGTTCATCCGGACACATGTTCAGAAAATTCCTCAACGTCTGCCTCACGTTCAAGAGGCCCCGAGTTCGAATCCGGCCAAGGTGAGTTATCTGGATTAGGTTTCTTTTCCAGTGTTCTCAGTTATCCTGAAAGGTGGATGTAGGATAACTATATGCTGTACTGACCCTGAGTTTATTTGAACATTATTTCACCCATTTCGTTCATCGTCCGATATGACAACGTTGGGGGACGTATATTAAAAAGAAAAAGTGGTAAAAACGAGTTTAATTGTCGCCATTTAGAATGATGAGCGAAATGGATGAATTTATGTTCTATTGAGCCCATGATACATAGAGCTTAGTTATCAAACATTCATCTTACAGAATAGAAGAAAATTCTAAGAAAGAACCTTATTCAGTCAGCTCGCTCCTAACAGTTATTCGAACTCAGTACCTATTGAATGTGAAGTAGACCGCTACTGCTACAGGTACACATAGGTACGCAGATTTTGAATTTGAAACTTACGTTAAAGGAAGACGAGATTGTTCTTTGTTGGTATATTGTCGGTACTCTAAGCGAAGCAGCTCTGACAACTTGGGGCTTTCAAACGATCCTGTTGAATACTTTACAAACTACAGGTACAATGCGGTAAGCAACACTTGAAATGTACGGGATACGTCTGTGTATTATGAAATAAAGAACGAACTAGTTCATTTGTTCAATGAACTGGTTCACAACAATCCAGCGTTAGTTTCTTGCACTTTCGTGAACCCAGCATATGGTGCCTGGTCTCCTGTTTACAAAGAACAGAACAAAAGCACTTCGTGAAATCTGTAGGCAGATTTTCATTCAAAATATTGAAAAGGGAGTCCCCTATCACAATATACATAATCTCCGGCTTAGACTATAAGAATGATACTTCTTCAGGAAAATAACTTAACGGAATCCGGCAGGGAGGCGATTGTTTCCATCCGCGTACCTTGTTCCGTTTTCTTGCCTTATGCTCCAAAGGCAATGCTACAGGCTGTCTCATTGTACGCTTGGGTTTTCTTTTCATTATTTCTACTGGCAGGAATTCGTCAGCATACACCAAGGATTTCTGCTACTCCTGCCTTTCCTCCTTGCTATCACCAAATGAGAATCTTTACTTCTCCATACTTTTTGAGGAGGGAGAATTCCTTTTTATTTCCTTCTCCTTGCTTACTTTTCTATTCTTTTAAGCATTTTTTTGCTCTCAATTCGCATTCATCACGATGCTGGGTGGCTTCTTCTTCTCGACGGCGCGTGAGGCATTGTTATTGTCGTTCCCGTCGCCTTCCTTCCTCTGAGTAATGACAAAAACACCCACCCTTTGACGCAATAATGGCTCCAGCCTGTCTTTCCACAAATGGAAATGATTCATTAAGAGTTTTGCTGGGATTCTCAAGTGGCCATTGCTGCTGCATAGCAATCGTATTCACAGCTACTAGGTAGATAAGTAACGTTTGAGAACAAGTACGAATACATCTTGAAGCGTCATAAACAGTATCCAACATCGTCGTCGACATCATCTTCATCATCGACGGTTGGATCTAGTTCCCGTCCTCAAAGTAAGAGCAGATATATAACGTTGCACAAGTCACGACTCCAATGTGTTGGAAGATCTGGAATCATAATAAAATACAATTTAAATATATAGATGAAGACACAAAAGACAATAGAGTAGGAGCAGAAGGACTTGAATAGTGTTGGAAAGTAGAATTCAATAACATAGCCGAGATATGAACCACTTATCTTTTGATCTACCTGTGCATCACTGTTGCTCTAAAATAATTAACTGGCAAGGCAAAATGCCAGTGCAGTTCATCATATTCCTCAACTCTTTCTCACTCCCATTCCCGTGTAAACCAAAAGAAGATCTAAAATTATATTTGAAATATCATACCGACTTGCATTTGCAATTCACGGGGAATTTAAGCTGCACCAGAATTTTTCCAAGTTAATTTGAATAACTGCATATAGAAGGAAGATACGTTCAAATGTCGCCTATGGCATTTAATTTAATTTTATTAAATTTAATTTAATTTACGATATGGAGTTGTTACAATCATTATGCAGAACATAAACACAATTTTTCGGGTATCGTAAATTCACTTCTTGTTACTAACGCCCTACGCAGGAGGGGGAGAAAAAGGAATTGTAGGTATTTGTCTTATGAATCTGCATGACAGTTCATTCTGAAGATATCAGATAATGAAATATTTCGAAAAATACGACTCGCGCTCACATCCTGGGCGCCACCCCGGCTTAGGTGAGAGTCCTGGCCTGGACCTTGCTCACCTCAGGGTCACACCTCCCAGTATTAAGACAGAGGGACCCAATCGCCTTCAGGAGTGTAACAGCTCATGCAATGGCCCCTCCCGGGGGCCTCAGCGGATACGAACACAGTCCTAAATGATAACCAGGGGCTGGGAATTACGCGTTAACCAGTCACCCCCTGCGCTTCCCTCTCCGCCAACCCGCGCTAGGTTATCCGTCAGAGGTGTGTTCAGGGAGGAAAAAGAAAAAGGAAAAAAATGGAGTCAAACACAGAACTGGACCATGGTTTTGGGCGTTTGAAAGAACGTTCTCACCTCGCGGAGGAACCCAATAATGAGAGATTTCGCTCGGACCCCGAGAGCGCCAATACCGTACCTACTGTAGTAGGCCCCTGGGGATAATGAAGTCTGCATTTTTCGTCAAGTCTGGAATTCCTTATCCCTTATTCTTGCCTCTTATGCAATATTATATAAAAATGTATTATGCTATTCGTAAAAAAAACTCGGGGAATGTCACTAATCGTTGACAAAACTGGTAGAGTTGGCATGGCTAGGTGGTAACGTATATAGCAGCATTTAAAAGGTCGCGGGTTTGATTTCTACTGACTTCGTTCTTGATCTTGGATTTTTTTTTCCGGGTCAGTAGGCGAATGTTGGAAAGATGTTTACCTAACAATCCTCATTTCACTTCCTCTCATTACATCATTTCATTCTCACTTCTCTTCAGGTAACAGGAGAAATTCGCCAATAGTGCTGCGAAGTGGTAATGTTTGAAAATATGGTATTCGGCTGAGGGGAGGCGTTGTGATCGGCCGGTCACAATCCCGGGGGTGCAGTATAATCAGTACAATCAAGACAGCTGGTGGAGGGCTCTCTGACGTGAGCTGGAAGACCGTCGGATTGAAGAAACTGCCTACTAGAGATATAAACCCATCGCGGTTGTGGTACCGCCATTGATTGATTCTGGCCGCCAGTAGCGTACTCTCATCTCACCGTTTCTACCAGGTTTTGACGCTTAATAAGCCGTGAAAAAGAAGACAAAGTGATATAGTTAGAATCGTTAGAGCCGTTCTTTAAAATTTGAAAAGTAGGTAATAGAACTTTTTACATGCAAAGAATGAAGTGTAATATAGAACCGTTTTTGGAAAATGCTGTGCTTGGACCCACATTAAACAAAATAAATAAATTTTTACTGTCGAAAATCATTTCCAATGAAATCGCCCTTGATGTGAATTTTAAAATTCTTCATAGTGTTTGAAGCGTTAATGCATAATTCGGTTCCCTCTTCGACGTTATAATTAGAGTATGGGATATAAAAGCGATCCCAAATCTTTTTAAAATTTAATTTAATATTGTTTTCCTTTGCTATCGCACTGCGGCTTAAACCTTCTGCATCTTCTTGTATCTAAAACGAAATTCTCTTTCGTAAAAATAGCTTTTACAAGAATGCCACAATCACTGAGATGTACCTATATTCAATATACCTCCTAGCAGTGCATTTCACATGAAATTACAGCGTATGAAAGCCGGTGTTTCAGAAGTACGCAGGTACCTCATCCTCTTTTGCCTCAAGACAAATGGAAAACGCGATAAAGCAAACAAGGTAAACGACCTGAGGCGATGACGTCAAAGCTCGGTCGACGTTTTTGAGGAATAAAGCAGATCTTGGAGTAGCTAAGTTAAAAGGTTTCAATGTAACAAGTACGGGCTTGAATAATAAGAAGAATGGTTTCCAAGTTGAAGTTGATTTTTAGCTGAGGGAAATTCGTTTTCTACCTTAATTGCAGGCATTCTACAGACGGGCGAATGTAGAGCCCGCCATAGACACAAGTTTTCCGCTACTTAAATACAAGTTGTACAAGTTAATGGAAGTTAGTAAGAAATGCCCGCTGTTCCGTCTCTATGTAGGTCAATTTACTTCGAGAAGCAATAGACGTTTAGCTGTACTCAGGCTTTACCGAACAAATGACTGTTGAAATTGTATTTGCTAAAATCAAGCATTTCAGAAAATGGAACCGCGCTACTTTGGTCGATAAGCGCTCCAGGAATCGGCTTCCTTCTTTTGTAACTTCATTCTGAAATAAAGGAAAAGTTTCATTAAATCAAAGCACTGGCTTTTACTGAACCTACAATGGCGGTTAATAAGACGGGAGTGTGTTTTTATGAAATCGTAAACCTTTTTCATAATTTTGTTGCGAATGTTAAACCTCTTAATTGCCTTTATGAGAAAGATGCATACACTGCTTTTGTTCTATCTTACATTTACGTTTCTACAAACTTTTACTAATTATATATGAGCCTGTTTTTTATTGTAATTTACGTCCTCCAACGTTAAGTCATATCGGCCGATGAATGGAATGGATGAAATGATGCTCAAATGAGCCCAGGGTTCATAGAGCTTAGTTACCCCACATTCGTCGTTCAGGATAAGGGAAAACCCTGGAAAAACCTTATCCAGGCAACTCACCCTAACCGAGATTCGAACTCGAGACTTCTTGAGCGTGAGGCAGACACTCTACCACCAGGTTACTGAGGCGGGCAAGCCTGTTTTACCAGTATATAGTCCCATTCATGCTTTATCCAACAATCAAAATTAAACTCAAGTTAAATGAAAGTTTTATACAATTCCACTATAATAAGAACTTGATAGTTCTAATGAGTACCTATGAATTTTATTGAAGCAATACAATCAGTTTATCAAGAACCAAAAGGGATAATAAGATTAGATGGACAAGAATCAGAACCACTTCTGATGAATAGAGGAGTTAAACAAGGAGATAGCCTCAGCTCACTCTTATTTATTATTGTGATAGATGAAATATGGAAAATTTGCAAAAGAACAGCAAGAACTATAATAGGATATAGAAATTTGGGCACAATTGTTTATATATGCTGATGACATCATATTAATAGCAAATAGTAATAATAATTTACAATTAGCGCTAAATGAATGGAAAGAATAATTAACTAGAAAAGGTTTAGAATTAAACATACTCAGAAGTAAAACCATATATATAGGAAGGAAAGAAGAAGTTAAAATTAAATGTAATAATGAAATCTTAGAACAGGTAGACAGTTATGAATACCTGGGTACAATTATAAATAAGGATGGAAAAATAGAGCAGGAAATATTAAACAGAATAAGAAAGGCCAATTCTGTCTACTATCAGATTAATAATATTATTGTGGGAAAAAAAGGAAATAACAAAAGACACAAAAATTATAGTATTTAAAACAATAATACTACCAATTCTATTATATGGAGCAGAGAGCTGGACTCTCCTTCAGAAACAAGAAAGCAAAATAACAGCTATGGAAATGAGATATTTAAGACGAGCTGTGGGGAAGACAAGAAGAGATATGATTAGAAATGTAACAATAAGGGAAGAGTTGGGTACACACTCCGTTAAAGAAATATTGGAAAAAAGACAACTTAAATGGTATGGACATGTACTCCGCATGTCAGAAGAAAGAAAACCCAAACAATATTTAGAAACAACACCAGAAGGTAAAAGAATTAGGGGAAGGCCACGCATGTTGTATCAGGAATATATTGAGAAGTTGGGGAAGGATAGAGGGGAAAACCATGACAGAAATGAAGAGAATGATAATGGACCGAGAAAAGTGGAGGAAGTGTGTAGAAGAGGCTTGTACTCCACGCTTAACAGCACAAAGGTGTTAGAGAAAGAAGAAGAAGATAGTTCTAATGAAAATAGTTTCTACGTTGTTTTATTGTAGTGCATGTTGTTATGACATTTGTAATGTCATTCTCCCTTGGGAAGATGCTCGAAGCGAACTTTTTCCAAATTTTCGTGTTAAAATTTTTGATCTGTAATAATTATTACTGAACTAATTTACCAATTTCAAGCTTCGTTGTATTAATTTTGTTACTCTTTGCTTTTGTCTATGATCAATTTTAAAAGTCTTGCTGTAGTAGCTTATTTTGCAGTTCTTTAAATTCCTTTCGTCCCGTCTTGACCTCAATCAGTGCCTGAAAATTTTACTTTAGAGTCGTGATCTCGGAATATTGTGAAATTTTGTGATGGGGTTTTAAGAAATAATGATTAATAATATTCTTTTTCCACTCAGGTTGTGGTAAGCATATACAGTATAGTCTCGGTTATCCGACTATTTTAGTTCGATTTCCGTGGTCGACCTACCTGACCATTGGGTTTTTCCGGGGGTTTCCCTGGTCGCTAGGCGAATGCTGAGTAGGTTAATTACACCCCCCCCCCGAATTTCATGTCCCTTCATTTCATTTCCATTATCATTTCATGTCATCTCTCCTCTGGTGGTCTCTTTCAGGGTAGACGTGTCGGTGGGAGTCTCGGCGGTGCATGACAGAATGATATGCTCTGAGGAAAACTACTTCCTCCTTCGGCAGGTTGGTTGCCGGTCTCCGCTCCTGTGCTGGGACCAGTTCTTGACCGCCAGCCAGGGTCCTTTGGGGCTCGGATCGCCTCCCTTGGTACCATTAGGACTCGGCTGCTGGACACGTTGCCATCCCGCTGTGGGGGAGCGAGTTCGTTGTTCTGGCCTGTCGGGGAAGTCTCTATCCAAGGGACTCTGCCCTCTTTACTGTCGTGGCTCCTTGGGTCGGCCACCCTGTCTCCTTCGCGCTCATCCTTCCTCCCGGGTGCCCCCACTTGGGGGCATAGGAACAATGGGCCTGCGTACCGAATCCCCTCTGTAATGAAATCCCAATTCATTAGTGAAACTGTAAATATAACTAAATTGTTGGGATATAGTTGATCTCTGCATTCAACTGTGGGTTCGCCAACTCCAGTACCTGCGACGCAGCAGAACTTGTGTGACACTGGAGACGTTAGGGCCTATTGTCTCTCAATACTGGTTTTCAGCATCACATTCAGAAGGCCGCATGAAGAAAAGCGGTATCTATTTTATTTGGATTGTGACATTTCGTGTAAACGCTTCACATCCACTGTAAGAAAAACTGTAATTAGATGCCGATGATTCATGGTTTCCTAAGCAACGGTTCGTAGCGTGTTTTTCTGTAAAGTTGGCAACTGCCCTAAAACCCCTTCTTTTTCTTGTGTCTCTCCAGACAAGATTAAATTGAAAACGTAGCTAATTCACCCCATTATAACCGTGATGCGGATCGCCCTCCGGCTGTCCAGGTGTGGTTGTTACTTCCGCGCGCGGTAGGACCATTGTGTTTGTACAAAGAAAATTGTTCCACTTATTTCAATTTCATCTATGTTAGTTTCCGACTCAATGCATATATAAGGAGCGGCCCCCAATATATGTTTTAATATAATATTGCCAGACTTCATCTAGAGGCGGAAATAAGCTTCTGGGACGTGTGTGGTCTAAAAAGGAAATCGGCAAGCCAGTGTATCTAACACTAACGTCACTCGGGCTTGAAATGAGAAGAGGTACAGGAGCTTGTTTCATAAACTGTCAAGTGCCAGTTACAATCAGGAAACGCTTACAACATACTTAGAGAAACTTGCATTTAGGGGTTTTGATATTTGAGTAAGCAATGGTATAAGCTAAAAATACCACAAAATAATTACTTAATTAACATTATTACTATACCATGTTTTTAAAGTAGATACCTGATGCATGAATAGTTGCTCTAAATCAATAATAAAGTTATTGAACTGTAAATGATATGAACAACTCTATGGGTTTTATCAACGACTATCTATTACTCCCCACGCTTTTTGTTTTAAATGTTACAATATTTTTATAGCTATTAAAAGTTCACAATAAATTTTCAGCATAATCTGTACGTGATTAGAAATTTTTATTGGGCTGGAAGAAAATGCTTTACACTTTTTGTCAGTGTATTAAAAGTGTTACCATATTCTCTTGGTTTCTTTATTCTCTTTCTGAGGACCAACGCACAAAATGTCCTGTATAATACGTTAAAATATAAAGGAAAACCCTATAAGTTTTTTCTCCTTAGTGTACTTGACAAAAAATTCTGTGCTTTATATAGCAAGATTTTGAGTATCTTACGATTTACCATTTATGCAAAAGTTATTCTCAATGAAGATGAATTCAGAGGCTATTGCACAAAATTCATAGCACACATTTCACTTTTCATTATATTTTAAATAACATTTTAATCAAAGTTCTTAGAGACATTTTTGACAAAAACAAAAATTTTGAACAGTTTTCCATAGGAAGGGCAGTCTCAATTCTTATCCAGATCTAAGCTAGTTCTGAGTTTTATGCCTCTAGCTCATGGGGAAGTTATTATAAAACTGATTGTAAAATGTGTAACTAAGGGATTGATATACAAAGAAGAAAAACCTATAATAAAAGTAGATCCATTAAAACTCTATGTCAAGACCTCTTACGTTAGATTTTAGAAGTGTCAGTTCGGTACAATTAGAACAATTATGGGCTGTTAAATTTAAAGTTTTATTACACAAATAAAATGAAAATTAAAACATATGTTCATATACATTTAAATAACATTTGAACCACTTCAGTGAGGTGTGCTAAGGTAGCAGGCGAAAAGATGGTGTTCAGCGAGACTAAAATTTATAAAGCAATAATACATTTATATAGGAGCAGAAAATGAAAAATTAGAATTGTCAGAACAATCGAGGATAGATGATAAACATTTGTGTCAACCTAACGCCACAACGGCACGTATAGGAATTATTGGAGACAGAGACGAATCTTTGTCCAGTTGTAACTAGGATAAAGTTTGGTCCACATTGAGTTTGAGGTCTCCCCCCCCCCCACGAGCACATATATACAGAAACATAAATATAGGATGTTATACAATTATTTCTGGAGTGCGGAGAGAGACTTCTCAAAACACCTAACAATCCTTCTGCCTGGCATAGATAAGTGGTAAAGTAAGCAGTTAAACGCTGAAATCAAATCAAAATTCAATTCCTTAATGAAGAAAGTGGCAAGATGGAAGTTTGGATATTATAAACATAGGGGGTCATTTAAACAACAAAAAGATTTTGAAGCCCAATAATATTTGACACCAATTTGTTAATGTCTCGTGTATACAGTCCAGGCATTCTGTAGAGTAATTAATATGGATAAAGACAATTCAGTGACAACGCTGACGGATAATTGCAATTCGGAAGGATAATTCTAGAACATAAGGATATAGTGCGTGATTCTCCATCCAAAAGACAGTCGAAGATGAATATGCCTGACGTATGTATTGCCTTTTGGAGCTTATGTACTTTTCACAAGCCGATTCTGTAAAAGTTGACGATGGGATGGGAGCTGACATGTGCAGCCACGTGTAAAATTTGACGTTGCGTGGCCAGAGCAGTCGTACCAACTGCTGGGAAAAGGTACCGCATGTTATGGACACATGCCTTCTACCAGAAATATTGCAGTGGGATCGAAGTTTTCTTTAACTCTGTGCTTCTAGTTTCCGTGCACTAAGGGGAGGGGGGTAGGATATTGGGATAAGAACTCAGCACATATATTTTACCATTTTAGTTCTCAAACATGATTTGCTTAAAACTTCAGGGTAGTTTTTAAGAAATTAGAATTAGCATTTATGAACTACTTGAGTTGGACATAATTTCTTTAACAGCTTCACCTCATGATTTTTGTGAGAGGTAGTAAGTTAGGCGTTCACATTTCATACGGCGCCACAAGTGATGGACACTGGTAGCACACAAAATGAAGTTATAATTAGGAAAAGAAATGTTGGAAAAAATCGTTAAAGTCCTAAGTTTAAAATACCTCACTGACCTTTGCAAATTATGAAGGCTGAGTAGCACCTGAAAATCTCGTTCACGGGACCATGACTTCACGACCCGCTACCATATCGATGAATCGTAGTATTTTACATATTTTTTCGGGCTTAATTTTCCTAGGCCTATTTCAACTACCTCAAAAGACAAAACTCAAGAATCAAATGTTTTCCATGAATGGGGCACGAGTATTTTTCAAGAAGCTTCTCCGCCTCAAACGACGCTTTTCGTTTACTTTCTATTTTCTCAAAAAGATTAACGTTTCCCATTTAAGTATCGTATTTTAATAAATTTATATGACAAATAAAATGCACATATTGAGTAATCTGCAAAAACACTGGAACTAGTTTTTCATAATTCTGGAAAATTAGTAAAAGCAAATACTATAAATTACTACGCGAGGAATGTCAGTAGAATCAGAGATAATAGTATATATCAAGTAAAAGTGAATAAGGAGCTAATCGTTCGCGAGATATTCTTTCATATTTAAAATTCAAACACTGTATGGGCAGTTTTTTAAGACTGAGTTTATTTCTTTGTATCTGGAGATCATACAAAGCTGACAGGTTTTCAAAGTAAGCATACTTTAGAGGTTTTGAAGATTCCACTATCAGTTCAACATCCTTTATGCTCTACAACGGAATGTGCAGTGAGACGACAGAGGCTTAATGTTTAACCCCATTAACATAAAGCAGGAATCAAAATCTTAGGTTTTCTACCTTTAGTAACAAAGGAAATAATTATTTGATCAGAACTCATTTAATTGCGATTTCGGAAATGGCAGTAGAAGTGTTGTAAAACCAAAAGACGTATTTTTAGAAATCTTATCTCAACATATACATATGTGTGAGTTTAAGTCGTCCGTATTCCTCGGCAGAGGGTTGAGGCTTATCAACCTTCAAGCAGCGCTGTGATCGTCTTTTATCAGGTCTTATCTGGTCGATTAGAAGAGCGAAATTTGACGTACAGTAAGTTACGAAACACATATAGAGCGATTGGAAGCTCCGTGTGTCTATATGATATGATTTCTCGCGCCTGCCGATGTATGACATATTGCTGTCCAGAAGACATTACATCTGAACTGAGTATACATACACTGGACTCACCGTGTATGTGCGATAAGCCGAGGTAAACATCTCTGTGTTGCGAATTTTTTCCGATACGCTTTCTGACTTTGCATGCAATATATTGAAATTTTGTATGAATTTCTGTAAAGTGTTTTGAATTCTGAAGAAACTTTGGATAATTGATAAACATTAAGAGGTAGAATAAAAGCACACTACACGAAAAATTCAGAGTTTATTAAGCTATGCTTAAGCCACGCTTTATTCAAATTATAAATACAGCTTCTATTTAAAATGTCATTAATCATTTTCAGAATTTTCGTTATTTTTCTTCCAGTATGAACTGAAACGTGAACAGAAGACTAGTTTTTGTGGTGTCCAGCTTATAGTACACGTGTAGTTATGCTATTTGAGTTATACAAATAAAATGATTAGCAACAGTATTTTACAATTTTTCTACTTCGACTAATCGCAAACAATACGCAGATTTTGCATTATAGCACAAACATTCCGTATAATACTGCACAAAATTCAGAGGTAAGATACATTTTGGTATTATAATAATGACAGAACACAACAATTACACTGGTCAACACAATTCATTAATGTCATAAACACTTTCAAAATCTTCAATCACATTACTGCCGTCTAGTGGAGTTGGTACAAGAAGGCCTGGCCCATGAAGCACTGCTCGAATTGGCGATTCCAAAGATGGATATTTAACAGCGTGTTGGGATTTGGAACTTCAAGATATATTTGTCAAGCAGAAGTAGCAGTCTGTTATATGATCCTTAGGTTGCCCCTTTATTCATAGGAATTGCAAAAGGGATATGACGGATCCCTTTTAACCAGCCGGTTAATAGTGTTGTACATTTGACAAAACAGATTTCTGGAGCCCAAAACTTATTCTATCAATTTTACTGTAACAAAACGCGCATAAGCTCTTTTAATTCCAGAACTCAAATTTCGCCTCCGTGTTTTTAAAGTGAGCTCACCAAAAATGTAACAAAAATTGTTTTTATCATTTACATGTTTGCGAGATATTTATCCTCCTAATTCACAATGCTTAAGAAAACACACTTTTAGAAACACTATACTTGTTAATTTACAACTGAGAACACACAGGATTAGCTTCTATTAGCTCCTACTCCTTTGGCAATTACGCAGGACAGTTTCTATCTGCAACAAACCTCCCTTGTCTGCTGTTGGAACAAACATTCACCTGGACGGTAAAAGCATAGTTTTGGAGAGGCTCATTGTTGGACACTGTCATTCCTGAAGTCACAGATAACAATCACGTAAAGCATATATGCCATTTGTTGCCGTATCTGTTGACCTAAAAAGATAAAACTATTTTAATCAGCACATTTACCACCCTATGCTAAGAATCATGATTACAAAAATTGGTGGGTGATAGAGCATTTATAACACGATTTTGGGATTTGGTACATAAAAATACGCAAGAATCGGCAGAAATTATTGATTTAACTTTATATTGTTGACCAGTATTATAACCAGATAAAAATGGGAAATTTTGTTATTTGTGCTATATGCGCAAGATTTCTTGAGCGCTGGATTTACGGTGTAGTGCGGGCAGAGGGGAAGAAAAGAGCTAACACGCTTTTGTTTCTGCAGTGTGGTCAACCAAGAAAAACACAATTCAGCCAAATTGACATGACGTTTAAGACTGAAAGACAAGCATTTTTGCGAGGTATGTGTGTTGGCTTTAAAAAATCCCGGTGGAAAAGACCGAAGGCCTTTCATTATAAACTTGCATCAGTTTCATTGCTCATTCATTCAGTTTCAACTTGCTCAGTTTCATTATAAACTTCATTATTTTTGCATGTTTTCATATTCTTATTTGTATGATTTTGTCTATCTTCGTGGCAATTATTATGACGTTTACTGCAGGTTTAAATGTGACGGGGATGCACCGCCTATGGCTTATGCCGCGAAAGCATTAGCCAATTAGGATGAGGGGGATGGTAGTTACACGCGGAGTGATACATGTCAGCGGGGCAAGTTTATATGAAACAAAGATTAATGTACCAGTATCAGAAATACTAGATTGTGATCGAGGTTTGTTTATATGTGTATTCGCTATATTTTAACCAACAAACTAAGGTTTATGTTAGCAGTATTCTTCAAAAAATATAATTTTGAGCACTTCAAGCAGTGTGTAACTAAATAAATCACGCATACTCTTATAAACGTGAATAATATAATAATAAATTGTGATAAATAGTAATAGTTTAACATGTTTAAACATTTTAACAATAGATTTAGTTAATGCCCGAGGTTATGTCATCAGTACATTAAATTTTTAATGTGACAAGACTGTATGACAGTCTATGTGAAAAATTAAAGAGTAAGAATAAACTGTTTATATTGTACTACTGGCTAAATGGTGTGTTTAATTCTTCAATTAAATATTGGAACATATTTTTCAATGACTCTTATTTGGAATTTCAGTACCGTAGCAGGAAATTAAATATTAGTTTTTTTCGGTTGTTTAATGTGTACCTTTTTATTCCGTGTGGATTTTTTAGTGCAAAGGTTTTAAAATGCTTCACAAAAATACCAATTCTGATGATATTGGAGGGAAGAATAGCTGTTAGGCAATCACATTAGGAGTTGATTTAATTTTAGACTTTTAAAACGTATTTTGAAACTTAGGACTAGGAGTCATTTGTACCATAAAATGTATTGCTCGAGTCTAAAAGTTTACACACCTCTGTACGTCACTGGCAAAGTTTGGAACCTTTTGTATATTATATAAATAGGGGTGGTGATTTTTCGCTAATCCGATATAGCGCGATAAAGTGTGAAATTGACTCAAAATGCGATATAAACGCGACATCGAAGGTTTTCCAAGTAATTATTTTTTTCCAATGCTTTTTGTTTGGAAAACTTTAACTGAAGAGCCTGTAGAACCTCTGCATGTTTAGAAAATTATAAAGTAAGTGACTATACTTCTGGAATGTGGAAACCAACCCTTCCCGCTAAATTAGCTTATTGTTTCATCATTGCCCACTATTGCTCTACAATGCATTTGGGGTCCTACCAACAGCGTAGATGCTGAAAGATATTTCAGGAAATATAATTTGATTGTGAATAACATGAGGACTCGAATGACAGAACACAATCTTGAAATATGCTCACTGCTTTCCTTCAACAGCGTTACTGGATCATAAACTTATAAGTTATGACATAGACCAATTTTGTGCAATTTCTTTTTACTGTGCTAGATTTACATCTGTATGAATTTTAGTTAATTGATGGAAATTAATCATTTCTCTACACTAGCCGCATATAGGCTAAGATATTTGATGGATAGTCAACATGCCTAGTTTCCGTCCAGTCGCTCTTAACCTTTGAGCTACCATGGCCAACGTGCCGTCCTGACATTAAATTCTCCAGTTGACTCATATATTTCCCCGGTAGATCACTAGGTGCTCTCGCATCCGAGATACACCGTTTGTGGCGACTTACTATTGTAAGTACTTAAGTCCCAGGCTTCATTATTTAACTCTTATTATTTTAGTTAATTGATGGAAATTAATCATTTCTACACACTAGCCGTATATAGGTTAAGATATTTCATGGATAGAGTCAACATGTATAACTGCTACAAAATGCTAAATGTAAAAATCAAAATGCTAAACTTCTGATTTCCAAATGCTAAACACCACTATTCCTATATATAAACAAATATTATTAAGTACTAAACGGTAGAGGCAGTCATATGAAGGCAACAAAAATAGTTTTCCATCTGTTCCTATGTCGCTGTAAAACATCGGACAGCGACCTGAAATGAATTTTTGACTTAACTGGTTTTAGAGAGTGAAATATTACTGTTTATAAGAAACAAATACAATGTAAGCGATTGGTTAGTGTAAATGTAACAGAAAATTTAATTAAGAGGAAATTAGTTTCAGTAATATGGCATACCTGGAAGCCGAATATCTCGATTAAATGAAACTAGATGACGCATGTGGCATTAATCAACCCGGAAGGTTATTGCATCTTCTACCGGAGCAAAACCCCACACTGTTATCCCACGCAGTGCGTGCGTCAGTGAGTAATGGCAGCGAAATAGATGTTAACTTGATTGCCTGCTTAAAATTGGAAAAAGAAGCTATCTTATCCAATCATTTTTATGACCACCATCTATCTCGGCAGCCGGGGAAACAGTAAAGAGCGCATGCGCCTTCCATTTCTGTCGGTAGGAAGCGATTTAACTGTATTTCATTGAAAGCCACGAGAGGTTTCGGTAAATCGCTTTAAAATCTTTTCTACATTTTACGTTCCCAAGAGTTGTTATTCTGTATAAGTAACGTCATAGTCGTTACAAGCGGAATAGGGTGACAGAAACTTTTTATTAAACCCCAAATTTCGTAAATATTTGTCACCGAGAAGTCCTCTACAAGTTTTAACCAATTTTTTTCTAAAGAAATCTGAACGAATAATGTTGAACAATGGGCTCCTTTGAAGCCTAAAAGCAACGTGTGTGTGTGTGTGTGTGTGTGTGTGTGTGTGTGTGTGTGTGTGTGTGTGTGTGTGTGTGTGTGTGTGTGTGTGTGTGTGTGTGTGTGTGTGTGTGTGTGTGTGTGTGTGTGTGTGTGTGTGTGTGTGTGTGTGTGTGTGTGTGTGTGTGTGTGTGTGTGTGTGTGTGTGTGTGTGTGTGTGTGTGTGTGTGTGTGTGTGTGTGTGTGTGTGTGTGTGTGTGTGTGTGTGTGTGTGTGTGTGTGTGTGTGTGTGTGTGTGTGTGTGTGTGTGTGTGTGTGTGTGTGTGTGTGTGTGTGTGTGTGTGTGTGTGTGTGTGTGTGTGTGTGTGTGTGTGTGTGTGTGTGTGTGTGTGTGTGTGTGTGTGTGTGTGTGTGTGTGTGTGTGTGTGTGTGTGTGTGTGTGTGTGTGTGTGTGTGTGTGTGTGTGTGTGTGTGTGTGTGTGTGTGTGTGTGTGTGTGTGTGTGTGTGTGTGTGTGTGTGTGTGTGTGTGTGTGTGTGTGTGTGTGTGTGTGTGTGTGTGTGTGTGTGTGTGTGTGTGTGTGTGTGTGTGTGTGTGTGTGTGTGTGTGTGTGTGTGTGTGTGTGTGTGTGTGTGTGTGTGTGTGTGTGTGTGTGTGTGTGTGTGTGTGTGTGTGTGTGTGTGTGTGTGTGTGTGTGTGTGTGTGTGTGTGTGTGTGTGTGTGTGTGTGTGTGTGTGTGTGTGTGTGTGTGTGTGTGTGTGTGTGTGTGTGTGTGTGTGTGTGTGTGTGTGTGTGTGTGTGTGTGTGTGTGTGTGTGTGTGTGTGTGTGTGTGTGTGTGTGTGTGTGTGTGTGTGTGTGTGTGTGTGTGTGTGTGTGTGTGTGTGTGTGTGTGTGTGTGTGTGTGTGTGTGTGTGTGTGTGTGTGTGTGTGTGTGTGTGTGTGTGTGTGTGTGTGTGTGTGTGTGTGTGTGTGTGTGTGTGTGTGTGTGTGTGTGTGTGTGTGTGTGTGTGTGTGTGTGTGTGTGTGTGTGTGTGTGTGTGTGTGTGTGTGTGTGTGTGTGGTATTTTTTCCTCTCCTTATTTCATCCACATGTTCCATTTAATTTGTAATATTACATGTTCTGGTTTGTTTTGCTTTCAGATTGATAGTTCATATTAACTGAGGTATTGAAATTATTGTGTTTTCAGATTGTGTTCACACAGTCACTGTAGTCTTTTAGAATTAATTTACTTATTTAGTTATTCAGTACTTTCTAGATTGGTTGTGTTGACATATTCACTAAAGTCCCTTAGATATTGTCCCACAAGTGCTGGTTTATGTACTGTCCACTTCCCTTCTTTCTTGTTTATTTGCATCCTTAGTTTTTCCCTTTGCTCCTTCCATTTGATGCAGTTATACAGGATGTGATCTGTGGTTTCGTCTCCTCTGTTACAGGTGCATGTAGCAACATCAATTATGTTGAATCTCTTGTAATAGGCTTTAAGCCTTCCATGTCCTGTTAAAATGGTAGTGAGGTTTGTTGATATGTTAATTCTTGCTTCTAATCGTTTTGCTACTGTGGGGAAATATTGTTTTGTCTCTTGTTCATTTCCTTCTATTTCTATGTGGGCTTGTGTGTGTGTGTGTGTGTGTGTGTGTGTGTGTGTGTGTGTGTGTGTGTGTGTGTGTGTGTGTGTGTGCGCGTGTGTGTCTAGATTGTTTCTCCTTGCCTGGTTTATAACGAATGAAATTTGTAAGATAGAAAACACTGAGAATATTAAGCAGCTGAGGATATTATTTGAGGAACAAGGGGTATTTATTAGAATAATAATTTTAGAATGACATTCTTATATTATTTAACTAACTTCTTCTCAGCAGAGTAATTGCTATTGTGAAGATTTAGGATTTCATTACGGAGGGAATTCTGTACGTAGGCCACCATGCTGGGCCAATGTTACTATGCCCCCAAGTGGGGCACTCCCGGAAGGAAGGATGTGGCGAAGGAGCCAAAGGGTGGCCGACCCAAAGGGCCACGTCAGTACAGAGGGCAGGGTCTATACAGTTTACTTGGATAAAGACTTCCCCCGAAAGGCCAGGACAACGGACAAGTTCAGTGAGGTCTACCCGAAAGTCCAAAGACCCCGGCCTCTGTTACCCGGGAGCGATGGAAAACTACGGGGGTCTTTCCTTGGGGCAATACCTGGAGTCTAAAAGGCCCCCCCCCCCCCATCGACAACAACGCAAAGACGGGTGGAAGTGGATACGCCACATACGCGCGTCATATTCGCAGGGAAGACTACCGAATAACCTTGGTGGGGTCGGCTGGTGATCTAGCACACCTTCTACTAGTTCTGCAGGCTAGTACCCGGGACATTTTAGGCAACCCTCTGCCCCGGGCGGCCGAAGCCTGCCGGAGGTACCAGATGTCCCGCGGGTTTGGGAACACACTGCTCCCTCGAGTCCAACCCAATCCGAACTCCCATTCATGGAGGGTTACCTCTGCGAAGTCTTTATGGCAACTTTAAAAGAACAAAGAATGTGTGTGAAATTCTGTTTCCTGCCTAAAAAAGCTGCAACGGAGGCGCACCAAATCCTTCAGGAAGCTTTCCAGGAGGACGCTATGAGCCGCACACAGGTTTTCGAGTGGTTTGGGTGCTTTAAACGTGGTGAGATGTGTGTTGAAGGACAAGCTTGTTCTGGACGCCCTTCAACATCGCGAAATGAAGAAAATTTCGAAAAGGTTCCCAAAAGATCAACGAGAATCGTCGCTAAACGATCGACCAAATTTCAGCAGCGACAGGAATTAGTTGGAGCTCGTGCCAGCGGATTTTGAGTGATTTTGCCATCATTTGGCATCTCAGAGGTGGTCTGTCGTTCCCCACGCTCCGTATTCGCCGGACCTAGCCCAGTACAACTTTTTCCTATTTCCACGAATGAAAAAAAAAAACACCTAAAAGGCAAGCGTTATTATGATGTGGAGGCGGTAAAAACCGCTTCGCAAAGGGCACTGGACAATATCAAACTTGAAGAGTTTCAAACATGCTTCCAACAGTGGGAAAAGAGTGTATTGCATGTAATGGAGAGTATTTTGAAGGTGCCTGAAGTAATTTTGTTAAAAGGTTCATTAATAAAGTTTATAACAACTATCCGGTTTCTTTTGGGTCCCCGCTCGTACGGCTTCAAGTGCATTTTGCGTATACAAGTATGGAACTTTCTAGACTTCATGGTTCTGTATTCCAGCGACTCACGGCTAATACTTCAGTTATTGCAGTTTCTAGAGCTAAGATTCAGAAGATTCATCTTCAAATAGTTGCAACCCGCTTCAAAATGTTTAATGAATCACCCTCAATTAAATTTATTAGTCAACTTAACAGTCGTTCGTATTCTCATACACGTCCACTCGTACTTTCAAAGAAAATCCCACAGTTCAATACTGCAACATATTCATTAACGAATATGATATTGATATCGGCATCCAAAATTTCACAAAATATTTATCCTCTATATTTATTTGTTAAATTTTGGTCATTTGATGTCGTTTTGCCATTTTTTTTTTTCAAAAAAAAATTTCTTTTCGATATGATACTATTATTTGGCACTTTGTTTGTTGCATCTCTTTCGGGTCGTTTTCATGGATTGACGGTATAGACAGTGCTATATTATTGACATAAACAAAGCTCTACAAACATCAAACATTTTATATTATTGAAAAACAAGAGTACTTCTGCATATCCTTTGTTCATATTTTATGGAAAAAAAAATAATTAAATATATTGGTTAGTTTGCAAAATTTGCTTGTGGGGTATAGGAGATGAACTGTAATTGGAATAGATAACAAATCCAAACCCAAAACTAGTTTACTTTTTACTTTGTGTATGTCAGGATAACGTACAGCCAGGTTGCTATTGTCCTTAAGCTTATGTTATATGAAGTCCTGAAAAACCGAATGGAGTTAATATTGCAATTTTGAAAGACTATTTCAAAAGGTATTTTCTTGTCTTCAGATTCTTGAAAAAAAATAATGGGAAAATATTTTAAATTTACTTATTAATTAGCTTATGATTATTCTTATACCGGTTATTTACTTTCTTTGTAAAATACAGTAGATAAGTAGAGGAAATATTGCATTCCACCAAACATTTGATACAAAGATTTCATCAGAAATACATGTTTTGAGATGCAATGTATCTAGAAAAAGGACTTTTTAGAAAAAGCTCCGTATGTATGTGTGCGTTTGTTTGTGTGTCTCCGTGTTTGTTTGTGGATAACACAAGTCAAAAAGTAAAAGTGATAAGGTATCAAATTTGAAATATACGTTCAGTGTCTTCCCAGGAATCAGTGTAAATATTTTAAAAACAATTACTACACATTAGACTATTCTTTGCATGAAATACATCTGGAAAATTGATTTTTTAAAGTTTATCTAGACATTTTGATTAAAATTGCGTCTATATAAGATACTTTCATAAAAATGAAATGTAATTGTTTGTTTTGTTTTTTGTAATTTTACGTCCTCCAACATTAAGTGATATCGTCCGATGAATGCAATGGGTGAAATGATGCTCAAATGAGCCCAGAGTCCATAGAGCTTATATTCCCGACAATCGTATTTCAGGATAAGGGAAAAAAACCAAAAAACCTTATCCAGGTAACTCACCCTAACCGAGGTTCGAACTCGGGACCTCTTCAACGTGAGGCAGACACCCTGCCACGACGCTACCGAGGCGGGCGAGTAAATATTTAATTGTTGTGAAATGTCCTTAGAGGCGGTCTTAATTTCGGATTATTTTTGTCTCAAAAAATGCAGATATTGTTCAAACAATTTACATCAAATATATTATTGTAGTGAACCATTAATGAAATATTTATTATTTCACTGAAGTTTATAATACTTCACTCAAATGGGAAGTCATTATTGTGACTTTGTGGGTTCATAGAATTAAAAGTCCGATTTGCAGAAAATAAAAATCGTTCTTTATTTGCGTAGGAATACACTGTTCAATTCTCACGTAACAACATTACGTCACATACACACAAACAACGTTCTGATCAGCTCTCAACACTCATGTTACACAACTAGTACTGTTTCAACTCGTCACTTCCTTAAATACCTCATTTGTAATTCGAGAGATTTCCAGAACAATAAAGAACCCGAAATAATCCAGATGTTACCAGAAATTTCCATTTATTTCAGTTTGTTTCGGCAAGTCTTTTATCTCAGCTATCTTCATTTGTCGTCTGTTTGTGTACACTAGCCGCGCTATTGTTTAACTGCTTATACAAGCCCTTTATTTCCGTGACATACTATCCGGCATCTGTTATCTAATTGCGCCGAAACCTTTATGCCCGTTCCGCGACGTTATTCATTTCTTCCTCTTGGTCACCCAAAAAATGGAATTAATGGAATCACGTAGAAACCAGTTCTTTAAAGATTTGAATTTGCTTAAATATTACTGTATTCCTATATTCCCCTTTCATCTACAACTAAAATGGCAATAAGGTAATGTTTCTGTCAATTGATATTAAGTAGATAGAGGAATAAGAGCATAGTGTACACTATTTCAATAAATAAAACTCAGTTTTGGGGGTATTTTTGTAGCAACTTTGATTTAAAAGCACACATGCAGGATATTTTGCAAATATCTTTAGGTCATGTTTCTTTATACTTATTTGTTAGTAACGATCATCACATTTGGCCCCAAAGGACGTTTTAAAGAATTTATTCAGCCCTCAACCTAGTAAAACAATAAACAAACTTTGGCTTTCATAGCTCAATAAAAATAATTTGTAACTTTTGCTCTTGGCTGAAATGTAGCGTATAATCAAAAAAGTTTTCCTGCAGCCTCCCATTCTGGTTCTATAACTGCTATCTCGCTGCTAGCTTTATTCTCTTATCCGGTGTTGAAACATAGACGTACTGCATGCAGTCACTAGAGAGGCCATTGGGAAGGCAACTAGAGAATGGCATAAAACCGACTCTAGTGGCTTTATGGTGCCCGTAGACTTGAGAGATCTACAGACTAAAATGGCTGAAAGCACAGTTTCTACTTCACTATAGCTATATGACAAAAATATTAAAGTGAAATGGGTGGGGGGACCTTCAGTTCTACAGGGCTGTTAAGTACTTTTTCACTTAAACTTGAAGAATAAAACGAACTATTTTACCTCAGTAGTAGTTTGAGAGGTTCACATTTCCAGTAATGTATTATGAAGCTAAAGTAACAAAATTTGTTATATTTTTATCAAGATAATATGTTTATAATTTATTTAATCAGCACAATTCTAACGGTCCGTAAGGTTATACCGTCAATACAAATATGTTGGGATTAAGGTTAATTTAATTTAAAGAGACAAAACGTTTTATCTATCGAACTAAAGCACAAAATACAAACACCTGCACACACGAAATGCATGTACTTTGCATTATACAAATTAATATATTGTACATCAGTATTAGATAACCTTTTGTGTGTGTGTGGGTGTGGGTGTGGGTGTGTGGGTGCGGGTGCGGGTGTGGGTGCGGGTGCGGGTGTGGGTGCGCGTGTGGGTGTGGGTGCGCGTGTGGGTGTGGGTGCGCGTGTGGGTGTGCGTGCGCGTGCGCGTGCGCGCGTGTGTGTGTGCGTGTGTGCGAGAGAGAGAGATAAGTGAGAATTTCCTAGGTCAATCTCGGAAACCACTCAACCAATTATAACCACATATTGAAAAATCTTCTCCTTTGGGTCTACAACACATTTTTCAAATAGATATTTCCGGTTTTTCATATCTATGTGAATTATCCAGCGAATAAGCTCCTACATACCGTGTGAGGCTCGGAATCAGGAGGTCAAGAGTTCACTGCCTAACCCCACTTTGGGCTTTTCGTGATCTTCTCTGTTCGACAGATGAATTGGTCGAGTGGCTTCCTTCTTGTATTGAGTAAGAGAGTGAAGTGTAGTAAAAGAGAAGTAAAGTGATGAAAATTGAGGTCGCATGGGATAAAATAACCAAATGTGAGAGAGAATAGTAACATTAAACAGGTAATAAAACTTAAATAAGAATATCATTAAAATAAGTGATTAGTGGATGTTTAAATTTTAAAAACAAAAGAAAATAATAGGCCTGGTACATAAGAATAAATATTAATATTATAGAATATTAACAATTACGCTGGATTTTAAACTAAGGAAATTAACGTACAGAATTTACAACTGGATTTAGTTAATTAAACTTATCAAAATTATAAGTTTAATAAACCTATTGAAGAAGTAGTTCACATAATTACAAAAATATAATTAGTCTTAGAACCAACTCTCCGGTTTTTGGGTAGCATTTCTGCCTCCCTTTTAAAGATCTGAAATCTCCTTTAGGATGAGAAACATAAATTAGATTTTCTTTTGGGGTTATATCGCCCGATATTAAAGGACGTTAAACCTTAAAAAAATAATCAAAAACATTAAGCTAACAAATAGGTATGTACATATAAAATAATTATATAATAAAAACCTCATTTAAAGAATAAAGTAATTATTATAGATTAGTAGTCAATATGAGAGTTTGATATTTTCTGAAATGAGTATCTTGAATCTTAAGTTATATAATAGAGTACATTAAATAGTCCTTCTAGCTTAGAGTTACCAGAAATTCGTCTTCTCAGGGTAAGGGAAGAATCCTTATTCAACTTAAATAGTAAAAGATAAATAACGTACGGGCGACGAGATTTTCACATTAATTTACTTTAACTTATGTTTCTAACTCGGCATCTATTGAATACAAACGTGAAATAAAACAAATTTGGAGTGGAAAATATACTAGCATAGAGTTTAGTTGAATCACTGAAGTCGAGGTGGTAAAGGAGGTTGATTATTTAGGAATGAAACTGTGATAAATGGAGGCTGGAGAACTCATAGGATAAGATAAGAGTGAAAGGGAAGGTATCCATGTCTGGGGTAAGGGACTGTAAATACAAATTACCAGATATGTCAGTAAAGTGGCTTGCAAGAATATATGAAGCAATAGTAGAATCGAAAGTGACATATCGTGCGGAATTATGGGGGCTAATGCGATTATAAAGCATGTCAAACACACATACGAACGGCTTTGCAAATAGGTGTAATGTTTGATTAAATCAACGCCAAATGGATTAGCTAAGGTGGAACTACGAAGGCCCTGCAGAAGTGGGATAGTTATAGAAAAATTATAGAAAGATGCTTAAGATGTATAGCTATATAACAAAGGAAAATAATAATATATTAAGGATCTGTTTAGAACAACAGAATAACTCAACGTGTAAGGACAGTTGGTGGTCGCAGCTAGAGAGGACGATGGATTCAATAGGGAAGAAATATAAAGGGTTTTTGGACAATAATTAAGAATAGAGTAGAAGCCATTGACAGACATACGACATGGGAAAATTTGATAAGTAAGAAATCACTAAATGTATACTTGAAAGTGAAGAAAGAATGCAAAAGGGAAACGTATATAGACCTATGTGACAGATATGAGAGGGAGGGTTTAACTTGGTTAAGGTCAGGAGCCATATTGAGAGGGGGTTCGCCAAAGGAGTACATTCTACGTGGAAATAAAATAAAACATAAAACATTATGTAGCGGAATGTAAAGAAAGAGAAAACTGGAGGGAATCAATATGGTATAAGTACAGGGATAATAAAGGATCTAATGTAGTAACTATAAAAATGCTCACGTTGAAAGGAGAGAAAAGAATAAGGGAGATGGTTAAGTTTGCGGATAAAATAAAAGGGAAATGGATGAAAATGGTAAGAAAGTTAAGAGATGGAATCGAGACAAACAGCCGGGGAGCCAATACCACAAGGTATTAGCAGGTAAATATCAGCAACGGACGAGTGTCCGCCTCGGTAGCGTAGATGGTTGCGTGTCTGCCTCACGTTCAAGAGGTCCCGACTCCGAATCCAGTCAGGGTGAGTTACCTGGATTATGTTTTTCCAGGGGTTTCTCTTATCCTAAAAGACGAATGTCGGGTAACTCTAAGCTCAATGGACCCTAGCTCATTTGAGCATAATTTCACCCTTCCATTCATCGTCCGATATGACTTAACGTTGGAGGACGTAAATTAGGGGGAAAAAACGGACAAGTTTGTACTACGAATAGAATTGGTAAATTATAACTGTAATTGTAAGGAAGTATTGCATGTTTGAGCACAACGTGACTGAATCACCTTGAAAGTAATGAAGAAATTAATAATTATTTAAGCCGAGACTAATAAATAATGAGTAGCCGCAGATTATTAAAGCAAAAGGATTTAGAGTACATTACATAACTAAATAAATGAAGTAAAACATTAAATGTGTTAGGAAAGTGCACATTTGAATTAGGAGTGAGGGATATTAGTCACCAGAATGTACTAATACTCAAGTCTGAGGCAGTGTCGACAGATGACGCAGTTGATTTCTTCAAGGAAAAGAGAATTCTTCGTGGACACTAACGGGCTGGCTATTTGTATGGTCGTTCATCTTCGGCGGTAGACTGAATATTCAAAATGGACCTATTGGACTTCTGTGCGTATCCGTGCGTATCCTATCTGCTGCGGTTGGTAACATCCTACACGGTTCCTTTGTTTCATCCTTTCTTCCTGGGGAGAATAGGTTTGTTCTCCCCCATACTCCTGTTGGTTTTGTAGGTACACTTCATGGTATCATTTAATGTACATATTAAGATATATTTGTTCCACTTTATTTGCACAACGCAGGTTTCTAATTACTTCCAGCGGAAAGGATAAACGTAAGAGGTTTAAAGTATTTCCAAATTGAATAATTGGCAAGGAAGTTTCATATCGTCCAATTTTTGCCTGATTTCACGTTTTCTATGAAGGCACATTTTTGTTATTTTACAGGACTTCATGGATATGGTTTTAGACGTCACTAAAAAATTAGCTTCAGAAACGTGGGTTACCATCATTTTCAATCCGTAACACAAATAACATATTTTTCGATATACAAATATAATAATTTATATCTTAAAACTTCACTTATCTTATAAGAAATAATTAGAATTCTCATATATTTGTTTCATTTTCAGATTTTGGTAGTACTAACAAGAACATATCAACATCTCGCGTTCGTAACGATGACAACAGCTTTGTTTCCGGCTGAAGATGTGTATGAGTTTACATGAAATCCCGATCTTGGGGAATTTATAAGAATTATGATCATTTCTTAAAATAAGTGAAGTTTTAAGTTACAAATTATTATATTTGAATATATTTGTTTGCTTCACTGTTAATAGCTTCATATTTTACGTATTAACATATTTGTCTCACTAATCAAAATTTAGGTGCTTTAGCGTACTTTAGTGCACTTAGAAGTCCTGAAGTCTATCCCATATATGTTATATAGAAATATTCACTGCTTAGAATATATTTGTAAAATAACAAAATAAGGTAAAAACTCTAGTTTGTGCATGCATCCTCCAAAGAAAACAAACCCTTTTACATCATATAATACCTTGCATTCCTTTTAAAAATGTATTATTACTCGTAGTTTGTAAACGCTTAGGGGCTAAACTATACAAGTTGCGATAGTCAGAACACATTTGTACATCTGAAATACAGAACTTGGTAAAAACTAATGTTTTAACACCATATGTTGTGGGGGTGCTGGGTACGCCACACGACTTGATTTATAGAACATTATCCAAGCTGGCGGCAATAAACAACGGGAATAATGGCGCGCCGGCCAACCTTACCTCACTCCCCAGCATATAAAACTGTACTGAAAAGTAGTGCAGACTTTGGCGATTATCCATAAACCCGGAGAAAAGACACACCGTTTTCTTTACGAAGCGCCATTGGCTCACACATTCGCCTATCTCAGGAGACGGACTGAATCGACGAATGCAACTATGAAACTGATAAGGTTTTTTAATCCATCGATCAGCAAGTATGCTTTACAGATGTTCGTTATTGAGACTCTTGGTAACAGTACACATAACAATTGAGGTAGCCATGAACGACTCCTCTAGCTAAATATGGCAGAATCACTGTCACACAAATTGAGGACTTTAAGTTTGATAGGTGTCACTCGTCTGGGTCGTCTGTACTGGATAGGTCACTCAGGAGATGATCTTCTGGCAGTCTGCGCTTGAGGCGAGGTGGTTGGCGAGTGCTAGCGCCGAGATTGTACATAACAGCTCCAGGAACCTCCTGGGGATGGTAAAAGAAAGGTCGTGTCAGCCGGCGGATGTACTGGTGAACTGGTGGAAGACTCAACTCGTGATGAAGTTGTTGGTTTCTGATGAACCATGGAGCATTTGTAGCTGTACGCAGCACCCTGTTTTGTAATACCTGCAGTTGGCGGAGATTAGTCTTGCTGGTGCCCCCCCCCCCCCAGACTGGAGCTGCATAGGTAAAAATGGGACGGACTAGAGATTTGTAAAGAAGAAGGAAGGATTCATAACCAAGAGAGGTGTGGCTGTTGAGTAAAGGGTACAGTTTTGAGAGCCGTGCAGACGCAAGTGTAACACACCGACAGATGTGGGCATTCCAAGTTAGTCGACTGTCCAATAGCATTCCAAGATACTTCACTGGCACACAGGTTGGTAACCATGAGAGTTGTTACCCGAGCAGCTGTAGTGAAGGAGGATACCTATAAGGACGTGAAGATAAGATAATAACGTCTGTCTAGTTAGCGTTGATGGAAATGCACCAGATAGAGAACCAGTGAGCTAGTCGATCCAGGGCAGTTTGTAGTTCATGAATAGCATTACAGATATTGGAGTGAGAATAAAAGAGAGCAGTGTCATTGGCATATAAAGCTGTGCAAATTGGAGCTATAGCAGGAGGATCGTAAGTGTAGATATTAAAGAGGAGTGGTGCTAGTACTGAACCTTGAGGGACACATGCTAAGATGGGCCGTGGGGTGGATGTGAAACCAGCAATGCGCACCACAAAAGTTCTATCTGTGAGAAAACTTGCAATGATTTGTAGAAGATAATAAGGGAGACCAATACGATGTGCTTTAAGTAGTAGCCCAGTGTGCCACACCTGATCAGGGCTAAGTTAAGGGATCTGTCACATCGGTCCAGTGGGGCTACGACCTCGTTGCACCTCATGAATAAGTTCGGGCTGATCGTTCCCTTACAGGTAGGTATGTCTTTTCTGGGCTTCTCAAAATGTTCATTGATGTTTTACGTCTGCAAGATCTGCATCATAGTCACTACTCCATTCTGCTGCTAGCGCAGTGCTTAGAGCTGCCTTCAAACTGCCAAAACGTGCTAATAGTAGACAACTACTCAGTGGAAAAAAAAAAAAAAAAAAAAAAAAAAAAAAAAAAAAAAAAAAAAAAAAAAACCCACACGCATGGAGGTCTGCTGGCCAGGTTCAATGCATACGTCAACTTAGGCAGTCTTCATGTAAGAACTTAACGGTCGAAAACCCTTCATTTCTACAAGATGATGAATTACAAATCTTCGTGGAGTTATATTTTTATAAGGATGTACGCACATCAGGGAAAATATATTTAAATACGATAATGTTTATGCCAAATACATTTTGTAGCTTCACTAAAAGCAAGCCACTTAGTTTGAAATTAAAGTTACTAAGCTTGAATATTCTAAAAGTAGTAGTAATAGTTGTAGAATAACTCGGTTAATAATACCAGTCCAATCATTCACGGTTATGTTGCTTTATGAATGTTACGGCCAGGATATAAATATTAAGAGGTCCAAGTGTTCAAATCATTAATTAAGCTAAAACGCAATCGAAGTTTGAAAGATACTAGATAATAGCTACTTACTTTTAATGACTCTTTTATAAAATAAAGCTGTTTAAAAGCAGACAGTTTTACAATTTACTTCCGAAAATTTCAGGTCAAGGACCATCTGTTCCTATGTAAATGACCTAGTTGTCAAGCACTTAGTGCGTGATATGAATGAATATGTATATACATGTCTGCTGACGGTATAAAGCTGAACCAGCCTCCATCGCGTGATTTAGTCTACGTGACGACATTCAGATGTGTCTGATAGACCTACGTTCGACATGAATCGGATTTTCATCGGATGGAAGCAGGTCAGCAACTAACTCTATTCCAGCCTATGAAGAATGTGAAGGAATATGCATAAATTCATATTAAATCAGCCTTGCTCGCTTCTCGTAATAGGTGCACAGAGTAATAGTAACGGGAATGCCTTCAGCAGCCAGCAGCACTAGTAAGCAGTTAGCTCTGTAGGTGCAGGTGCTACCACGCTAGTACAATGTATCGTATCAAATAAGCATACCTGTGCTATTGTCGAAAACCTATTGGATAAATACAATTACTACAGGTGAAGTAGAAAAGAGGAAGAGAGATAACTTGTGTCCCCATTTAAGGCAAGGCTACACTGAAAATTCAAAATTTTATAAAATAAACCTATAATTATAAAAATGTAGCCACATAGAGTATCATTTTAAACTTGCATGCAAATTTTTATGTTGTGACACCAAATAGTTCATTAATTATTAATTATTCTTTTTGAAAATATTGTAACAATTAAAAATGTTCTACGCGTCAAAAAAATGAGCTTTTAAGTCGAATCTTTGTTTCTGGCTAGTACGGAGCAATTTTAAAAGAATCACATTCTTATTTTTTGGAATATTCTTGTATCATTTGTTGTAAACTATTTTCCATGTGTTAGCTCTCAAAATTTTGAAAATATTAATTTATTTTATTACTTAACACCATATAATTTTCAAAACATGAGCATTAACAAAAAAGCGGGGAATGTGAAGTTTCCTATTTGCATGTTATGGACCTATCCTGGAAGTTTCACCAAGTTAAATGAAAAACTTTGACGCGTGAGGTATTTTGTACACAGAAAAGTGTTAGAAAAAAAGTTTCTCAGAAAATGAATTTTAAAGTCCTGATTGTTACTTTTAACGATTGCTAAAGATATCTTTAAATTGTTACGTGATGGCCTAAAATGGTGCAAATGATAAAATAGCTTGTCATCTATTACTACACACCCTCAGCTACCAAAAATGCCAAAAAAGAAAATTCCATAATTTTCAACATTTTCAGCGAACTTTCTCTGTAGCCTCGCTTTAATACGGTAGAGATAGATTTTTATCGATATTTTACGAGTTTAATGGCGAATATGAGTAAAATGCCTATTTAAAAATGTTTAGTTCTCGAGATATCAGTTCTCAAACATTAGTTATAGGTCTTCCAATAAGCTAACATTTCTACATTAGTGTTCAAGATTTTGGAAACATTATCATAGATTATCTGCTTCGTATCCTTCAATATTCATTGTTTTCTTAGGTTTTATTCTATTTATACCGTGTTTCGTTCAATTCCTTAAAAGAGAATCCTATATTTATCTTTAATTTATATTCTTTCTTATACTTCAGGACAAATCGGAGATCGCATTTTACTTTACTGTACTCACAATAAGTAGAGAAAATATTGTATTGCATACAAAAATTCCATAACCAGTTTCATGGAAATATATATTTGGAAATTTCTTGAATTAAAAAGAAGACGAAGACGAAGAAGAATATCGTGCTCGTTGGAATGTGTGCTTGTCTGTGAATGACACAGCTCAAAAAGGAAAGATCAGGTAAATACCAAAGCTGGTGTTCCATTCAGTATTTCCCAAAGATGGGACACCAAGATGTTATATAAAATAAGTTCAGCTCCGGAATATCGTTTACAATCCGAAAATGTTTGCATAAATTGTAATGTTTAAGATATAGACAAACATCTTACTGCATAACGAATGTAGATATCTGGTTATACATTTTATTTATTTACATCTTCCAAAATCCATACTTTCTTCAAACAGGAAGCCACCTCATAAATAATTTGACTACCGCTAAAGCATTGAAGAAGTTATTTTAGATAAAATTTCATGACAATTATAAAATAAAATAAATTATATTAAAAATGGAACGAAGTTAGAAAAGAACAATTGAAAGCGAAATATTTATTGAAGAGATAAAGGCAAAGGAAAACAATAAAATTAAGGTTTTTAATAATTATAATATTATTGTAAATTTAAAGAAGCATTGTTTTAATTTTAAAATAGTTTAGAAATGATCTGAAGCCAAAAATTTTAAAAGATTACCAAATATGGTAAAAAATCTATGCAGTGAAAATATGACGTGGACCAATAAAATTGGGTTGAATTGTCAGAGCATCGACGAGGCGTTGGCGTTTTTCTTCACTTAGCCGCCGCCACAGAACGGACGTAAAATGTTTTATTCTTTGCACAGACCTCATCAAGGTCGGACGCCTTTAACTGCAATGGTTATATCGCCGACCATTCTCCTTTGGAACATATCGAAGATGTTAACTCGTATTCGTTGGGTTTTAGTCATTAGATCGCACACACATTCACACTCTCATTCATACTTCCAGAGCCTGAGCTAAATGAGGAATTATCATAGTTCGAGAAAAATCAACCCCACCGCCGGAAATCGAACCCGGTACCATTAGTTCGGCAGGTTGCTGCTCTATCGACTGACCATGGGACCAGCCATACAAATGAATATCGACGCTTACAAAAGTGTATTTTAATTTGGTGCTACGATAAGTTATATAATTATTAAATTTCCAAATAAAAGTAACAACGGTTATTTCATTTTTAAACAAAATATTCATAGACTCCTATCCGAGACCATGCCCAAGGTAAGATGATCATGCAGATACGAGAGCAGCTGAGGTAACAATATTTCCAGAGCAGTGTAACCAACGCAAAGGACCGGACGTTGCAGTATCCAGGCCAAGCGGAGATCACCGCAGCATCTGCATCCCATAGCAAATTATGTCGCAGTATTATGTTTTTCTCTATTCTCATTGTATCTGTAAGAAACAAACGCAGCAGAGCTGTATCTTCGTCTATCTGTAAAGACTGGGCTTGTTTGGACAAGTATGAGTAGAGAATGTCATGTGGGTGCTCTCATCAATGTCTTGATGTTTCTTTAAAACTTATTGTAGGCTACATAACCTTTTTAGTAAGTGCAACACTATTGAGAAGATCAGAGCTTCAATATTGTTGGATACCCATTTCAGCGAACTTCAGAAGAATTTTCCTCTATTACTGAGATGAACCGTGGCCATGTGGTCCGACCGCTCAACTCTCCCCGAGAAAGCTCGGGTTTGATTCCACGTAACTGCATGTGGTATTTGTGGTAGACGAAGTGACATATGGGTGGATTTTTTCTCCCAGTACCCCGGTTTCCTCACCGTTCATTCCACCAGCTGATCCAACATCTCCTTTCATTTCTTCAATTCCATTATTATTTCTCTCACTGTCATGCCAGCTTCTCGACCTCAGTTTACAGATTATTAAGACGGCATTCACCGTCCAGGAAGAATGAGGACGCTGGCCACGTCTCACATTTCACTACTGCACCTCAAACGTAACGCCCGCTATGTACAGAGGTGGCAAAATATGATAGTCGGTTTGGCCAATGTAGCGGATTAAGTTATCGTGGAAATATTACGAAATTGTAGTTATAAAGTTTAGTTCATGTTTTAATTAGGAGTTATTCATTACCTTACTTTTTCCTTTAAGGAACAAGACTTTTGTTTTCTTATTTTTATTGTTGAGATGTTTATTGGTAATAATTTCTATACTAGGATTAGTTTCAAATGTTTAATATTAACATTATATATCTTGAGTCCTTTCTCATTACTAAAGCTGTCATTTTAGACGTACTTAGGTAATTCAAATAATAATCACGGAAATTAGGTGTAAGACGTTCACTGTATCACTAAAAGTCACTGTCTACGAGTTCGGAAATTCTTTGTCCTTACAATTGAACTACTTTGATGTGAGTTATACCTAGAAAGGCGTTTCGCATTGGAAATGTTTACCCTTGAACTACATTTGGACCTTAGGTGATGGAAAACTAACGATCAAAACTAAAAAGAGCGTTGCAAGTTTTTCTCTCCCCAAACGTTTTGAGCATAAACTTGCTCCTCATCCTGCATCATATTTTAATTTATGAAATTAAAGAGAAGAAGGAGGGGCATTGTTTGACATGAGGTCGAGAGGTTTGAACTCCGCCCGCTTACATAATGCAGCAGCACCTTCTTTTCATTTTTTAAAGTACCTTATGCCACTTCCACCTTTTCTTCCCCTTTTTGTCTTCCCTTGTGCTGGATGTTTGGAAGTATCTGCAGCGATGAAACCCTACCTCGCATTGGGCTGGGCCTTTCACCAAAAAATCTCGAGGTAGATCCTTAAAGAGCTTGGTTCATATCTTAAGGCGCTCGCTCGTTCGCTCGCAGGAAGACAATGGGGGATCTCTTTCTTTCTTTATTTCTTTTTCTCTTTCCCACTCCCGCGGGAGCCCTAACACCTTCCTTGTCGCCACTCCAAACAGCGCGTAAGATGACGTCTTTCCTGCTTTCTTGCAGATTCTTAAGAATTTTTTTTCTTGGTAGTTTTATACATAATATATACGGTGTTGGCTCTAGACGGAGTGGTTTCTTCGTCCTCCTTTCTTGGAGAATATACGTAGAGTCTTGAGGAATAATTTGCAGCAGAAGGCCATGAGATTTTGACGATGGTCTCTTCAGTCGGTCATGCTCAGAAGTAAGAGGCTCTTTCGTCTTTTCAAAGAACCATCTAGAACCTCCTAAGTTCTCTTGTATATCCACAAGTATGGTCAGTCCTTGAGGTCAAGAGTTCAATTTGGGAAACTATGAAGATAGATATTTTAACATTTGTTTTATGTATTGCTACCAGACAGGTAACTGAATTATTTTATATCATTGAAGACTGTTTGCAATTTTTGGTAATAGTACATGGAAAGTTAATTAAACCTTTTAAAATTGTTTTCATTGTGCAATGCTCAGAATTTTCAAGAAAACTGAACTTTGTTAAAGAAAAGTCGACAAGACCCATATTGTATGTAGTAACAGAAAAATTGCTAATTTGAATCTAAATCGGTTTTGCCATTCTGCTTATGATAATACCAAACACATGACGTTAATATGGACGTGTCTGAAATAGTGCATGGCATTTCTTGTTGACGCAGCTCCTGTCACCTAAGAACACTGACACGACATATAACCTGATATCAGAAAGACATTGACACAAACGAATAAATATAAATAAATGACATACCAGAATAGAATTATGCCATAATGCTGGCATACACTCCGGAGACCGCCACAGTGACAAGGCCACTCTACGAAGATCAGTAAACTCCCTTTGCAATCCCTGTAAACAAACAACCGAACTCTATATTCTGTTTTGCCCTCAAGGAAAATTTGGTGCCTTCCAGTCGGAAACCAACCCATTGTTAAAATCCCATGCGTGCTTCTGACAACAGGATATAAGATTTTGACCGTCGCGCCGAGCGCATGCCTTAGCATAAATTTTTGCAATGGAGCATTAGAGAAAGCGTCTCTGATGTTAGGTCCGAAACTGGAAATTACGAACACTGTTCTCAAGTGGGGATAGTTAAGAGCCAATAGAAAATTGGCAAATTCCAAGAAATACCTAGAGTAGGGGTAATTCAAAGTGATGGCGGAAAGTAGGTTTTGCTAGTAACAACACTTCGGTCCTGAGTTCTACGTGAGACGGACGCCTATTCGGCGCCGCCTAAGAAGTATACTTCCGCGCCATGCACAGATACAAAGTGCAATATTTAACAATATCTCCTGTGAGAGTTAGCACAAAGAGTAATATATAGGGAAGACGATAAATATATCCAATTCGACTACGCAGTACTACTGCCTCCGTGCTTCACATCACAACACTGACAGTGACGCTAAACACAGCAACGACACCGACGAAGACTTTACGGTGGCGAGCGTAGGAGCCTAAGGACAACAATAAACTTCTGTCTACCAGATCCGAGGTGTCATCATTCAACCCACAACCAGTCAGGACGCACCCGCTCCTGAAGTACAGATGAGAGTTCTCATGCGGGAGCTACATGTCACCCTGAACCGATTACAATCTCCCTTTCTTTAACTTCCTCACGCCACCGATCCTTAATTGTGAGGCGTTGAGCACAAGGGAGAGCTCGACGTGGTTCGCTACGTGCCGGACCGCCTCATTGTATTGTATTCCTACATTGTTGGCGTTTTAAAATGTCTCTCTGTTTGCAATTTACGTCAAAATTATTTCAATTTTTTGTTACTCTGCAGCGTTAATGGCTTATTGATTGCGGATAAGTCTAGTTCGGAACAGACATGCAGACGGCAATTTGCGCTCACTATCTGGCCTCACCGTCCTACGGGAGTGCTCACTTTTATAATCTTCGGAAATGACTCTATAATCTGTATAAATTAAAATGTGTTTAAATATAATAAATTTATAATTATCTAACATATATAACCAGAAAAGCATGCGAATAAAATTGAAGAGGAAATTCCACTTAATAAGTTATGGTTTCTTACGAATTTTACATACTAATGGAGTATTGAATATCTTCTAACTAAAAATAAGACAGTAGAATTAAAGCTAAACTAACTTCATAAGAAATTGTTTGTACTACTGCACGTAACCCTACCAATATAGCATAATTTGAATTAGAAGATCAACCAGCTAATATTATAAATGGCTAAAAATGTTATTTTTTATAAATTTTACCAACATGGATTTAGCACCTCGAAATATGAAGTATCTTTTGTGCCTATATTCCTGAGGAGGCACCTCCGAGCCGTATGGACGAAATGACAGGAACTAAAGGGAGTCAGACCTCAAGAAACAACCAGCTCCCCTCCCCCTTGCTGGATTACACATCCTCTGGGGAGCCTGGAACTCGAGACATCCCCGATTTGGAGGACGAGGATTTACAGAGAGTAAATTCCCTTCTATGCCACCGAAACTGACACTAAAGTAACTCTGAAACAGCCAACGAGAATGAAAGCTACCTAAACGAGAAGTCAGACAAATGGAGAGACTAGAAATGGGGGGATGTAATTATCTTTCCCAGAATCCATCTAAAGATCCAATAAACACATGGGCCAGGAAGGTGGAAAACTGAATCAAACATAAGACCTCCCGAATGCTTGAGTCAACGCTATGCTAATTTGCTCAGTCTTAACCTTAAATTTTCATGTTCTACATCTTCTCAGAGCTTCAGAATGGTCTGTTTTCACAACCGCACTGTATCACCTATACTTAAACATTTAGTGATAGTCTCTATAGTTTACACATCATAATCATTTATTTAATGCCTTTTTAGATACTAAACTACAATACGTGGGTGTTTCAATAAAGAATGATCATAAGTTTTTTTACTATAATAATTTTTCGCACTAAAATACAATCTTATTATATTCAGTTAGCTTCATGTGAAACAAACACGCCTTAGTAGTTTAATTGTTGGTAGTCCTGGTTCCCGTCTGTGAGAACAAGGTAAGTTCAGACATGTTCAGTATCGCCTACCACTGCAATGGAGGTAAAACGTGAGGAACAATATGCGGCTTTGAAATTCTGCTTTCGTCTCAACATATCCAGTTGAGGCCTATACAATATTACAGGAGGCCTATGGAGAGTCTGTTCTTCCCTACAGCACAGCTCGAAGGTGGTTTAAATTGTTTAAAGAGGGGAGACGATCAACTTCAAAGGAAGGTAGACCCGGTGCTCCAGTTACTGATCTTACGGAAGAAAACATCAACACTACTATGCCATTGTCAGAAAGGATCGACAAATTACCCTAAGATCACTTTCTGAAATACTGAACATTTCATTGGGTGTCACCCACACGTTGGTGACGGAAACATTACACATGAGACGTGTTTGTGCGCGATGGGTTCCAAGACTGTTGATTCCCGAACAAAAGGACATTCTCATGCACGTCTGCATGCAGTTAAAGTTGATGTTAGAGGAAGATACGGAGTTTCTTTCAAAGTAATCACTGCTGATGAAACTTCGCTACATTACTTTGATTCTGAGAGCAAACAGCAAATCTCAGTGTAGAAATCTCCTTCATCACCAACCCCCAGAAAAGCAAAAGTGGTTTCTTCTGCTGGGAAAGTTATGGTCATCTCATTCTTTGGTATTCATGGAATGGTTTATCAGCATGTTGTACCCGCACACACATCGGTAACTGGACAATACTACAGGGATGTCTTGAAAACGTAGCAAGTCCATATCAGGCGCAAAAGACCACATTTCTGTGAAGAAGGCTGGATGCTGCACTAGGAAAATGAGCGGCTGCATATTGCCAATGTTGTTGCTGAAAATCTTACAAAAATCAACGTGAAGTGCATCCCTCACCCTCCCTATAGTCCGGATTTAGCCCCATGTGACTTTTTCTGTTTCTTAACTTGAAGAAAGGCCTTAGTGTGAGGCATCCATCATCAGAAGCAGTGGTGAAAGCTGCGGAGGCAAATTTTAAGGTTCTCTCAAAAAGTGGTTTCTAGCATGTCTTTGAAGAAACGCTGGGACAAGTGCATCGCATTCAGGGGAGACTATTTTGAGAAGGACTATAAAAATTATGAGGATGAGTAAAGATACGTTATCAAAAAAAAAAAAAAAATAATGTTATAATTCTTTTTTGAACAGCCCTCGTAGGTTTCTCTTTGTAATTATTGATATTTGTAGGCTCTCTCTTCTTTTATTGGTTTAACGCATGAGGGAGGCCTGTATTCACTATCCTAGGTGCAGAAATCTGGAAACAAAGAACCGAATGCGCGTAAAGAAGCTTAATTGTAACAAAAACATCAAAGTTTCGTAATCCACACAAAGTTTCGTTTACAAATTAAGTTTCATGAACGCTGCGAACGTTTTCAAGCCGATTATGTCACAACGTTTGTGTGGTGAAGAAGTATCTAAGTCTGCTTGCTCCGAACATGATACCCAGTTGGTAATTAGTTGACATAAGGGAAGGTTGTGGTGACGTTAGGGATGATGTACCATCCCGCTTACAGCAACAAGCAAATAGAAAATGAAATAAGGATTCATTACTCAGATAATGGCAAGTTTCTTACACAAGTATTCTAATGTAAAAGAAAAAGTTCATATTTTCTGACCATTATCTATTTATATAGCTTCTATAAAATATTTGTACTAATGTACGTACTAAATTCGTACTAATTAGAGACAGGAAATAAAACATATAACAACAATAAATAGAACCTAATACAGCAGTAGATGAATTAGAGTTAGAAGAATTAGTAAATGTTTTGAAACAAAGTAGAAACAACAAAACACATGGCATAGACAGCATTAATACTGAATTTTATTAGTAAAACATGCTCCGATAATTTTCAGTAAACATTTTCAAAATTTTATAATAAATGTTGGACACCAATAAAAATTTATGAAGAATGAAAAACGTACAAAACGATATCATTTTTTAAAAAGATGATAGAACTAAACCTGAAAATTATAGAGGAATTACCCTACTCTGCTCAGCCTATTAAATATATACGAAGGTTATAAATAATAGATTGTTGGGAATAGTTGAAACTTTTAATGGAAGAAGTGACAGGATTTAGGAAAGGACGAAGTTATATAGATAATGTCTTCTACCTCAAACAAATAGCTGAAAAACGAAAAGAATATAACTTAGAAACGTACACTCTCTTCCTAGATTACAAAAAAGCCTTCGATAAAATATCTAGATTAAAATTATGGGAAATCCTAGAGAAAAAAGGTAAACCAAAACATATAATAAATGTAATAAACTTATGTATAGAAACGAAAATCGCGATAAATAACCAAAAACCAGTACTGATTTCAAGAGTTTACACAGGGTTGTCCAATGTCAATCATTTTTTATTTTATATATAGACGAGATGATCAAATCATGGAAACAGCAAACGACAGCGGAATTCATCTAGGGACAAGATGGTTTTTGCAGATGATCAAATATTAATAGCAAAAAGCAAACTTCAAAGAATGGCATATAATAAAATTTTATCAACTAGAAAAAAATATATAAATTAGAAATATCTATAAGCAAATCAAAAACTAGTTGCGTGCGGTAGCCTAGTGATTACGGCACTAGACTACAAGCTAGGAAGCGGCGAGTTTGATTCCCGATGGTACCATTCGAATTTACTCCCTGGTATAACCCTGCTGGTCGCACTATGGCCCTGGGGTTCACTCAGTCTCTAACAGAAATGAGTACGAGGACAATTCCTGGTGGTGAAGGCGGCTGCCTCGTGTTTTTTGTAATTTAGGTCCTCGGACGATGAATTAAATGGGTGAAATGATGCTCAATGCGTCCGGGGTCCATGGAGCTTAGAGTTACCCGACGTTCTTCGTTCAGGATAAGGGAAAACACTGGAAAAAACCTTATCCAGGTAACTCACCCGGACCGAGATTCGAACTCGGGACCTCTTGAACGTGAGCCAGACATGCTACCATCTACCCTAGCGAGGCGGGTTGACCACCTTACAGGTCTTGTACGCCGAAGGTCTATATAGATGGATGCTGTAACCATCCATCGCTCCCATGGAGGCCGTATGCATGGGGGTACCTTTACCTTACTAAAATAAAAACTATGGCATATAGAGGTATTCACTCGGTCTAAAATAGTTCTAAAAATAAAATTATCGAACAAGTGTCAACATTTAATTTCCTCGGGTGTGAAATATCATACATATCAGGAACAGCCATCAATGAAAATTTAAATAAATTTACCTATGTAACAGGTACAATAAAAAGAACCTGAGAGAATAAAGCAAGAAAAGATTCAATAATAAATTTGTATAAAGCAATGGCTGTCCCTATTGTAACGCATAGTACAGAAACATGGATAATGACGGCACACTATTAAATAAAAATGCAAACAGCAAATGAAGTTCCTGAGAAGCATAGCTGGATATACAAGACTAGACAAAAAATGCTGAAATACAACAATTAAAAATAAAATAATTAAATAAAACAGTAATAGAATAGAGAAATAAATGAAAGCAGCGTCTAAATAGAAGGGAAGAAAATGAAATTCCTGGGATAGCATATAAGTACTATCCACAAAGACGAAGAAACCTAGGAAGACCAATGAAAATATGGAACATCAAGACTTTGGAGCCGGAAGAGGCTAAATGTCCTAAACCATGTTGGAGAAGAAGAAAAAGACTGAATCATTTTTTAGATTATACTTTAAATTAGTTGAGATAAATACTTTTTGAAATATTATTAAAACCAAAACTCTAACTGTAAATATTGATAAAACTTAAGAAATTTAGATTAGGCCAGACGAGCATCAAGTAAATATAAAACTAAAGCAGATAACAAAGCCTGTTAGAGGTTTTGACTATTAGAGATATATTCATATCGGTAATTCACGTAAGTGTGTGATGAACAATATCACATTAATATTTGCTTCATTTGCAGTCCTATTATTTTACTTTTTAGAAGTTTTTGGGTTGGTTAAAACCTCCGAGAAGGCACGACACTATGGATTTTTTCGGTCGTAAAAGTGTTGATCATGGCTTCCTTCGCAAGGGAAGCAAAGTCGGGATCCCATATGATAGATTTGTGACATGTAAAAAACCTCAAATCTGATAAGGAGGTCTCTATGTAAAATCAAGCTGTCTTTCACGCTCAATACAGAATGGGACTGCTGAGAAGTACAGAATAAAACTCAATTTCATTTTGAAGTGATACGTGTTTATTTTTCACTAAAGATGGAGCGGAAGGCGTAATGCAGACTGGGCAGGTATAGAAGTGACGAATGTTACATCGGAATTAAGTTCAAATGCTTTCAGCAAGGCCAATGACACTACAATACTTCAACCAGCAGGTTACGCACTTAAGTGCGAACACGTGAAGCAAAACTGGTGATCTACACTGACAGGTATTGTTTATTTCGTGGTAGTTATGATCATATAAAAACATCAGATAACACTGGGCGACAAAAAATAATTTTTGAATGTTTCGAGCACTTCATGAGACAATTCCTACTAATTTTGGATTGAGAAAAACAAAATAGTCGTGTCTGAAGAGAATCATGTGGTGGTCTATTGACTTTCTTCGACCTTTAGCTTGCCTCTTGTGATGGAGTTCCGCAGAATCCCTATACAAAGACCAACAGTAACCTGCAAGCATTACTTCATTAAAACGGCTCTGATATCTTTGTTCCATAACAGAAGTATCACGATGGAATCTCTCCCCATGTTCATCACTAACAGCTCCACAACTAGGAGGGAAAAAGTCTAGGTGGGAGTGGAGAAGATGGATTTTAAGGGACATGTTGCATCCAAGATTATGTAATTTTTGCAGGAGCACTGTCACCAAATGCTTGTAGTTCTCATATTTTTTGTTGCCTAAAAATCCATGAACAACACCCTTGAAGGCTTCCCAGGCTTCCATTTCCTTCCCCTCCAAAATTTGGTCAAATGCAGGATCCTTTACAAGTTCTCTTATTTGTGTTCCGACAAAAATGCCTTTCTTAACTTTTGCATCAGCTAAAGAGCATTTGTGTTTTGTTATTTGACAGATGTGCCAACTCCCAAAAAAGTTCCCCCAAATTTAAAATCTTCACTCTAAAAAATGAAATGTCACTTTATCTTCAAAGCAAGAGCTAATCTATCATTTTTATGGCCAGTTTTTAATTCAGCAGATGGAAATACATATAAATTAATTATTTTTAAGTCCGAAACATTTTCATTGTTGCCCAGTGTAATCAGGATGGTGGGGGAAGTGTAAGACTAAGGGGGGGGGAAACAAATATATCAAAGCGGATACATATTAAGGTAACATTTATTAAAATACCTGTCTCTATACCACTAACATCCTGTCTAGCCTGTGATCATCTGGAACAATAGAAATTTCCAATTGCGAAAGCTTTATTAAACTCTGTTATGTGTTTATTTTTTTATTTTTTATTGTCCTACACACAGTCACCTACATATGTTTTCTTTATTATGTTGTATAGATTGTAATTACAGAGATGTGTTTAGTATCTACCGATGTTCCATAAAATTTGTACACAGTTTTTGTTGGTAACAATATGCTAAGGCTACCGTACAAATGCAGTGAGCCGGAGAACTCTGTCCTCCATCCACCATCAACATAGTCATAATAAACAGTTTTAGGACACAACATGGACTGAAACTACTGACATAACGTATTACAAGTCCAGTTATTGCCATACTTCCTCGCAATCTGATGCATATTTCACTGCGACCTCCAAATGAACAAGCTTTACTGCAGAACCATTCTGCAGATTTGGCCCACGTGATGCTATTACTTTTTGGTTTATATGTGCCGCATGCCGCTTACGTCAGATGTGCTTTTTCTCGCAAGACAACGAAACAACCATTCATACCAACCTTCAAAGACCAACCTTTGCATTCACGTGTGCTCTGTAATAACTTATTTCATATTTGATTTGACCTTGATCAATTTTAATGTAAAAACAATCGCCAGAAAGGCCACATAGAAAGGTTCAAGAAACTTAAATGTAACTGTGACTATTCGTATGTTTCAAGAAGCAACAATGCAATAGTTAATTAAATAATTTACCTTACAAATGTTTGATATCTTGACAGACAATGTTTCATTGTTGTTTTCCTGTAAATAAAAGCTAGAGAATATCGTTGTTCATCTGTTGACAGTTACTCACCAAAGTTTCAGCCATTTTAGACACTCAGTGTTATGTAACAGTAGTTTGAGTGAGTTGATGTGTTTTTGTGAAAATGGACAAAATCAAGTATCGAGCTCTCATAAAATATTTGTTTTTGAAAGGCAGTACGTCTACGTAAATCAAAGGTGAATTGTATTCTGTGTATGGGGACTCTACACCATCATTTACCACAGTGAAATTTTAGGCAGCTGAATTTAAACGTGGCTGTAAGAGCTTGGGAGACGGTGAATGTTCGGGACGTCCAAAAACTGCAACTACCGTCGAAAACATCACCAACGTTCAACAAATGGTGCTAGAGGACCGCCGAATTAAAATGAGAGAGATAACAGAGGCTATGAACATGTCAAAAGAACGTGTTTGTCACATATTAAATCAACATTTGGTCATGAGAAAGTTATCCGTGCTTTGGGTACCGCGTTTGCTCACGGTATACCGAAAACGTATTCGAATGAACATTTCCAACGTCTGTTGGTGCTGTTTAGGGTCAATAAATCCGAGCTTTGGCACCGATTATTTACTGTAGATGAAACTTGGATACACCATTATACGCCCGAAACAAAAATACAGTCCAAACGTGAGCTGAAAATGGCAAATTAGCTCTAAAAGCAGCAGAAAGTTTTTTTTTTCGGCTGGAAAAGTGATGACGACTACTTTTTGGGATAATCATGGAGTTCTTTTAATTTATTTTCTTCAAAAAGGAAAAATCATTCCATGAACATACTACGCATCAATACTTGACAAGCTGAAGTCAGAACTTGTGGAAAAACGGCTACATTTGCAGAAAAAGGAAATTCTGTTTCACCAAGACAACGCACCGTCTCACACCTCAGCGATTGCAATGGGGAAAATCCACGACTTATGTTTTGAACTGCTTGACTATCCACCTTACTCAGCAGAACTAGCCCCAAGCGACTTCTTTTTTTTTTTCCTCACCTGAAAATTGTCCTCGCAGGACAGAGATTTTCGTTAAATGAAGAGATAATTACCTCCTTGAACAATTATCTCGTAGAAAACAAAACGCCGAATACTATTTGGACGGGTTACAGAGATGGGAGCTTCGCTTAGAGAAGTGTGTAGAGCTACAAGAAGACTATGTTGAAAAACCAATTCAAAAAAAAAAAAAAAATGTCTTGTATCATTATTAGGTGGGAAACTTTTCAGACCACACTCGTATGGACATACAGGGTAATCGAATAAGGTGGGAGAATATGGCTTCTCAAGATATACTTAATTGTCCCATTTCTATAATACTGCAAGAAAAACATCGGGGCCCTAGCCGTGGCCGAACGGCAGACTGTTTGACTCACAAAAAGGGCCCGGGTTCGACCCATGAGTGACTTGTGCTGGACATCACGGCACAGGGGCGAATTTTCTCCGGCGTCTCCGGTTTCCCCCGCCATCTTTCCACCAGTTGCTCTATAACATCTTTCCTATCATTCAATTCGACCTCATTCTGTAATCCACTTCCCTCACTCTCACACCAGGCATTGGGCTGATCACCCATCCTGGGTTCTCTATCCAAACCAGAGTTTCCGTTTCTCAAGCCGACCTTAAGGGATTGAGAAGCAAAAATCCCCCAACACCACGATAAATGGTAATACTAGGGAAGGTTAAAGAAGAACAAGAAGACTGCTACAATGACTAGCATACACAGCCATTAATTATATATCCTATAATCAACATTTAGAAACAGGTTAGTCCAAATTTAACAATGGGCCTCGAGGACCAAAGAGTAAAGTATCGTAGCATAAATCGTAACAAAACTCATTGAGAGACCAAAACTCTCCCATAAAATGCCCCCCCCCCCCAAATAACACAAAATATAGTTCCTCACTTTATTAAATAATTAAATATTAAATAGCTTAGAGACTACGGAAAAGGATAACGATTACGAATAACAAAATGAAGGTACGTGCACAAGAAGAAACTTTTGAAGGGATACACAAAGGTTATTTAGCAACACGTACACAGATGGAATAAGTAAGATTTCAAGAAAATCTTCCAAATGAAAAAGTTTTCTTATATAACAACCATCATTATAAACTTGTGATGGGATCTATGTCTGCTGGGAGTCCTTAAAATTCTTGGAGTTTTATGGACGCTACATCAGTATTCATTGTTTTCAGCTCTTTGAAGGAACACCTTCTGCAATGTTGATTTATCATATGGCGGCAGTACTATCTCTCCGCCTCACGGCTGCACGTACCTGGGTCGACGTCGGGACTCCTTCCTCGGTCTCCAGGTCGTCGTCGGCTGCTTGCTTTACCCTTGGCTCTAGCTGCTTCTCCTGCATGGACTCTTTTTTGGGTTCTCAGGGCGTTATGGTTGAGACAACATAAACCAACGATAATCTCTGAACTGCTTTAATTTGTCCTTACACTTTGTGGAACCCGGACACCCTTAAATAACTGCACTTTCGACGGACATTTTATAATACATTGTACTGGACGCGACACGTCGTCGGACACACCAGACGGATGTATACAATACACTTGACTGTAATGAGCAACCAATGAGCAGCAACTGAGGACTGAATGGGGGTTGCTACCCTCTTATATACACACAGCACGGCGTCACAAAGAAAAACTAAGATTTTATTGACCTATGTAACGGTGCAGTAAAATAGCTAGCATTTCATTCTATTGTCTGGCATCCGCCCTTCATATACTGTCACCTGGGAGTGCTATGTTTCTCACGTATATCTGCCCAGGTTCGTTACAATATTTTACATCAAAGTTTACAATTTTTCTTTCGCTAACATAACTAGTTCTTAAATTTATGAATAATTATTAAACATATTACATAAGTGAATGAATAATTTATCCGAGGACCAAAGTTCCTGTTTCAATATTGACAGGTAGAATTTCATACTTGTACTTTTTATAATATTATGTAATGTTAGTTTTAAGTAAACTAGCAATACATTAATAAATTTACATTATGAACATAAGAAATTACTTTCAGATTTTCTAATTAAGGCTCTTTACAGCTCTGAATAATTTTTAGTAACTTCTTTCCTACAATAAATAAGTCACATAAGTTTATGTTTAGAATAAGCCTGAATATAATTCCCTCCACAAACGGTGTAACTCAAATACGAGAGCCCTTAGTGGTTTATCTGAAAAATATGAGTCAATTGGAGACTTTAATGTTATGATGGCAAGTTGGCCATGGTAGCTCAATGGGTAAGAGCAACTGGATGGAGACCAGGAGATCCGTGGTTCATATCACGGCTATGGCACTGAATATTTCAAGTTGACTATTTAATACACTATATTATTAAAATGAATTATATGAATTGCTTACATTTAAAGAGTTGTTTGGGAGTGTAATTTCCCATGAAAAGTTTGCCTTTTTTACCAGGAAGATATTGTACACCTCGGACCAAAAAAAAAAAAAAAAAAAAAAAAAAAAAAAAGGAGCAGATTCTGGAAGCCTATGTATAATTCAACAGCGTTTCCACGGCCGATTTACAAATGGTGGCACAGAAAGCGTCTTTTTTTAGCTTTGTTCTATTGAATGCGTTCATAACTGAGTCTGTTACTGAACCTGCACTGATAACCGAACGGTTATAAATAGTATAAGCTAGATCTCGCACATTAAAACTGACTCTTCGCTGTTTTTAAACCAAATGAAATAAATATTATATTTCAAAATGCAAAATCCAATAAAAATTAACTTTGTAATGGCTGCGTAAACCCTCTGCCCTCATTCTGCGGGGATTGCATGAGACCAAATGTCTAGTGAAATTTTTACGAGAGGATACTTCGCATTATATGCCATCACCGTTCATAGCAGATGAATGAGCCCGAGAGTTTACACAACCAATATTTACCATTATATTTATTTTGAGGACAAGAATATGTTATTTGTGTTTTTATAAATGAACGTATTAATATATTTTTATTTAACTTTTGCAAGAAAAGCCGAAGGCGTCGCTATGAAAGTAAGAATAAAAAAAAGAAACATGCACTTCAAGAATTCGAACTCATGCTGGTCTACTTACTAGTCGCATGCGCTTTGGCGCTCGACTACCATGCATACGGCTAAGCCGCAAAGCATCTCTCTATATATCGCATAGCTTTGCAATGAAGCTAGAGTGGAATTGAAGCGTATATTGTGAACGCAGCGTCATCGAATGCTTCCGATGTATTCCGAATCGAACTTTTTCTGTCAGCTCCTCATTTCTTTTTTTCTAAACATTCAAATTTGGACTTTGGAGTTTCTATTACGGATTACCATTAGCGTGTCCGACGTTAAGTTACACTACAAGTACAGATCCTTTATATAGAGCATTTTTCAGATGTAACAATTCTTATTATAATGTATATTTTGGGTATTTACATGACAAATAAAATGTTTATCGTTACCTCCTTGGCACAGAACACGAAATCCTTTTACTTCAGAAAGAATTCTGTATAATTTTGCATAGTTAGTAAACAATAATATATAATACATAAAATAAGCTACTTATTTCAAATAACCTTAATGTGTACATCAGCCTTTTGTGAAGTATTGCTTGTAATTAGTTTATTTTAATACCTCATTTTAAGTGCCGTCGATATTCGGCTGTTATTTGCGGTGTCTTGACAATGAACTGCATGATGAAAATACAGGATAGGAGGTGAATAAGCGCAAATATTTGAATCAACTTTACAGGACGATGTGATGAACCTGTAATGTCCACTTTTTCCACAATTTCTGACAGTGACGCTAGTGGTGAAAATGTTGCAATGTTTTTAGGATGGCTAATATTCACTGTAAGTCGTTAGAATAACGCCAGGCCTTGTGCGTAAAACACAGGTGTTGTCGTGTGCACGCTCTATGCAAACACAAAGTACACAACGCATGGCTGTTCAGAAAACATGTTATCCTTAACTTTGTGAATCATTTGTGGCATTGTTATTAGCAAGTGGACAAACCGAGATACACATAAGTATACACTTCCTCATCTCCCACATTGTACATCTTCAAACCTTTCTCCATTAACATGATGTAGAGAGAAGAATACGCAGTTTTAAATTTGGGTTTTAGATGCTATATAAAAACTAAGTATAGTGGATAGAGAATTCATGTAGGTATGTGTGCTACATCAAATATTTTAGTTCATGCCTTATCCTTCATGCTGAGCTGCTTTTATTTCCTTTATTTCTGAGTTTACTTTTAAAGGTAAGTCTAATTTAGAATACTCCACGTAGATATGCCAATGCTTTGGTATCTAAAAGTTTAGTATGCAGTTTGCGGGTTTTAATTCAATGTTTTAAATCTTTTAAATAAATAATCTAGAACAAATTTGACATTTGCAAAAAGTATCACTTAAATACCACAAAGAATCATAAGCTGACATTTTGAATTACAGAATAATAGTAACTTTTCTTTAATTTTCTATAATTTTTACAATTGTAATCATTTATATTACTCTGTGATAAAGTTAAGTTAAACGTTTGAGACAAATTATTGAATATCCACAAAATTCTGATGCCCCAAAGTAGCAGCTGCCTTTTCCTAACCCCACTTGTTGCAGGAAGATGTCAGTGATATACTCTCAATGAGAAAAAATCCATGACATGACGACATATAGCCACTCGGCAGTGATAAATTATTAGCATGAAGCTGGTTTTAGAGGGTCATAACTCTGAAATTACAAACTACCCAGAACTGTCAAGCACCGAGGTTAATATGCACAATTACTGCGCCCGGTGTCTGGCTATCGACCTACCGAAACAACTGCCGGTCGTGCTTTCGGTCCAACTTCGTGACTGCTTGCATTTCGATTCATGCGCATGCGATTTCGAGTGAACATGCATTCCAGTTTAATTTACGCCATATTAGCCGGCTAGAGGGAGGGAGAGAGAGATTAACATAGCTCCGTGATGTGAGGGGAGACATCCTTGCCTCCTCAACTATATGAAAATATAGCAAATAGTTGCATTGGGCACGATCTGTTTCAACAAACATTGCTGATAACTGAAAAGTATGCAGTTCCAACAACTTTTTATATGCATTTTTACCAAAATTTCATATCCTACTACTGATTCATATTGTCTTTTATGTCTTTATTTAATATAGGCGATCTTTTAGATAAGTTGAATGAATTAGGTAAACCACCCACCTGCAAGTCCAAGTTGCAGAAATTCCAAATGTTTTTAAATAGAATTTTCTAAATTTATCTGTTTTGGCATACATTTTATCTCCGCGCTATGTTTATCTGCCTATGCAAGCTCTTTATCTCTGTGATACACTATCCGTCCGTTATCTCTCTGCGCCGAACCTTTTACGCACGTCGCCGCGACAATATCCTATCATCCTCCCAATCAATGGATCTTCACAAACTGCTTTTTATATATCATTAAATATGGAGGCAACTCGGTGATAGATGTGGGTTGGAGGGAGGATGACTGCACCTAGTCATCTTCATCTTAAACATTTCATTGGGCCATCTCTAAATTTCCTACACCAGATCTGTGATGCATTTTTGCTGCATTATGTCGTGTAGAAATAATATAAAATTACGTAACTTGCACCTATGGACAGGCAATGGACAGGGTTGAGTCCAGAGGTTGTACTCCCATTAGTCCTGGATCCGTAGGACCAAGACCCGGCTCTCTTTCAACCAGGGAGTATCCGAGCTGTTCCAAAGGGCGCCCGGCGTCCTTTGTGGGGCTTTCCATACGGCAAGACCTGGGTTACTAACAAGCCCCCCCCCCCATCTGGTCCAAGGACACAAGACGGGCTGGAAGTGGATACGCCACTTACGCGCGCCAACACCAAAAGGTGAGGGCTACCGATATGACTTCGGTGGGGCCACCTGGCGATTTAGCACGCCTTCTAGTAGCTCTGCAGGCTAGTACGCCGGCATATTAATGGCTTCCCTCAACCCCGTCCGGAGACGTAGCCGATCACCCACGGATATCGGGAACCACTGCCCCCTCGAGACCAACACAGCGCCCGCACCACGGCAGCTGAAGGGGACGGATTCCCTGCCCTATGGGAACACAGCCAATGGACAGCCAATCACACCGTAAAATCCACCACCTCTCACCAATAGAAAGGCCTGGCGGCGCCAGCAGAATTGGAAGAAACAGTGCTTGTAGCGGGGGAAACCACCCTTCATGGCAGTATACAAAACTGTACAAAGAACTTCAAAAAGTAACGGTAGCAAGGAATAGAACTTCATAGGATAATGATAAGTTATGTGGGTGCATATAAGTCACATGGTACAAATTACTACCAAATTGTACTGTCGCAAGCTTTTCAATAGATTGTCTTAGATACGTAGTCCCTCCTACAGACACCGCCGGATGGCTCAGGTGGCTAGGTCTGTGGCCTGCATTCGAGAGGTCCAGGTTCGATTCCTGTGGCCGGCCTACCTGATCCAAGGGTTTCCTTCGAGGGCTTTCTCGAATCGCCAGGCAAATGCTGGATAGGTTAATTACATCCCCCGAATTTCCGGTCCCTTCATTTCATCTCGATTATCATTTCACATCATCTCTCATCTGGTAGTCTCTTTCAGACTAGAAGTGTTGGTGGGTGTCTCTGCGTTGCATGGCAGGATGATATAGTCTCGGTAAAACTTCTTTCTCCAGTAGGACGGTCTCCGGTCTTCGAACCCGGTCTAGCCCACCTCCGTAGCATGGTGGTAGCGTGTCTGCCTCACGTTCAAGAGGTACCGAGTTCGAATCTCGGTCAGGGTGAGTTACCTGGATAAGGCTTTCCCTTATCCTTTAAGACGAATGTGGGGTAAATGTAAACTCTATGGACCCTGAACGCATTTGAGCATCAGTTCACCCAATTCACCGTCCGATATGACCTAACGTTGGACGACGTAAATTGCAAAAAAAAAAAAAAAAAAAAAAAAAAAAAGAAGCCGGTCTAGTGGGGCCGACAGTACTGGTCTACCGGGGAGTTTACAACTGCTAGTGTAGAGATCCTAACCTCTGCACTATCGTAACTCCTTAGGACGGCCACCCTTATACCTTGTCTCACCCCATTCTTACTCCCGGTGATGCTCCACTTGGGGGCACAAGGACAATAGACCAAGTTTGGAGTTTGATGCCGAATCTCCTCCTTAGCGTAGTCCAGTCCAATCCAGTCCAGTCCACTCCCTTCAATAGTGTTTCAAAGCTTCCATTTCTTTTAATCTATAAAAGGTACTTTGGGCCATTCCATATATTTTACCTTGCTACTAAGAACAACTTTGATATAACTACTGTGAAATTGATAAGTACATGGGGCTTAAACCAGCAATACTGATTTATTAATACATTAGTAAACTTACGCGGCATAGCTTTATAAATAAGGAATGGTGTATGAATGTCTTGATCTCCACACGGTGTTTATGAAATTATTACACAGTGATTTCTGAAGGATAACTCTTTCCCTTGGATCCTTATGATTTTAATATTGTGCTCCTCTGTGTAAAATGCCCTGACGTTCACGTAACAGTGTGTGACACATCGTCAGAACGTTCGACTTTTATAACCTGCGCCAGACTGTCCTCGTTGTGGAAATATAATTGAATTACGCCCTCCTAAAAGAAGGGGGTATTAAAACTTCGGTCATTTTGATTTCAGTGAAAAAATACGGATATTGAATCATCAAAATGATTCTAAATACCTTGTAACAGTACTTTTGGGTTATGTTCGGAGGAATTATGAAGGTATTATGAATTTATAAAACTATATGTAGTTGTGTGATTGGCCGAAGTAGTAATGGTATGACGTAATATGACGTAATGTGGTGACGTGCCATTGGATCGGCCAATCACAAAATTAAGAGATAAGTAACGATAGTTACGATAAATCAATAATCTGGCTTCATGGCGGAAAAATGACGCGGAGCAGATAAAAGTTTTGAATAGTAAAAAACAAATAAATAATCTCGTTTTAAAAGAGAGAGATTTTTGTTGTAATGGTGCAGTGTGATGAATACTGGTACTAGATCAGGAACATTTTAAGTTATAATTTGAATCTGTATAAATATAACCAATTGCAGAATTTGACTTCTTTATTCCGAACCACGCCTTGAAACAAAGATGTCTCATGACTCTTATTTAGAATAAGATGATACAATTGGTGACCAGAGGAAATAGATAGCCGCAAAAACTCACACGAGAAGAGAAAGAACTGTGCGTCCAACATAGAAAACCTGTCCCAAATTGCACCCGAACGGCTGTTGAAGACGAAGATAAATTAACGACGAATAGACTCAAATTCCTGTTCCAACCTCTTACATAGCCTTTGGGGTGAAAATCCATCGCTTGAAATGTTCGAATAAAGCTTAGATGATTACATTAGCTAAACTTTTAAATCGCTTTGTTTTCATTGCTCTCGTGATTAAATAATAACATAAAAGCTAAATGATTTTCAGCTATTGCAGAAAACCTTAACATATACAGCAAATATGATGCTGGAGAATATGAAGTTTCCCCGTTTTAGGCCACCAAATTAACGTATTTGAAGAAATTCTCTGCTACCATCAAGAAAAAACATTTTGCCTAGTTGTTTATTGTAAAATATAAGGTTATAGATTCTTAAAGTTAGCACTTTTCTCTCGTTAATTCTAACAAACTGCAATATAGGTATAGGAAATGAAGGGAACCTTTCTTACAAGAGCTTTATTAAGAATTTGGGATTCTATTCCATGGTTAGCTTTCGATTCTCCTTTATTTCACTGCGTATTCCTACTTGCTAAATGTTTCCTTGGAATAAAGTATCGTGGCATTTGTCTTCTTCTTGCATTTTCTGTGTAGCTACAACTATTTTCTATATAATGGCAATCTCAGTGGAATGTCAAAGCCATCTCCTCCAATACCAGTTTTAGTTCACCAAAATAGTTCTATTGCAAGAGGAGAATGCAGCCTCAAACTGCACAGGAATTGGGAGGAATCGAAGCTCATACACAACCAGCATACAGCCCTGATCTTGCATTATCAGATTATTATCTTTTTAAATCCATTGTGCAACGATTCCCCTTGGTCATAAACATAAAGTCGCTTAATATATGTTATATCAAAATAATATTATGTTAGCATAAATATTCTATATTAATTATTTTGCATTAATTATTTTGCCATTACAGAAAAACACATTATAGTAGATTGGGCATATATATATATATATATATATATAAAATAATAAGTATTTGATGGACTAGAAATGTAGATGAACGGAGAAACAGAAATACGACGCCCCTCAAGGTTGAGAACACAGGTCGGTCGGCTTTTTTCATAACAAGGCTCACCCCTAGGAACAATACCTGCGAACCATATGAAGGCTCGGTCTGCCGCCCTGTACTTTTGTTACGCCAATACGTACGTGATCGATACAATGCGGTTCTAGATTATCCGAATTCCTAAACTTTCGCATCGTATGTGCTTCGGAATTAAGTATTATTTTATCTTGACAGGAATCCTGCGCGGTAGGGGTGAGTAGCAGCTGTGGTGCGGATAGTGCACCAATCGCCACAATGCGTCACACGCGTAAGATTACGAGAGGGGAGGGTGGTGCATAAGGTGTCTAAAAACAAATTTCATTCTCGAAGCCAGTTTTGCAGCTGTTACAAGCTATGTAGTTATTCTTACTATGATAGTAATCTCCACGCTTTTGTTGGATCTTAAATAGTACATAGGCATTTGGAACGAAACTCTGTTCTCCTCCAGGAGGCAAGACAAACAACTATTGGCCTTTCAATATCGCTGCAGAGTCCCTGTAAAGTATTACACTCCAGGCATATGGTCCAGTATATGCTGTATTTATATATACCTCGGCCGTTCTATCTGCGGCTCTGACATTTCTCGAGAGGGGGAAGCAGGCTGTTACCAGTTCTTGAGCGGGAATTTCAAGCAGAGGAACAATGCGTATTTTAAATATTTCATGTATTTGCATATTTCACGAACCAGTAGCCATATTATTATAACAGCGATAATAATAGGACTTACGAACACTAAACATCGGAGTTCACGCACGAAAATTATACCAAAGAAAGTTCACCAGCGCAAGCCGCTATTAGGCCACGTGGCTCAAACAAATTTAAGCTGGCAACACGGTGTTGGGTTCGGGAGCCACGCCTACCAGCGACAACGCTGATTGGCGCTAGCAGACAGTTTTAGCTTCCTGACCACGACACCGGATGTACAGACTCCCAGTATCACCAACAGAAGCAGTTGGTGTGCGTGAAAGGTGTGAACGAAATATTTGAATAGAGTGATGTTGTAAAGAATATCTTGCATGATAATGAAATTACAAGTTGTATTTCAATGTTTTGAAGCTAATAGATTCCTATACTCTCATTATAAAGATAATTCTGACGATATGTTTTCAATTACTCATTATTATATGTTGGTACTAGTAACCTTCCCCCTCCACCTCGTGCAGCCACTAAATGTCAGAGCCGTAGATACAGCGGCCGGACAGTAGGTTTCATCCATATAAACTGTATAAACTTAACTTCGGTATCTGCGAATATTTCGTAAATACTTAAGTCTTTTGCACGTATGGTTCGATGTTCGATTAAAATTTGTCACGCTTAGTGTTTTTTTTTTTTCAAATAATCCTAGCTTCAAAAGAACTGTTCTTAATGTTCAGACACTGCCTTGGAAGTCAGTAGAATTTTTAAGCTTCATAAGCACTTTCTTCAAAGTTGGTCTTTGTTCTTCTGTGCTTTAAAATTATTCATAGTTCGGCTAACTACTTCTGAATTAAAACATCCAAATTAGATTTTGTGCATGTTCTTAATCTTTGTTTACTGGGCATAGAGAAGGACGTTGTTGCACTAGCACAAATGGCTTTGCTTTCCTTAATAACTCACCTAAACTGCTTTCAGACACAACTGTTGCTTTAGATACCCTTCCCCAGATTTTAATAGCTGACCCAGACCATTGTTCCTTTTTTATAAATCTATGGATATTGGCTATTACTTCTCGTGTTTTTAAATGTAGCGTCATTTACAAATGCTCTCTTGGAACCAGGAGAGAAACAAGCTGTAGTGTTTCCGAGTAGCTCTGCACGTGTTTAGTTGCTCGCAACTGTTACGCCACTGACCTGCCCTCCCCTACAGTTGCAGCCGTTCTGAGGTAGACTCATCCAAATACCACTGCGCATCTCTCTGCACTTTTCAAGATAAAAAAAAATGCATCTGTAAGTGAACGCTGTGGGAAACTTTCTTTCAACGTTCGGTCATGCGCACATACAAAATTCGTATGATGGTTTAAACTCGAAATTGAAACCAGCCAATTACAGTTTAGAACTTACACACGTGATTCACACAAAAATTCAAAATGTAACGATAGAGGGGGAAATCCAGGAAATGGTGGATCCGTGATTTTGATAGCTGAGACACTCTCTCTCGGTCGGGGTATAGTGAAGTCACGTCGTACATGTAAGTGCGGCAAGAGTGCATCGAATACACAACACATGGATTCGTGAGTTTGATAACAGACACTCTTTCTCTCTCTCTCTCTCTCTCTCGGTCGGGGCGTAGTGAAGTCATATTATATATACAAGTGCGGTAAGAATGTGCCGAATACACAACACGTGTAAAGAACTCTATCGTTACCGCCAAACACATCACACGAGTCTGCAAACAGTGACTTTCCAGGTGACGAGTGAGGTACCTGATTACAATTGTGAATAAATCGATCATGGAACGGTCAAGGTGTTTTCTGCGCTAATCACACCACGTCCAGTCAGGACGTATCCCACGCCCTGAAACAAAGAACAGAGTCCATGCAGAGCGAATCCCGAGGAAAACTCCGACCTGTCCAATAAACCTCCTACATCCGTAACCCTCACACCAGGTTCAAAACAGGCAGAACTGCCTCAATCGCCCATTTTCTACGTGGAAGAAATTTTGAACAAGTGGGTATCGCCGAACTCTCCGCATCCAAAACCAGAGACTGGTACCATCGTGGGATAATAAACCTCACTGAACGATGGTCCATCCTTAGAAAATTAGTTAATTTTTTGTCAGAACAAATTTTAAATAATTATTTTTCTTAAAAAAATCTTGTGAGACAGTATCTACAACTAAGCCGCATAATTGGTAATTCCTGAGCATACAATAAATGAACAGCGCTTTAAAGGATAGTCAAAGATGTTTATTTATAACAGTTAAACAAAATAAATGAAGCTGAGTATTCCATCTAAATTAACAAAATTAACATACTGATTAGTAGCCATTGCTGCATCAGTTTATCGGCTAGCTAAGCTAATTACACCAACATTACTCGCTAACGACTTACTCAACTAAACTGGCTAGATAATCCATTTAGAACGATCAAGCTGGCTGCAAAATCAACAAAGCACTAAAGCGGGTAAAAGGCGCGTGCGACACAAAGGAGTAAAATAATAACAATTAACATCACAGGAGGTTTCGGAGCTGCTGATGAATTCACGCAGGCAGACTCCATTTATATGGAAATTCCATTACAATTTTCATATAATTCCCTACAATTCTTACACAAGTAATAATTGAGTATTTATATTATATACTAGATATATATCCTCATTTTTATGTACTATAGCCTGAAAGCATATGTTCATTCCGGATTTAGGGAACTGATATTTGGCAAAAAATATTGAAAATATTGACATTTGTGGCCTCACTCTTCTTCAGCTTTCCTAGTTTTACCACTGCCGTGATGTTAGGGGATTCTTCTTCCTCATCCCTTATGCCTTACATTTGTGTCCTTCTACTACCCTAGTACTTGCTGTAACGCCTGCGGTGCCGTATGTAGTAAAAGCGGGCGTTAAACACTACACATTTCATTAGTACTTGCTGTTAGGGGATTATTCTTCCTCATCCCTTATGGCTTACATTTGTGTCCTTCTACTACCCTAGTTCCTTGGTGTTAGGGGATTATTCTTCCTCATCCCTTATGCCTTACATTTGTGTCCTTCTACTACCCTAGTTCCTTGGTGTTAGGGGATTATTCTTCCTCATCCCTTATGCCTTACATTTGTGTCCTTCTACTGCCCTAGTTCCTTGGTGTTAGGGGATTATTCTTCCTCATCCCTTATGCCTTACATTTGTGTCCTTCTACTGCCCTAGTTCCTTGGTGTTAGGGGATTATTCTTCCTCATCCCTTATGCCTTACATTTGTGTCCTTCTACTGCCCTAGTTCCTTGGTGTTAGGGGTTTCTTCTTCCTCTTCTCTTATGCCTTTAGGTGTCGGGTTAACGAACACAAAACTGATTTGATAGAGAATTCAGGGTCGAAGATCAGCCTGAATCCTAGTATGAGAATGAGAGAAGAAGATGACAGAAAGAGGGCTAAATGGATGAAAGGAAAGATAATAATGGAATTATGGGGAAGAAACCAAAGATCCCGGAGAAAATCCTCCCCTGCAGATAGTGTTGTCCACAGAAAATCTCACATGTGCCCACTTGGGATCGAACCCAAACCTCCTTGGTGAGTGAGTCAAGTGGTCTGATCGCTCAGACACGTCGATTGAATATATTTTAAAACAATATATTTTCTTTTTAACTAAGAGTAGTAATGTTAAATTTGTGCAATATAATTATAGAAAACAGTTCCTTTTTAAAATTTCAGCTCGATTTGGAAACTGTAAGATATATCACACTAAAGTTAAAATATGTAATCCTGTTATAAGACATTAAGAATTTTTTTTCAGTTTAAATTGACTGGAAAGTTAATAAAGTAACAATTTCCCTGGAGCTGACTCTTAACTTTGCAGTAACACTAGAATAATCTTTGTAACTATAATTTATAGAATTTGTATAAAATAAAGGTAGTCAGTCGAGAAGGTCATTTAAGTGTAACACAAAATTTTTTTCAGACTAATTCTGATTAATCTTTATGTAGTAAAGTTAAAATGTAATGAAGACGTAGCGGTGACGGAGATACACGCTTAGTTCAGTTATACCGTACACAATAATGCACTCAACTAAAAACAAACCTTTGTTTACACACGGCAAGTGTGAAAGAAATGATCATTTCTATCAATTTACTTAAAATAAAACACAGTGGTTTAACTATGAAGCCTGAGACTTAAGTACTTACAGGATAGTAAGTCGCCACAAAAGGTGCGTGTCTCATAGCATATGAGTACCCCTAGTGGTCTAACGGTAAACATATGAGTCAGTTGGAGAAATTAATGTCATGTCGGCATGTTGACCATAGTAGCTCAGTGGTTTAGAGCAACCGGACGGAGAGCGAGGGATACGTGGTTCAAATCCCGGCTATGGTATTACATTTTACAGTCTGACTACTCATCCAAACCTTTGCCTACACACGGCTAGTGTGGAAGAAATAATTATTTCCAGTAGTAACAAAACTTATCGTCCATATTCTAGGGATAATATTCTACTTCTACTTCCCGAAATTGCAGTTTCAAATCCGATAGAATGTGATAGCTTTGTTTGAAAGGGAAGTAAAGCCGGTGACGTAAATTTACGACATGCAAAACACCTAAAGCCTAGTAAGGAGGCCTATGAACTAATTGCAGTTTTATATCATGGCCAATATAGAATGGAACGCTGAGACCCACAGCAGTTAACCCTTTAATGGATAGTGCTGCCACATGGCAATATTAGCCTGTATTCAGTTTAAAAATTTTATAGTGAGTTTTTTATTATAATATTGTACTGGTCTTTGTCAGTTATACACACTAAATGTTGAGTCTTTTGAATTGTAAATATTATTTTAATAATTACATTGTGGTGTTTGGTAGTACAAAAAGGCAAAAATCCAAGCAACTGCTCCGCGCCATCACACCGATTATTTTATGTGGGTCCTTCCCATCCTTTACCACAGGCATATTTGACTGCAGTTGCCGAGATTCGAACTCACGACTTTTGACTTTGAATGGATGGCCAATCCAATACCTATCGCTTTAACGACTATGAGTATTCGAATACATTACATTGAGCCACCTATAATGCAGAATGTCAACCGGTTAAGAAAATACAGCAAGAGCGGCCTAAACAGTGTGCCGATTTGCACAGAGGCTTGTGTTTCATGTAGAGGAGGGTGTTCTACAGTGAGACACAATATTTTTGAAATCCCATGCTTCTTTCTGTTTTGGTGTGTTGTAAATGCAAATAGGTGACATCATTTCATTATTCCTTTATTAAGAAATGCAAAACATAAAAACATTGATTTTAATAATCATGAAAACACACCATGCCAATATTCAAATGAATGTAAATCGTCTCACCCTGCCCCACAGTGGTGTACACTGAGACGGTGGATTGTCCAGACTGAGACAACCTACATTACATTAAGATTACCAAACTTAACGTCAAAAATCAAATAATTGTTTTGTGTTTTTGTTTTGCCAAACAATCGTGGTTGACCCAACACTATTTTTACATCAGTTTCATTTACTGAAGCCACGTCTGGAACCTCCGGAAACACAGACTTGTCTGTATTCTCACTTTCTGCAGGAATGATATTTCCATTTCTCCATATGCATTGTTCCCCTTTATGACTTGTACAGTGTAATATGTCACTTTTCTCTGGGGTTGGCGATTTTAAGTCGGCCCTATCCACGCCTTCACCTCTGTCTAGCACACGTGAAGTATCCCCTATGCCCAACGTGGTTCGGAGTCCACGGTAAAAACTGTAGGTCCTCTCACCTCACCGCCATCTTCACTATCACCCTATCATCGGAGGTAATGGACACCGCCCTCTGGGTGCCTCCACCTGAGAAATGGGTCCGGTCATCACTTGGTGGGGTGAGGTTACCCCGAAGGCCAAGGTTGCCATGTGGGGAGTGTTAGTAACTAACTATATGTCACTTTTTATTTTCCTGCAAACTCAGTCAGCACAGTCATCCACAGTAGGCTCTCTTTTCTGCTATTCAAAACCAGAAATAATTTCTTCTTCATCCATAACTGAGGATCCAGAAGATATTTCTACATTGTCTTCTGAAGATTCTGGTTCTGTGTATAATTTTCTTCCTTTAAATTTCTTCTACTTACCTGCAGGATTATTTGGTTTACATTTCAATTCCCTCTCCTCTAGTTCTTTTTTCTTGGGTGTATCTTTGGCTATCATGGTTCTCCCCTTTCTCCTCACAGTTGATTTGCTGGCAGCAGCATTAGGTAACCCTCTAAATTCATGAGGGCTTACAATGTCACTGTAATCTCTATTCATAGTCAATGGTGAGCTTCTCAAATTCTGTTGAATTTCAGCATCAGGATCTTCATGACACTGAGAGCTTCCTTGTGTTGGATCATTCTCAACTTCTCCGCCAGTGTTTACTGAGGGTTCACTTTCTCCCAAGACAGTATAAGAACTTTCATTTCTGGCGACATGTTGTGCTCCAATTTTATTAACTGCTGAGTCATATGATCCCATACTGCTATCTGGTAGTTGTCTGTCGGTAACACTACTTTGTAAGAAGTCAACATTTTGTGAAAGTATTCCTATCGAAAGTATTCCTATCCAGTCTTACGAAAACCTGCAGTAATGTTTGTTGGCATCATGCTTCGCTTGAGGGCAGGGATGCTTCAAAACAAGGTCCACTGCTTCCCTCATGCTATCAATTGAGAATGCACCAATTTGAGCCTTTCTTTGCCTTTTTCTAGCCATTTTGGAAGAAAACAAATTGTGAGTTTATTAAATTTCTCAATTTAAGTAGTGTCTCACGCTGCTCCACCTAGCACTGTCTCATTGTGGACCAAGTGCTCATAAAGATATTTTTATTATTTACATAATCTTAAACTTCAACCCCATTGTTCATTATTTATTTAATTCTGTAGAAGAAACCCGCTGTTTTTAAGAAAAGCAAAATGCATAATGATATAAATAAAGAATAAAAGAATATGATCTACTAAGTACATCCTGAAAATTTTACTCTACTCATCCGTAAATAAAGATTTAATTACGACCAGAAACATTCCTTACAATTCTGGATTTAAACAGGTTTGCCAACTGGAACTTTATTTCCTCTATTCACTACCAGAGTGCATCACTTCTTAACTTACACACATATTTAAAAATTGTAAGTGTCTCACTGTGGACCACCCTCCCCTAATTGTTTGACTTCCCTGTAGGGGCGATGGTAGCAACTTGCTCGTCTTTTGTTTAGTGTTTGGCTGCCTCAACTGTCGGGAGATCTTGGCTGGATACCCTTCCCGGAGGGAGTCAGTTGGGTCTAGGTCTTTTCTCGACAAGCGTTGCCAAGTCTGGAGAACATTTTTAAAAATCTGTACCAGATAGCACAGTAGTGTGTATTTATGAAGGCAAACGTTTAATTTTCATGTTAGATGTTAGATGTTCGTTGTTGTGACAGTTGTACAATCTTTGAATAGTCTGAAATGGATTTGTATAGGTAAGTTATCATTTAATGTTCTGGTAGAGCAGTAAAATAATTCATCCATTAAAGGGTTAAAGAACACCCATACATAAAATTCAAATTTAATTTTTAGTAATAAACATATCTACAATTACATCTATAACACAAATATCAACTGAGGTTACAGAATATAGGGTAAACAGTGCTACGCGTCGCGTATTGTGACCTACGTGAGGTCTATTGCCCCAGGAGAGAGAAATTACATGAAGGAACTTCACGAGGCTTCAGAATGTAGGGAGAAAGGCCGCAGAAGTCCCTAAAACTTAACTTAAAGATGTGACTCAATAGTGGAACTTCGCAAAACGAGGAATGAGCGATCTGTCCAACCAGATACCTGTATAGTATCTACAGAGAACGCTCTTACCCTGCAGGAAACATCCGCGCCATCTGTGCCAATCACCTCACACCACGAAAACTGGAAATGAAAGATAAATGAAGGAAATTCGTGATATAACAAAACACAATCAGATATTGTAATATCAAGGTAGTGGTTTGATGAGAATCGAGGATCTCCCAAACAAAAGCCACGATTTTCTCGGTATCGATGAGGTTTATTAATTATTTTACCTTTAGATTTTGCTTTAGTTTTGCAGTATTTAAATTCTTGGTTAACTTTGCAGAGTATTAACTTAATGTAAGTTTATGCAGTGGAAGGGACAACATTATTGAGCAAGGAAGCTTTTCATTTCATTCGCGGAGATGTTCCAGAGGAAGATTTCTACCATGAAATTACTCTTCATTCCGCCTTATTCTTTCCCTCAACTTTTTCTGTTGCTATTTTCATAAATCTACATGCATTTTAATCTGTTCCTCTATCCGAGGAGTTTATTTTAACTGAACGGAAAGGAAACGGATTAAGAAGTTTTCTCCCCCCTCGGTGAAAAAGAAAAAGACAAAAACGCCTGGCTTATGAATATCTCCAACACTCATTACCACTTTCGGAATATTAATTCTATTTGAAAAGTTTAGCGCGAGGTAGATACACCAGAAGGTCTGTACAAAGCTGCATTGTCTAACCCAGTTAGAAAACTTCTGAAGAAATGACGCAGAAGACATTACCTGTGCACGTGTAACTGAGAAGAACGTCATTAAACTTTACAAAAAATTAATGAATTGAGAAACCTCCTTTTAAACCAAGTTTTGTTACAATGAAGCGCTGAAATAAATAAAAAGGTGTTGCTTTCCACCGACCATCCTTCCCAGATACTAATTCACATGTATTCGTAGTGCATAAAGTGTTTATAGATGGATATGTTTTAAATGAATAGCACAAAATCTGATAAGCTCACTCACATCTCTTTGTCTACATAATTTTACATCATATTCTTCAAACACGTGTTTACCTACTCCATTTTACTCGAAAAAAAAAAACAGTTGTAGAAATACCTACTGTTAAATTCTCTTGTTGATGCGGGGAGAATATGGGAATAATGAAGGTTTAAATAAATAGTAAAATCTTCAATAAATTGGTTGCTGTGCAAGAGGTATGAAATTCGCTTCTCTTCTAATGGGCAAGAGATATAAAACAGTGAATATTTTCTTACAATTTTAACAAAGCATTAAGTATTTGAACATTTGGAAAAATAAAATGCAATATCTGAGAAAAGATTAACTCCGTAAAAATATTATTTTGTGTGTTTTAGCTCGATAAACATTTTTTGTGTAGTAGGATTTTGTTAATTACTTGTGTATACTAGCTATGCAAATGTCATTCAGAACGAGGACGTCTAAGGATATTCCTAGAAGATGCAAGATATACGTTTAATTTGCCATGAAAATATTTAAAACCATTGTGATATATTATTCGAAATCGTTAGATCTTTTTGAGGAAATTAAACTTTTCGAAAGTAAATTGAAATCTGCTGTAAATGTATTTTTTTGAAAACCTTCGTGTCAGCTTTGGACGTTTTTGAGTTCTACTATTCGTTCACACACACACACACACACACACACACGCACACGCACACGCACACGCACACGCACGCGCACGCGCACGCGCACGCACACACACACATGCCCGCCTCAGTAGCGTAGATGGTAGCCTGTCTGCCTCACGTTCAAGAAGTCCCGAGTTCGAATTTCGGTTAGGGTGGATAAGGTTTTTCCGGGGTTTTCCCTTATCCTTACAGATGAATGTAGGATAGCTTTAAGCTCCATGGACCCTGGAAACATTTGAGCATCATTTCATCCATTTGATTCACCGTCCGATATGACTTAATGTTGGAGGACGTTATATATATAAAACCACACACACACACACACACACACACACACACACACACACACACACACACACACACACACACACACACACACACTGACCATTGACCACTCTGAGGCATCTCCTTGACGACACTGCACAGCTTCAATTCCTAGCTTTTCAAAAACTGATGGTGATACAATCATATGGTTTCGCGTCAGAGTATCCTCTTCATTACTTGCTACACTAGATCTCTTTGATTGCAATGGACTTTCTTCATCAGCCAGTCGCTGCCCAATGGATTTTCTAACATCATATGCATCTTCATCACCAACAAGATTTTTCTGTTCCCCACCAAATAAAGAATTTCTACAGAAGTTTCTCCGTTCCAGCTCCTAGTTGCTCTCTCTCTCTCTCGGCGTGGCTTGAGTGCTATCTGTCTCTTTCACTCCCCATTTCCATCTCCCTCGATGCTCGTCTACGCAGTAACTATACAATGTCTCGCGATACTATAGTATTTATAAGTAGCTTATCTAATCATTCTTAGATGTTTAAGGTGAGAAGGCACTGCACTTGTGGTCAAAATTCACTTTTTTCTCTTTTTTGTACATTTTATTATGTCATCCCTCAAGATTACAAATATACAGTTAAAAATTTCATTGGAGCAATATTTTATACCTAATTTACTAATTATATTAGTGGGTGTTAAATTGTTGCTACGCCCTTTTTCATAAGATTTCAGAAAATCGATCATAACTTCTGTAAACTTCTGTGATTCTGAACTAGGTCTTGTTTTGTAAGGGATCTTCCAAACTTTCTGCTGGTACCACAGTAACTCCAATGATGCTAGTTCTTCTTTTGTCTTTGGCTGAGTATGTGAACAGTTATTTGTCCTGAATAATATTTTGTACTAGTTATTGGTGGATATATGATATGGGTAGGCCAAAAACATTTCGAAAGAGAAAGCTTACAGGCAATCGTACTAAAATTAGAACAGTAAATGTAGAGGATATAAATACAACAGACAATGAAACCAAATGTAATATTGAGGTTAGTAGGCCCAGTTCACACAATACATACTCTAATAATGATAGTAGTCATATAGAAAAATTGATGAGCTGCGAGTCGTGCAAATAGATAAAATGGTTGGAGAACTGGCCCAGAAGGCAAGAAAAATGAAGAGGAACTTGAAAAGAACATGTGAGAATACAGAGAGTCAAGACTATGCAGCAGGAGTGTTCTAGAAGTCTGTAATCAACAGATAAACTTTAAAGCTGTTTTTATCAGTTTTACATTATTTCAGGTTCCGGTACACTTTCCTTAACAAAATTAATCAACCAAAACATATGATTTCGTTGTGTTTATTAAGCAGACTCATACGAATAATGATGATGATGACGATGATAGGTACTATTCAAGATAAATGTTTTAAGAACATGCCTGCATATTTTCATGTGCATATCAATAATTTCTTAATAATATGCACCTAAAAATCTTGAAAATAGCATTTTGGAAATAGTCAGTACCTTCTCACCTTAAATTAGAATGTGTAGGGTAAGGTGGTACAATTTCGATATAGGTACTATTCCGATCAACATAAGGTTTAGCGCCATTTTTTAGTTTCGTAGTATTGGTAGCACTTGCCTTACAGTAGCGTTGGAGTGTGTCAGGACTCTGCAGCTGCGAGTGTGTTTTGCAATACTACACCAGTTTGCGATACGGATATGTAAATCTTTTCTTGTTAAGAAGTAAGTGGAGTTGCTTAGTTTTATGCGTTCTTATAAAAATTGTCTAGTTTTAAATGAGTGCAGATGTTATGTTAGTGAGGATAGTGACTTGCTTTACGTTCCCACGTGTTCTGAAGCAGCAATAGATGAAGACTGCATGACATGTGGCGCCATTTCTTGGCAATGCTCAGAAATATTTGGTCATGACTTGACCCTTACCAATAGTACATTTTCGATCAGAAAAAAGGTACAATTTTGATACCGTAGTACAATTTCGATCACTGCGGTTATTTAGTTTTTTCGGTCTAACTGGTTAACATAGGCATACTATACAACACTGCAAACTTGTCCAAATTTATTGATTATTTAGGTTAGTGTTAATTGTACATTTTTATCATACTTAATTTCAAACAAACTTCCATTTTTAGATGACCCGAAAAAGACCAGAAAAGAAACTTTATAATAAATGGAGTCAGATTGCTTTAGATGAGGCCTTGAAGAGTGTAATGAATGGGGATTTAAGCATTCGAGGTGCATCAGAATTATATGACATTCCTTTCAGTACTTTGCATAGTAAAGTGCAAATTAAGAAAATGTGGGCTCGTTTACCTCCAACTATAGAAAACAAAATTGGCCATCCAACGGTTCTCAATTTCGAGATGGAAGAGGCTTTGGTCCAGATAGCTTTATTTCTAGAGCAACGAGGATTGGGCCTGTCGCCACTCCAGTTAAGAACAGCTGCATTTCAATTGGCTCAGAAAAATAATTTTAAACATTTGAGACATTGTGCCCGAGGAGAAATTTGCACCTTCGAGGCTGCTGTTCTATCAATTCCCCACAATGAAGCTACTACCAACATTCAGGGTGCAGAGTTCATATCTTCAAAAGAAGTAAATGAAGAGCACGGCAAATCCATAGCACCAGCACCCAATAACGTTTCTCAGCACGATCTCAAGTAAATTTTTCCAACTCCAGAGGAAAAAGTGTCTTCTCGGAAAAGGAAAACACAGACATCACTTTGACTCACTTCGGATGGAAACCTGGAAAAGGTCTTCAGCAAGAGATGTCTTTTCCAACATGGAACAAAGAAACAAATAAACAAGAACAACAAGAACAATAAAAAGGAATGCATGTCTACGAAAAATGAAAAGCGAACTATCAAAAACTTCATATCCCCAGCAGAAAACGGTGATAATTGTGGATTTTGTTTATTAAATTATTACAGTGCGGAATCAACGGAAAAGGGTAACTGGATTCGCTGCCAAAAGTGTAATGTTTGATACCATGAAGTTTGCGTTGGTGCACGAGGGAAAAAGTACCTTTTATGTAGAAGATGTCTGTGATCAAAATTGTACCAACAAGTGATCACAATTGTACCTAGTGTGGCACATTTTCGATCAACGTTATAACATTTTTTAAACGTCTCCTGTGTTTGAATTAATACTAGTAATGTAATATTTGAGTTAAATATTCATTAAACTTCAAAGAAGAAATGCCATGGTTTATATTATTTCCTTTATCAATATATTTCCAGCAAAAATACGATTTGTCCAAAATGATCGAAATAGTACCACCTTACACTATATTTAATCATTTAAATACCTAGAACAATTGATGTCAAAACTTATGGAGAGGCAAATTTTTCTCAACTTTTTGCCAAACCATGAGCATTCGCGGAGCTCAAAACTGTCACGCGGTTATCTGAATGAATGACAAGATAAAGGAGATAGAGTAGAGCGATGGACGTCAGGCACACACAAGATTCAAGATTGGGCATCGCTGATTTTGAATTTGGCCTAATTATATTTGTTTATGCTCCCAATCTATACAGATATTGGAATGATTGCATGCATTGTCGCCTTATATGGAAACATTGCCTTATGAAATTGTATTGCAATTCTGCTTATTGCCACCAGAGTTAAGAAACTGGATTTACAGTTTCCGTTTCCGATTTTCTGGCAAAGACTTAATTTACGTACTTTGCACATTTCATAAAAAGGTAAAACAGAGCGAAATGTACCGCAATTTGAATTATAATCAAAGTTGTTTAAGTGGTTGAGATAATTTTCACAGTTGGCAAAGTTGGAGATCACACTCGCCTTGTGAATCCAATTCCTTTGTTTCTACGTGACGGTATCAGCAGTTATTTCTGCGCCAGACAAAAGTGTAATTAACTCATCTTAATTTATTCCCATCCCGTACCCTTCCTGGCAACTAGGGAGAGAAAGTGAGTCTGTCACAATGAAATACAATGAATCCTGCCGGAAATAATTTTTATTCATGGATGGTCCTTGATTGCACGCCAAAAGAGAGAGGGAGGGACAGAGGGAAGAAAAAAAATGAAGCTTAGGGTTATGGAATTAAAATTTCGTAAGCGCTAAAATGAGCACTACATATACAAGAAGTTACATCATGGCCTTCTTTGTTTCTGTGTGTCAGACAGGCATCTCAGGTGACATAAATACGTGTTCACGCACAGATACTCACACAGCTGCATCTTTTTGAGTTCAGGTTACCTGAAAAGCACACATTTTTTTCAAAATATAAAATTATATTTTGGGTGGAATGCAGTGTCTTCTCATAATTACCTTGGGTAGAGAACAGAAAATTCAAATAATTCATTAGTAGTCATTCGTAATTAATTACTAAGGTGTACGAGGGTTTGTCTTAAGTTTTAATTATCACCCTGTAATGTTTATGCTTTTTCAGTGTCATCATTGATCACTCGGGACATAATGTTGCTAGTTCCAATGATTTTAGTCCTGAAAATTAATTGTTCTTTCACACTGGCCGTGTGAAGGCTAAAGTATGGAAAGATAGAGCCAGACTGAAAACTTCAATGCCACAGCCGGGATTTAAACCACGGATCTTTTGGTTACCGTCCAGCGGCTCTAAATCTTCAGCTACCATGGCCAACGTGCCGACATGACAGTTGGAGAATTTAGCCAGAAGATCCGTGGTTCAAATCCCGGCTATGGCATTGCACTTTTCAGTCTGGCTCTCTCTTTCCAGATTTTAGTGCCATTTTTTACAATGAGTGCCAGAAGTGACTGAGGTTTATGATGGAGAAAATTGAGGCTCGTAGGTGTGATCAAGTTCCTACATTTGAAGGGCAAAACTTCTCGGGAAATCCATGACGAGATGACGACTGTCATATGACACTATTGTGAAGTGGAAAAGGAATTTTCAAACTGGTCACATGTCCCTGACAGCTGGTAGAGCGTTAATGACAGACGATGCTGTCACAGTGAAGAAAATGGAGTTTTTAATACTGGAAGACAGACGAGCAACCATCCAAATGATCATGAATGAGACATTTTATTTATGGTAGTGTGTGGAAAATTATTCATGACGAACTGCACATGTCTAAAGTGTCTGCACGGTGCGCTCCACGTTTGCTAACCCCTTTCCAAAAGCAAACACGGCGTGGCATTTCAAGACAGATGTTGATGGTGTTGGAACAAGATGAAGATGATATTTTTTTGATCGTCTGGTAACCATAGATGAATCCTGGATCTATAAGTATGATCCAGAGTCATAAACCATAGGCATGGATTGGAAACCTACCGATTCTCCCCCTCCCAAAAAGGCAAAGGTGCCGGGAAGGTCATGCTTTCAGTTTTCTGGGACTGTTGCCAAGGGTCAAGCCGATGCTACTGCAGTCTTCTGGTCTAGTTACGAGCAGCTCTGATTAAGAAACGACTCGGTATGCTCTCCAAAAGTGTTCGTCTTCTGGCTGACAACACACCAGCTCATTCATCTCAAGTTGCATTCAAACTTATTATATTCTGTTAGCTTCATATGAAGCAAACACGCCATAGTAGTTTCGTTGTTGGTACTCCTGCTTTCCGCCCGTGAGAACCAGGCAAGTTCAAACATGTTCAGTGTCGCCTACCGCTGCAATGGAGCTAACACTCGAGGAACAATATGCGGCTTTGAAATTCTGCTTTCGTCTCAACAAATCTTCAGTTGAGGCCTATACAATGTTACAGAAGGTCTATGGAGAGTCTGTTCTTCCCTACAGCACAGCTCGAATTTAGCTTTAAACGTTTAAAGAGGGGAAACAATCAATTTCAAAGGAAGGTGGACCCGGTACTCCAGTTACTGCGCTTAAGGAAGAGAACATCAACACTGTTGCTGCCATTGTGAGAGAGGATCGACGAATTACCTTAATATCACTTTCTGAAATTCTGAACATTTCATTGGGTGCCACCCACACGTTGGTGACAGAAACATTACACATAAGACGTGTTTGTGCGCGATGGGTTCCAAGACCGTCGATTCCCAAACAAAAGGAGTTCTGCATGTAGGTCTGCATGCAGTTTAAGTTGATGTTAGAGAAAGATCCGGAGTTTCTTTCCAACGTAATCACTGCTTATGAAACTTGGCTACATCATTTTGATCCTGAGAGCAAACAGCAAAGTTCAGTGTGGAAATCTCCTTTAACAAAGTGGTTGCTTCTGCTGGGAAAGTTATGGTCATCTCATTCTTTGATACTCATAGTATGGTTTATCAGCATGTTGTATCTGCACACGTCAGTACCTGGACAGTACTACAGGGATGTCCTGAAAACATTGCAAGTCCATGTCAGGCGGAAAAGACCACATTTTCGTGAAGTAGGCTGGATGGTGCACCACGATAATTCGCGGCCGCATATTGCCAATGTTGTTGCGTGAAGTGCATCCCTCACCCTCCCTACAGTCCAGATTTAGCCCCATGTGACATTTTTTCTATTCCCTAACTTGAAGAAACACCTTCGTGGAAGGCATTATCCATCATTAGAAGCAGTGCTAAATGCTGCGGAGGCGATTTTGAAGTATCTCTCAAAAATGGTTTCCAGCATGTCTTTGAAGACTGGCAGAAACGCTGGGACAAGTACATTGCATTCAGTGGAGACTATATTGAGAAGGACCCTCAAAATTATGAGGATGAGTAAAGGTACGTTATCAAAAAAATTGTGATCATTCTTTATTGAACAGCCCTCGTATTTAAGTCCCAGGCTTCATAGTTAAAACAAAATGTTTTTATTTTAGGTAAATTATTGGAAATAATGTATTCCACACTATCAGTGTGTAGACTTAGGTTTCGATGAGTAGAGTCAGACTTAAAAATCCATCCGTGGTTCAAATCCCGACTTTGGCGCTGTATTTTTCAGTCTGACTCTACTCATTAATTCCTGTCTGAGCTCAAGGTACGTGGAAAATAAAAATTTAAGGAAAACCTGACATCACTATTTTGGTTGGAACGGAGTTTTCTTTCTACTCCTACCTAATCTTGGTGGGCGGTAGAAAACGAAGAAATATAATAATGCTTAGAGAGGTTTATTTGCTATACTTCTGGTCAGTAGATTAATTATTGCATCATCGTCTACCTACTTTACTAACTCACCTCACTCATGAGTATTACTTTCTTATAAGCATGCTGCATTAAGTGTTGGTTTTGAAATGCCAAGCGAACATGTTTCAATATTCAACGGAGTGAAAGTTCACGTTTTCCGAGTTATGCATAAACATGGAAAGTGGAAGTCATCTCGATGGAAATCGACTACTCGCTCGTCCCTTGATTTCATCCCGCGTTCAAAACTAACAACTCGATTCGAGTGGAACAGCAACCTTTAAGCCGATTTAATTCGCTCGATTCCCATTCATAACATTATGATGTGCAATAGCCGCGGAATTATTGGCGAGTTTAGTCGGCAGATAATCGATCCGGCATTGGCTGCGCGTAGTTGCTGATGGTCGCACTTTCGATTACACCGGTGTGACACAGAAGGTGTTTGTGGATCTTTCAGACACATCTTTTTAGCAAAATAATTCTAAATTCCAAAATTTGCGTATACCAATTACTTGACTAATCTTTCATATCAGACACACAGCTCCTAATGCCCGATTTCACCAACATATGTTAAGATTTAACGCGGCTCTTAGCCTATTTAGCAATAGCTGTAACAAAAATTGCATTACACCAATACGTGTTAGCTTAACATTCGTGTTAAATCTCTTGTCAAACTAACAAGCCAAATTTCTGAAGTTAAGTACTTAAAAATTGTGAATAGTCAAGATGACGAGCATGAACTGAGCTCTTGATGTCGATTTGATATATTTAGACCGTCTAAATGGCATTCGTAATAGAGGAATGAGGAGAAATGATTATGAGGAGATATCGGAAGAACATTTTCTACGGAAGTATAGACTGTCGAAGAAAGTTGTTATGAAGGTTAATGAGGAAGTACAAAGAGCGATTTTATAATTCACTGAATTCTATGGAATTGAAACTGTCCACCTGCCGTCTTGTAACGTTCAAGTCTATCGTCCCTTCTGTCCTTCGTACCTCGCTTTAAATTTACGTGATATTGACGAAGTTGTTTCATACTTCTGGTTGTAACATGTAATTCGAATTAAGCTCATTTCTGACTTTATCTCACTTTTCTTCTACCATCCTCATATTTTCCACAAATCCTTATATTTGGTTATAAATTCAACTAACGATTCTTTCTCTATAGATGAGAAATTTGACCCAACGCTTCTCTTCTGACTTTGTTCACCCGCCATTTTTTCAGCTGTGTGTAAACGAAAAGAAAGACAAAAATGCATCGCAATACGTTCAAAATATAACACACAGCCTCTATATCTGTAATATTTACAAGTTTCTCAGCGTTAACACGTGTTTGTTAACATTTTCAGAAAAAAAGTTCGTGAAATGCAAGAAGTTTAACAGGTTTGTTAAAGCTCTGACAATTGTTAAATTTGTTAATGTCAATTTTAACATCACTTGTTGAATTCAGATATATGTATTCTATTTGTGTTTCGTTATTTACCTTACTGAACGCCAGATTATTAATATTGCGGTCATATATAAACAAAATAACGAGCGAATACAGCGCTGTGTTCACACTGACTAAACTCCTCAAGGAGATTGCGTGTGGATTTTCTAAAACAAAGCATCTGAAGCTTTTGAATGTTTTCCACAATGATGTAGGCATATATATTTAATTCGCATAATCAGTATCAATATGTTTATTTGTTATAACCAACTCTTGATATGACAATATGAAAAAATAATATTCGAAAATTATTAACTTGGGAAAGATATTAACTTGCAGATATTATGAAGTATTTAAAATATGGCTATCACAACAATAAAATTTGACTGAACCATTAAGGAGTCTCTATTGCTTTTGTTTTCTATTATAAGACAGGGTCTAAGTTATCTGGTGACTTACGGTTTAAATACGTCCCATGCATCGCACACATCTGACTTCCTTTAAGTATGTACAAACTATTATTGCAAGCTCTCATTCCCCTCGCCTACACAATTTCCATCCAAATAAACATTTACTGAAATAGCTTTTTGCATACTTTGTTGTAGGTACAAGTGAATCTGGGAATAGAACAGGCATAAGCGATAATCAAACCTTTTAAGAGCCGTCACTATGTGACGGCTTTGAATTTCCAGTCATGGCTAAGAGACAACAAAACGAATATCGACCCTAAATGAGGGAACTACAAGTATTTGAAGATAAAATAAACAATAACAATGAATAACTTCTGAGGTCAGTTCCTCAAAATAATAGTTTGGTACAAATTGTGAGTTTGTGCAGGGAAGTTTTGTCTATAATTTACAGCTACGCAGAATCATCCGAAGTGAAGAGGGCCTCGGAGAATGTTCCTAAAACATTTCAAGGTAAACTTTCCTTTCTGATGAAAATACCTTAAATGTTGACAGCGTTCCTGTCATAAATATGATCATTATTATGACAAACTATGATAGTTAATCAGTTGCTAATTATATATAATGACATATTTATTAATTAATCGAACTTATAAATATGAAGGACATACATAGTTACAGATGGAAATGAACAGTTGGCTTGCATTTCCAGAAAACCTGTGGGAAACAGAAATAAATGCTTTTGTGCATACAGGAAAGAGGGTGAGAAAATCTATCCTAAGGCCAGAACTTAGCCGGCAAGACTGAGCCAAATTCTTTCTCAAGACAGTGAGACGGTCTTGGCCAAAGATCACCAGGATATGGAGGAGATAGCTTACAGCCGCAATTTGGGAGCTCAGCTCAACACCCATAAATCGGAAGTCCTTCCACTTGGCACTCGGGAACATCCGCCAACACTGCTGCATATGAAGGTAGTTGCATAGACCACTATAGTAGGGGTTATATTTACCTCTACCATAACAGAGATGATCTCTCTCTTTACTGGACCCAGAGGCTCAACGCGCTATGTTTCAACTTTCACTATCGAAATCTGACATTACTGAACGCGTCTGGTACATCCATACATATGATCTGAGTAAATTGTGGTATGTGGCGCAGATTTTGCTGCTCCCTAAGCAGTTCGCCCAACGTTTTGAGACCCTGCTTGGATACTTCCTGTAGACGGGGAAAGAATATCCGGTACCTCGCCCGCAATTGCATCTTCCTCTAATGAAAGGTGGTTGTGGTTTATTGGATGTTGTCAGCAGGTTGACAAGCTTTGGTATGACCAGTTACATACCGTAGTGAGACCGACGCTGGAATTTCAACGTTTGATCGTCAAGCTTTGAGTTCTTGCATATTCCGGGGAGCCATGGAGAGGTTTCTGACCACCAAGAAACTCTATCGTCACCTGATGGAGCCAGGTATTCAACGGCCTAATGTGGAAATACAACACAGTCGGGATTGGAATTGTATTAAGGCCAATGTAACCAAATGTAACCTTCCGTCGATCTGGAAAGAAACTGTGAATGAAGTTCTTAATAAGACGGCTCCAGCTGCAGAGAATCTGTGGCGTCACGGGAAGATAAATACGAAGATCTGTGCCATATGTGTGGAAGATGATACACTTGAGCATCGCTTGCACAATTGTCAGCGGGTTGACTTGATTTGGACCTCCCTCCGTGTCGCATGCCCTTCAGATCCTTCGGCAGTTGTACAGCTACCATCCATCAGTACAGCGCATCCAGGATGCCCTCCACGTTCTATACACCCCTGGTGTTAACGTGGTGTGTGCCTGGATTCCTACGCATGTTGGTTTGCCGGGGAACGAAGCTGCGGATTTGGCAACGACCCAACCCGGGGTATATATACAGCTGGTTACCCCAGAAGATTTTAAACTTATATTGCGGAGAGCTGTGGAGTCCTGCTGGTGGGCAGAGTGGTCTGCTCTCCGCAGGAATAAACTCCGATGCGTAAAGGAACATTCGCTACTTGTGGAGTCTCCGCAGTTCTCTCCAGCTGCCGGTCAGCTTGGCGGAGATACTAGTGGATGACGAGAGAGCGTTGGCCAAGATTTTTAAATTGTTCTTACACCTTAAGTTTAGAATTTAGTGGTCCAATTTTTATGCCTTTTATTTTGTATTTTTATTCTCTTTGGCTTCTGCCATTTGTGTGCGTACATTTTATTAGTGATTTTATTTAGTACGTAGAGAAGTTCTAGTTCTTTTTATCTGGGTTTTAGCATGTTTCGTTTTTAAAGGGCGCTAATGACCGCGAAGTTGAGCGCCCTTAATCACATATCATCCGCCAGCATTATATAAACTTCGTCTAGAGGAATGTTTACGTTCGGTACAACAGTTGGTAAAACTGGAGTTTCGCTTCAAGGACACAAAATTTCATAATTTTGCCGTATGGTTTGTTGCTGGTACATTACATTGGCTGCTGAAAGTACGGCGAGGAGAGACTGCGCTAGGAAGGCACTTACGTATATTTTTAAAGGAGCAGAGATGTTTCTAGTGTCATAATTACATGTCTCTAGTGACATACATTTTTCACTTGAACCAAATGTAGATATAAAATCCATTTAACCAGATAAAACCCTTGCTATTGTCCCAAAGTACAAGCCAATAAAATCAGAAACTCTCTAAACGCCTTAGCTTGTACCCGTTCCCGTCATAAAAAATATGAACTTACGATGCACTTGTTAAACAGTCTCTCTTTTCTTACAGACATTTAAAATGATTACCTAAGACACTTAAGCAAAGAGTTAAGTTAAAAGAACATTAGATGTGACCCCACAACAGACGAACAGATTCGCAAGGTTTGTGGCAAGTTCGACGTACGTGAGTACGCGCCTATCTTGTGGGAACTCTTACGACCCAACACAACCCTGCGCACAGATAAAATTTAGAACCTAGTACATAGTAGAGTTAGAAATTAACCAATCACTATTTACAAAATAAGCACGTAATATTCCCAAAACTGAAAATTGAACATCAGTGGGGGAAATTTTGGTAACACGTTACTGTGAAACCACACCCCAAGAAGTTAATACGCGTTTATAATGGCTGTGAACTTACACACGAAGAAGTCAACACGCGTTTCCAAGATCATTCTCCATATATACTTCCAAGCGATTAACACATCACTATTTATTTATACATCGAAAGGGTTAGCATGCGTATCGCTGTATTAGTTCTTAGGCGTCTGTCGGAAGAGTATTCAACATGAAAGACGTTACCATTCAGTGCGTATAATTACATTTTAATCAGCGCATATTAATGTATAATGATGCGCCATCAATCTACGAGCAGCGACTTCCTTAAGTTGGTGAGTTGAGACGCTCAGATAAACTCATTTTAACTGTGGAGATGCATTTTTCTCTCAGGAACATAAAATACGTCAGGATGTACCCGCACACTGAAGAAGAGAGTCAAGCCTCCCGAGGTAATCCCGACCAGTTCCAAATCTCCCCAATCTGTAATCCACTCCCGCCATCAATACTAAAATATGAGGCGTTGAGTAACGGGAGCACTCATCAAGCCTGCACCGCCTCAATGGATGATATTAAATCAAAATCTTAGAACACCTTTTAAAAATCAGTTCCTAATGTTAGGAAAATTCCTTCAAAATTTAAATGTTATTTCCTTAAAAGACAGAACGTTTGTTTGCAATACTGTCTACTTACTGTAATATGACTGAATTCGAAAGTTTCGATGTTGTTTTCTGAGTGAATAGATAGATATTATGAGGTCTCTTCGTGTATATCTTATTAAAAAACGTCCGCGTAAATACATGTTTGAGAGAGAGACATGACTGTAGCTTTACCTGCGAAGTGTCAACAGCATAACACAAATAAAAGTAGAAGTCGGTTTGTATTCAAAACTGGCGTCTCTCAAGGGTGCAAAATTCGCCAATCAGATATGAAAAAAATCATTAAAAAACACTTGAAGGCGTTTGCACACTTTACAAGCAGTACAGACTTTAATCAACTGAAGACAGGCCAGGAAAAATGGGTTAACCCACATGTTTTAAAAATGGAGAAAACAGGTGTTTTGTGAATGAGGCTGAAAGAAATTGTTAACATTATGTTATTTCATTATTGAGAATATGAGTCTCAAGAATACAGGGGTATCCTTAATAGAACCCAAAACATGACTGATCTAATAACAATAAAAATAAAATAATGAAAATAAAGTGAAAGCCTTTGTCAGCTTTTACTTAAGTTTTATTCTATATAAATTTTACAATTTTAGGTGAAACTAATAGGTGTGTCTTTTGGCATATTTATACATGGTACACTTTGGATTATTCCACTTTTCAATAAGTATATCATTTTGGAAACTAGGTACAAGATGTTTAGCTGTAGTCAGGCTGATCAAAAAATGCTTGATCAGTAATATTCTTAGAAGCTGTGGTCTCAGATTTAAGAGCTTTATAGTACTCATGATAAATTGGTGGGATATAATTCATGAGATCCTGTAAGTCCTTTAATTTTTCAGGATATATAGGCCTTGGACTATTGTATTTTGGAGGAAATGTCACATAAGTAAGGGATGGTTTGCCAGATATTATTTTCCTTCGAATGTCCAAAGTGTCGTAATCTTCAACCCCACCGTAAGTGTATTTAAAACATAACTTAAAGGGGTGGTCTTTAAATACTTTCATGCATGTCACCTTGCTCAAGAGTACCTTTTGCCCAGATTGCCCAGATTCTGAAGCTGTTCTTTTCTGTACTTTGTCGAGAAGCGGCTTTGCAGATATGAACATGTTAGTTGTCATTTTGAAAACATGAAAATGATTGTTTACCCTGGTTTTCCTCACTAGCTCCATCCACTGATCTGGAACATAAATGTAAGCTGCTTGCCTCTTCTTTTTCTCTATAAGGCCGAAGTCACGATCACAAGGCAAAAATATATGACCGGGTACTAATTCTGCCATTGTTTGTTTACATCCACAGTAGAGTTTTCCAACATAACGCACTGCTGAAGCACTGCGGTTTGTGGTAGTTATTACTTATGAAGTGGGCTAAATACTTGTCTATTTTCCATGTATCACTTTATTCTTATAACTAAAACTATGCTGGTTTCATAAAATATAATGCTAGTTAAACTGAAAGGATACAACCATTTAAAACGTTTGCAGCTCTGTTGGTTATCCTGTTTATATGTTAGTTACCATGAGTGCCACTAGATGACAGGCACAGAGCATGAACAGGTTAACCCATTTTTGACATTATATGAAAAGGATATCACGAAATGCAAGAACTTCGCCTCTCTCTATTTAGCGTAATATGATCGCTGGAGGATAGACCAAAACAAGAAAAGATAGCTCTCTGTTGCAGCAACAGAGGGCAGCACTTATCGCAAAAAAATTTATTTTGAGGGTTAGCCCGTTTATCCCGGCATGTCTTCAATTGTAAGAGTAATTTTGTATATATGTAAATAATATATTATTTAGTTGATAAAATAGTATAGGAACATATAAAAATAAATGACTAGAGGAAATGAGAAACTGTATATAAAGTTGTAGAAACTATATAAAGTCCATGTAATGTTACTAAATGTAATGGGGCATGGTGATTCAAGTAGTTTCTAGGCGCCCTAGGGCAGGCCCTCTGGTATTCGGGCTTTTTAGCGCCCAGTACTAGCTCTATTTCTTCTATTTCTTCTTTCCTCTTTCTATCAAGGCAACAAGTCTTGCCTTGCTGTCCCCTTTTCTGTATCTTCCAACTTGCTCGCACCCCATTGGCTGTCGTATTGTAGCCTGTGATTGGTCCAATATAACATGATTGAAACCGAAGCCGCTGCTCAAGTAATGGACACCCAGGAGACAAACAAGGGTAAATTAGAGGCAAACCAGGACCTTAAATGCCTACAATATTACGTTGAAGGAGGTGATCTCCGCGATTTCATGCAACAAGCATTAATTGTTGACCCCCAAATGCCCTTGTCTCGCATAGACGAGAGAACCCTAAATCTGGAAAAGAGGGCCAGACTACTATTTCTAGAAGTTGCTGATAAGCAGCTCTTTAATAACTTCGCAGCTGCTAACCTGGAATTAGCTGCAAATGCCTTCCAACACTACGCAGCACACCGTGCGAGGGTGGAAGTCATATCCGGATACCTACTGCAAAGTGAGAAAATTAAAGCAGCCAATCAAAATTGGGAAATGGTCCCTAGTAGCACAAGAGGTAAGGCTCACAAACATGCCCTTCCTCCAGAACCCTTATCTGTCACCAACAAATATCAAGGGTTACCAATAGTGCCTGATGATGGCGTAACAACACCGCAAAATAATAAAAGAAAATGCTCAGATCAGACAGCTCCAACACGTCTGACGAAAGCTTCAGACCCATCAGAAATGGAAGTTCCTTCCACATCAAACGTTACACCAGCAGTCACTGCTCCAACTGCTCCTGTTACACGTTCTGCAAAGGCTACCCCTATCTACCTACGGGATCCGGGTAGTGCACGAGGTATCATAGCCTCCATCAGCACAACACAACCCAACATCAAATATTCCATCCGGAATATGAGTGGATCAGTTGCCTTCATCCCGGATACCCCTGACGATCATAGAGCCCTCCGAAAGTTACTGGATGATAGGAAAATACAGTACTTAACCACCCTGCTACCAGAAGAAAAGTTGCTTTATGTACCTCTAAAAGATGTGCCTATCTACATAACAGAGGAGGAAGTCCAAGCGGAACTCAAAAGCAAGAGTTACCCGGTAGAGAGAGTTGGGCAACTGCGTTCCAACCGCAGTACTAAACATGAACCACTCCCTCACTTTCGCGTAGCGTTGAGAAAGGAGGGAAACTACCATGACATTTATAAGGAGACGAGGATGTTTAACGCAGCCATACGCGTGGAATCCTACCGTTCTCCAGCAAGACCTTTACAGTGCACCAACTGCCAGCAATTTATGCACAGTGCTGCTGGTTGTAGGCTAGAACCTGCATGCTCCTATTGTGGTGAGTCAGGTCACAAGAGGACAGACTGCAAACGTCTTGGGATTACTGGACCCAAAGCCACCTGCTATAATTGCGGTGGTGATCATTCCTGCAGGTACGCCAAGTGCCCAGTTTGGCAAGAAGCCAGGGTGGAAATGCACCTCAACAAGAACGGTCAGAGATTTAACATGACGCTGCACCCAAGGTACCGAACCCTATGGGGCTTCCCAAAGAAGCCTTCAAGGGTACTCGTTACCCAGGACTACCACCGCCAGTGAAGGTACAATATGCTAGCTATGCTGCTGGCACCCAAAATATTGTTGTAAACACAGCCCAGCCTGCTGAGAATGCTGCATCTGCAGAAGCAATTCCTACCGTTGCTACAGCTAAGGAATCCTCAGTTACCCAGAGGAAGCAAAGTCCACCATTACCTCAAAGGAAGGTAGCAAGTAGTTCTGCAACTGGTGCCATATCCGAGACTGTGACAATCCCACAGTACAAACCACCATTGCCTTCTGGGACACGTCAACTGGCCCAACAACGTCTGCCTACCCATCAATCACAGGCATCTAAAAACCCATCACCACCGCCACTATGCTCTTCTATCCCTGACGATCAGTTTCTGAAGCTTATGGATAGAATTCCAGTAGAACTTCAACCTGATTTTGCAATTGCTTTGGCTGATGCACTAGCCCAGCGACCTGCCAAGATACCACCATCAACTATCTTGGTCCACACAGTATTTACCTTCCTTGGACAATATGGTGGACATCAATAAGATTCTAACCAACATCCAGAGTCTCAGAATATGTTCCTGGAATGCTAACGGGTTGCGGCATAAGCTAAAGGAAGCTGCAAATTTCCTTGCACTTAATAAAGTGCAGATATTCCTGGTGCAGGAAACGCATCTCTCCAACAACTTGAAAGCTTCCATACCAGGAATGACCTGTCACAGGGCAGACAGGGCTGACGGAAACGGTGGCACAGCGATATATGTAAACCGTACCTTAAAACACCATCGGCTACATCTGCCTATCACTGGCGTGTTAGAGGCTACAGGGATCCAAGTGGCCACCAATAAAGGACCTCTGAACATCTTTTCTGTTTATATACCACCTAGCAGGCCCTTCAACGTCAAGGAGCTGGATACTATTTTCTCTGCAGGCACACCCACAATAGCTATGGGTGATTACAACGCCAAAAGCACGCTGTGGAATTCTACAATATGTAACCCGAGAGGTTCTCTTCTTGAACGTTACTTAGAACGCCACAATCTTGCTGTACTTGCTCCTACATCACCCACAATCACTTATGGGAACCGCCGTCCACCAGATTGGCTGGATATTGCCATTCTTCAAAATATCCGTGGTCACCCTCATATTTTATCTATCCCAGAACTTTCCTCAGATCACTATCCTGTTCTCTTTCTCTATCAAGCCCGCGCAACTGCTAAGGCACCCCCTAACTCACCAAATCCACGCTTCACAAACTGGAACAAGTACACCGCAATAATGGCAGAGCAGAATGCGGAGTTAACTCCTTGCAACTCCACAGAAGAGGCAGATCAGCTGGCCTCCACTATCACAGCTACTATGGCCTCAGCCATGGCACAAGCTACTCCCCCTAGACGTGCCAACTTTAGTGCCCAGAAACCATTACCACCACCACTACGGCGTCTCATAGCAGACAAAAAAAAAGCTAGACGTCGTTATCAGCTAACACGCGACCCCCAGCACAAGCGAGAATGGAACCGCCTCCAACATCTGGTAAAGCTGGAGATAGCTGAACACTGTAATGAAGAGTGGGAAAGAAAGCTGGGCACCTTAGACCCACAGGACTCATCCCTCTGGAGAATGACCAAGGCACTACTTAAGATCCCTTCATCTGATCCACCATTAATTGATGGAGGAAGAGTAGCTTCGTCTGCTAGAGAGAAGGCTGAAATTATGGCGGAACACTTAGCCTCCACCTTTCACCCGGCAGAGTTCACTGATGATGACCTGTCTGAAGAAATATCAGCTTCAGTAGGCCAATATCTTAGTGTTCCTCACGAGGTCCCGGAGGACAGCCTCACCTCCTTTGCTGAGGTCCAAAACATCATAAACTCCGTTCGTCCCTACAAAGCCGCTGGAGTTGATAAACTCCCTTATGCAGCCTTCAAAGCACTACCACAATCTTGGATCCATCTCCTAGTGCACCTCTTCAACAGCTTGCTGTTACTGGCCTACTTCCCAAATGCATGGAAACATGCAAGGATCATCACCTTACCTAAGCCAGGGAAAAACCCAAGAGACCTAAACAGTCATAGGCCTATTAGTCTCCTTTCTTCTATCAGCAAATTGTTTGAGAAGGTGGTACAGCAACGTCTCCAATGCATTCTGGATGAACATCAGGTGCTACGTCCAGAGCAGTTTGGCTTTCGGAGAAAACACTCTACTACACACCAGCTCCTTCGTCTAGTGGATGAAGTGATTAAAGGCTTTAACAACCGGCACTTTATTGCAGCTCTCTTTCTTGATATCTCCCGAGCCTTCGACTCTGTCTGGCATGAAGGTCTCCTACTTCGCCTCATCCAATATAATATCCCATCTTACCTTGTACATCTCATCCATCATTATCTAAAAAACCGATCCTTTGTTGTCATGAAGGACGACATCCTGTCACAGCCATATGCTATAAATGCCGGTGTACCACAAGGTAGTGTCCTTGGGCCCCTGCTTTTTCTGGCATACATAAATACTCTTCCAACTCTAAGAGGCTGCAACCTGTACCTGTTCGCCGATGATACCGCCATAACAACAGCGTCCAAAAGGCATGAAATTGCTGTACAAAGAGTACAAACATTCGCAAACATGTTGTCCGTCTGGTTTGCGACATGGCGCTTAAAGCTAAATGCCACAAAATCCCAGGCAATCACTTTCACTAGACGAGAGCTGCAGGACGTACCCAACCTAAGAATAAGTGGTACAGAAATACCATGGTCAACTCAGGCAACATACTTAGGAGTGCTCCTAGACATGCGCCTCACATGGAAGGACCATATTGCAGCAGTAGCTAACAAAGTTAGTAGAAGGATGGCCATGCTATATCCATTATATAACCGAAAGTCGCCAATGGCTCTTCGCAACAAGATTCTGCTCTACAAGCAGGTATTGAGGCCGGCTATGACCTACGCCTGCCAAGTCTGGGGTGCAGCAGCCAAAACCAACCTTTCCAAACTCCAAGTCCTCCAAAATCGCTTCCTTCGGACTGCAGTTGCAGCCGAATGGTACATTCCAAATCATAACATCCATTTAGACCTATCATTTCCAAAACTTTTCGATTACATCCTACAACTGTCCCACTCTTTCTACTCAAAATTACCAACCAGTTTCAACAGCCTCATCCGAGGACTTGGAGAATATGACCTAGACCCTGGAGAGTCATATAAGAGGCCAAGACTTATCCTAGGACCTCCTTAGTTCCAAGCTATTTCTTCAACAATTCTTCAATCCCTGACTGTTTATCGCCTATCCTAAATTAAATAATCACCATCAACCCACCATCATTCTTTAAAAACCCTCTTAATGCCAATAAGGGACCTAGTCCCGGTGTGGCACTAGTCGAAGGACCCTCCTTTGCGGAGGAGGATTCCCTTCAATGACACCACTGTGCTGTGTGCTGTGTGATTCAAGTAATAAAAGTAAATTACGCAGTTATTCTCATAATCGATTAGTAATTGTATTAAAATTATATATACAAACTTTAGCATAATAAATAAACGTAGAGGTTATCACGTGTATGGCCTCCAGATACTCTCCATTCTATAGAATTTCCAATAATTTTGACATTTGAAGGACAGAAGAAACACTAAGTGTGCATGTAACATTTTAATAATTATTAACAGTTTTAATAACCGAATATTAAAGATAACATCGCAAAGAGATGCTTTCTTGCATGACATTTACAAATCTCGCAGCATGACTGGAAAAAACTGACGTTTGAAAAAGAAAATCATTTTGTTCTCTATCACAAAGTGTGAGGAGATTGTTATTGAATTTAGGTGGAATTTGGACAAATTTTCACCCTTAAAACGGAAATTGAAAGGCTGCTACGTCTCCTATCTTGAACTTCTGTCCATAAGCATGAACGGCAAAGATGAGATGTTATATATGGATTTTCAAGGAACATTAGTCGACACAATTCAAATTGATTAAAATCTCTACAAAATTAGAGTTAGCTTATATGGATAATCACCTGGAGATTTTGAATTTTTAGGGAAAATACTGCGCATATGGTGTTGAAATTATTCAGCGAAATGTGTGGACAGGTTACAAGTTTAGGTTAAACTACTACAAATTTAGGTGTATCAAGACAACATGCCTTTTAATTTGTATTTACACTGAATATTTTTGAAATATGTATAAAAGCTGTAATTTTTTGAGCTTAAATGCTCCAAGGGGAAATACTAATAACACAGTGCTTTTGATTTTAGTTTATTTATATGAACATTTCAAGCAACAGAAATCGAATTCACCTAAACGCTGTATAGATAACGTGTGACAGAAATGTGTGAAAATGGAGTAAACTTCAGATTTTGGAAATAGTGTACAAATTTCTAAAACGAAATCAAAGAGTATTTTGAATTTCTACAAATTAGACTTGTAATTTTACGCACCCACAAAGTCACAGTATATTGCTTTATTTCCATACGCAGGCTCTTGTACACCTCTGATATCAGCAGAATGACGTATCATGCACGAACGCAATCTTCCAGGCTGTCTGCACACTGCTCACTAGCAACTTTATTCCTTACGGCTTCCTGCCGGATTTCCTATTTCCAGAGGTCCAGAGGTAGTCCCAGTCGGGCGGGGCTTGTCCCCGTCCAGGTGTCTTAGTACCTAGCAGCTTTGCGGCTTTACCTGGGAAATGAGTCTAGTGTGATGGTATGTTCTGCTAGGGGTAGGTTGTGAATTTTAGGGAATTTGGGTTGGGATGCCCTTGAATAATCTCAGAAGGCATCTGCTTTATGGCGTTCCCCCGTTTTGGGAGAGACGATTTGATGTTTTTGCTCCGCTTTAGCCATCAGGCGTAATATGCCTCATAGAGATATCTGGGGTTTCTCTTGGGTTAACCAAGGGGCCCCAAGACATCCCTTGGTAGTTTGTTCGATGGCAAGCGTCTTTGTTCCCTCTGGTCATATCTGCCCAGGGTGTTCATCAAAGGGTTGTTGTGGGTTTGGATTTTGTAGTACATTGATCGTGCCCTCTCGCGGATGACATAGATAATGTACTGGCTCTTGGAATGTTCACGAAGGATATGGACAGGAATTCTCCAGTCTGTATCGTATATGATTCGAAGTGCCCTGTCCTGCATCGTCTGGAGCATGTTTAAGGTGATATTAGCCACTATTCCCCAGATCTCACAGCCATCCAGAATCATAGGCGGAATGATCGCCCGATACAGCTGGATATTGAGACAGAGGGGCCTGGTTGAACGGAATATAGGGTATAGCTTCCGGGGCGCGACTTGCCCTCGCCCTTGACGTGCGGACCGTAAGTTAATTTACGATCCTGGGTCACTCCGAGATACTTCGTCGTTTGCACCCATGGGATTCTACGTCATCGTAAAATGAAGCTCTGTTTTAACTGGTTAGCCCTGGTTTTCGCCAGGAGAATTGCAGAGCTCCTTTCCGGGTTAATTGCCATTTGCCATTTTGTGCTCCATTCGCCAATGGCCCGGAGCTGTGTTTGGATTTGCGAAGATCATGAGATCGTCCGCATACTGACAAGTGTGGGTGTTGTGGTGCGTAGGAATGTCGGCCACGTAAGCTGCAAAAAGTGCCGGCGACAGTATGCTGCCTTCCGGCACTCCAGCGCCAATGGGCCGCTCGGTGGACAGTGCCCCCTCCATCTTTACTTGGAAGCTTCGGTTTCCGAGATAACAGGCCACCAAGGAAAAGTATGGAAACAAGATTTCATGCTCTAGGAGTTTGTAAATAAGCCTCTCGTGCCAGGTTGTGGCGAATGCCTTCTCCAAGTCAAGCAGCATTACTACCGTTTTAGACCTTTCCTGGAATCCCAGGGAGGCCTTCTCAGCAACCCGCAGTAGTTGCTCGGTTGTGGAGTGCCCAGAACGGAAGCCAGACTGGTGTTCCGGGATTAGGCCCTTTTCCTATAAGTAAGAAGCCGGGAGAGGAGCAGTTTTTTGAATACCTTCGACAAAACTGGTAGAAGGCTGATGGAACGGTCACTAGACGGGAAGACGGGATTTTTCCCCGGTTTTAAAACACATACCACGCGCACCTCCTTCCAGACAGCTGGAAAGTGACGCATGAAGTGGCATGCGTTATAAATACGGGTTAAGTGAATAACGGCTCTGCGTGGAAGGTGTTTGAGCATTTCCGCTGTGACACGGTCCTGTCCAGGGGCTTTGTTGGTTCTTAGAGAGTTAAGCGTGGTGGCTAACTGTCTAGCGGTTACTATGGGAATGTGGAACTCATCGTGGTCTGGGGTCGGAGCTTCTAGGAAGTCCTCCACCACTCGTTCCACGAGGTCAGCATGGTCATCGTCCATTGGCTCAATCCTGGGTTGGAACTGTGCCTCCAGATAGTCTGCAACTGTTTTTTCTTTTGACTCGTAAACCGGTCACATCTGGGGCTGTACCGCTTTTATACACGAGCCGTTGGTGGGCGAAGTTTCTCAACGCCTCCCGAAATATCACAGTCCTTCACGAAGCGGCTGGCGAAGCAGAGAGAACCATCCAGACCCCTTTAGTTCTTTCTCTCCCCACCCCGTCTTTCCTCGCAAGTGATTAGCGCTGCGCAACTGTGCTGGCCGGTGTGTGGGTTTGGCTTGGGCGCTTCTGTCTCTCTTTCTCTCCCCGCTTCTATCTCTCTCGGAACTTATCCACAATGTCTCGCGGTACTGCTCCCTCCTCAAGGCTGGTCGTCCCGAACAGTACCATCGTAGCGGACCAGATGTTCCAGGGGTACCAGCAACATCTTTCCTTGGGGCATCTTCTGGATGCGGTAGATCACATCATTAATTCTCTTTACCACCTGGTACGTTCCTTGCCACGGTTGTTAAAGTCAACGTCAACATCTCTTGGTCCGGTTAGGGCGGTACAACCAGACCAGGTCACCTTTTTGGAATTCTTGGCTGATGGTTTGCCTGTCGTACCGGGTCTTCAGGCAGTCGCTCACCATCTGGATGTTCTGACGAGCCATCTTATGCATGTCGTGGAGACGATCCACCAGGCTCTCCACATTCTCCGTTGCTGGCTGTTTTGCTCCCGGGGAGGGGGGGGGCTTCCAAACGCCAGGTCACAAGGCAGGTGTAACTCTCGGCCGAACATTAAGCTTGCCGGCGTCATCCCAGTGGTATCGTGTGTTGACGAGCGGTAGGTTAGCAAGAACGGTGGCACCTTGATGTCCCAGTTTCGCTGATGACGAGATGTTCTTCTAAGGTCTTGATGTACCTCTCAACCATGCCGTCCGACTGCTGATGGAGGGATGTTGTGCGGGTCCTATTCACTCCAATTCCTTCTTCAGGTTAGACTAAAAATTGGTGCCCTGGTCACTGTGGAGCTCTAACGGCACCCTAAATCGGCAGAACAGTTGCTCCAAGAGGGAGTCGGTGATCGTTTTTATCTCCTGATTCGGGATGGCATACACCTCCGGCCACTTGGTAAAGTAGTCCACGGCCACTATCAGGTACTGGTTGCCTCGGTCGGACACTGGAAATGGTCCAGCTATGTCGACAGAGATGCGTTCGAATGGCTCTCTGACGTTGTACTGCTGCATGCGACCTCAGCTCCTAGTCTGGGGGCCGCGACTCGCCGCGCATACGTGACACTACGGAAACCGCTAGCTATGTGTTGTTTCAATATTTATATTCATCCAATAACAATGCTCCAATAGAACTTCGCTTAACACAATACCTTTTCCAGCTCATGGACCCGAATGTCTACGTAGATGAAATAAGGCGCATATAATATAATAAATCTACTCTAATTCATTTGAAGATACCGCGTAGAATTTTCACAGATATCAACCGAAGTGAATAGTAAGTGAAACAGTCATCTAAACATATTTAGTTTAAGAAAATATTTTGCACTGTCCAGTAGTATATAAGTTGACTATGGTTTTGTTTTACTTTCTCGTAAATGGAGCCATCTAATTCTAATTGATGAAAGTTTTGCAAGCATTTTATCAGCATGAATATGTGTTTATCAGTAAATAATAATCAAAACTTTGATTTGAGTCTAATAATTTTCTCCCCTCTGAAAACAGTTGCATGATGCAATTGTAATTCTTTTGTTATCTCACCTATTATGCAGGGAATGGCATTTATGTCCGTTAGAAGCGCAATTTCATACCTTAGTCCATATTAGGAATTTAACGCATTTTTAATTATCTGTAACTGGACACGTGCCAACGCTTTCAATTTTAAGGGGAATTGACGGTTAAATGTCTGTGTTAAATGTACTAAATGTATATGCATTTTCTTGGATATCATATTAAATTTTCACACGATAAACACGAATGCTTTCTATGTTTATGTATGTCTTTCTTACAATAGATTTTCTTACTAAGAAAATTATACTTTTTCTATCAAATATATCTTTTTTTGATTACAATTTAACGAATTCTTGCTTGGAATGCGATAACTTATCTAGATTTAATAGGAAAAATCAAAGATATAAATTTGGACAAAACTGACAGACTGGTTTCATTTGATGTCATATCTTTATTTCCAAGCATACCAACAGAAAAATTACAGACTGTATTAAAAAAAGTGGCTAACTGCAATAGAACTGGAAGCAATAGAAGCAGAAGAATACATTTCTGTAACAAAAATATGCATTGAACAAAACTTCTTCAGCTTCATGGAAAACACTACAAGCAGAAATCAGGGTTATCAATGGGCAATCCACTTTCACCTTTTCTGGCTAATTTATTTATGAGTGCATTTGAAACACTAATCAAAAAGTCCTTCCCATTGATATTCAAAGTTTGGTATAGATATGTTGACGACATCTTTGCAATTGTACCGAATAAACATTTAGAAGATGCATTAAAATTACTCAATCTGCAAGAAAGGACTATAAAATTCACTATAGAAAAGGAAACCAATAGAAAACTCTCTTTCTTGGATCTAAATATTATCAGTAATGACAGAAAAATAAAATTTGGAATTTGCAGGAAACCTACACATTCAGAAAATTACATAAAAAATAATAGCCACAACCCAATTACACATAAACATGCAATAATAAAAAAAAATCTGGACGTGTTCAATGTTCACAGCCTTTTCTGGCTACAAGTGAACCTACTGAACGCAAATCAATCTAGTCTAATCTAACAAGTTTGTACCTGGCAGAGAAAGTAAAAGATTTTTTAAAGAAGTTTAGTCAACTTCGTAGTTTCTGCTTTTCTGTAAGGTACCCAAACCGTACTCGACCGAGTTTCTCTGAGAAACATGACTAATTTGGAGATCTATCTTATCTAATTGGAGAATCCTATGCCTAAACATTCATTTAAAATGTATGACGTTATCATTAAGGCAAGATCTGCTCAAAACTCCCATTTGAGTGCTGCTATTAACGCAGTGACTAATGGCGAAGTTACATTCGAGAAGTACAGCGGGGTTAATAAGAGGTGTCCGTGTTCGCTCAAACTAACATTTTTGCTGTAATATTAGTTTAAAAGTCGCCCTACATCTCCTTCATCTACACAGATGTATTACGAGGAGGTATCGTTAAGTTTAATTATCACCATTTAAAAATGTGATAGAGAGTTTCTATTGATATAGGCTTGTTAGTTCTACACTACGTAGTCATCATACATATTTACACATTTTACCCAGCCTTTCTTGCCTTCGGTATAGCTTGATCTTAGAAGTCTGCAGAACTCCCTATAAACCACTCTTCCACCATACAACGGATTGTTCATTTCCGGGAACAAGAAAAAGTCACTTGGTGCGAGATCGGGCGAATAAGGCAGATGCTGTAAGGTCTGTAAGCCACGTTCGCTTGTTTTGCCAACTGCAGCTGGAGATGAATGAGCTGGTGCATTGTCAGACAGAAGACGAACACCTTTGAAGAGTATACTGCGTCGTTTCTTAATCAGAGCTGCTCGTAACCTTTCCAGAAGATTGCAGTAGTATGTGCCAGTGATGGTTTGACCTTTGGCAAGATAATCTATAAGTATGCCTCCACGATAATCCCAGAAAACTGAAATCATGACCCCCTCAGCTGACTTTTGCACCTCTGCCTTTTTGGGAACGGGGGAATTGGCATGTTTCCATTCCCCGCTCATAGTTTTTGTCTCTCATAAAAGCTACCGGGTGATAAATTAAAACTTCACGACACGCCCTCATGTCTGAGGTCCATTTCATTTCTGCTGACCTCGTCATTGTAGGTACATTTTTGAAGTGATGGTCAGCTCTAAGGTGAACAAATTTATTATGTGTATGGCGGATAAGTCTAATAAATAGGCTAGAGCACTAACATAATATCTCATTTTGTTATAAAACATAGAGCAAACAACCTGCCTAGCAATGTACCATGCAAGTAGTTAAGATAAAGGCAGACAAGATTACCAAGTACGACAGAATTTTTTGCAGAACACTACAAACGTCCATTCATTCTGTAATATTTCTATTACATTCACAGAAAGGATTAACAACACACCGAACTCCGATGTGAATCAAGCAGTACATGGTGCTAGAGAGGTCCTGTTGAGACACATATAACATAGATCACGTCTGTTTCTACAACGTACAAAATTCTTATGTTTCAATTAAAGGCCTTGCTTGCTAGGCAACTTCTCCCATACATCCCTCATATATATGTATGAAAATAGTAGGTGAATTAAATATAGGCTCTGTAGCTTGTCAAGATAGGCCATACAGCCTATTAAGGCACTTTGAAATGAACACCCGTGTAAGTACTGCTAATGTTACATGAAGCACGCACTATCTTAATGTTTCGTTTTAAATAGTTTACATGTCATTGGTTTCCTTTAATTTATTTGTTCAATTGGAGATTCTGACTTGAGAAACAAGATGACTGGTATCGCCAGTTTTATTAGTTTTTCTTAACTTTTAAACACGCTGTGCACCACTAGCCTAACAGCCTACTTCTAGCTTCTTTGGGAGATAGAAAACGATAATCTTTAAACAACTGAATCCAATACTGTGGGTTTTATAATCCAGAGCAGGTCCATTGAAAATCAAATGCAATTTATTATCAAATTGAACACTGAATCTCCCATTTGTGAGAGCTGTAAGCTGTCAGGTGGAGATGTTACTATCTCATTAAGTTAACAAATGAAGCATTATTTCGTATTGTGACTTTGTGGGTTCGTGAAATTAAAATTCTAATTACACAGACTCAAAATGTCCTTATTTCCACCAAATTACAGTTGGAACACTTGCCGATTACACAGAATTACTTAGCACACACAATTACAATTCACCAGTTCGTCCGGTCCACTCTGCACTCGCAGTTACGTACACTCATCCGATGCGCGTACAGTCTTCCATTCCGTTCCCTCACTGGGCGCTCCTCACGGCTGCTCGCCAAGAACTGAGCTGACTCGCCAACTACAGGCCTTATATAGGGAAGATCGCCGTTTCTGGAAGGTTCGCGGCGCGCACAATTTTCCCGAGGTTTCCAGACGTCTGGTGGGAGGGGAAAGAGACAGTACAGGGCTAGCGCCGCTCTCCTAATCATCCCTTCAGTTAGTGACACGAGACAAATGGGTAGGCGAAGTCTGAAAGATTCCCGTCTGGCCCTACTGCCGGCCAGTTCTATAGGGAGTTCAGACGTTCGGGTGACATTATAATTGCACAAATAATGTGACGCCAGGAGGAAAAATTACTTTACACAGATGGTGGTAGTGGTGATGATGCAGTGGAATTTTGTGGACAGAGATAACTGTGCGTACTCAATAGTTATCGAACTGGACTACCATTTGAATTATTTTAAATAACTGGTGCTAAAATAATCTGTATGATGAGTAAATATTGGAGTGTTGCTAATGTGTACTTAAAGTCTAATCAATAACAGAGTGATGGCGAAGGAGTTAGCACTTTATCATCAAGCAGTTTAACACGGTTTTGTAAGCTAATGCTCAAAGCGGAATTTGTACTTCATCACCAACTCACGGCGTTTCTAGATACTTGAGAAGTTGTTCATGGCATTATGTTGCAGGCGTAACTTTCAAATAAGCACCTCCTGGTCCCGAATCGATAATAATGTATAGTATGTGCGCTGTAATATACAGGAAGAAATGAACAAAAACCAAACAATTTTGTTTGTTTGTAACATTTCATTTTAATGACTTGTTTTTAATGTACGTCCTCCAACGTCTAGTCATATTGGACGATGAATGAAATGGCTGAAATGAGGCTCACATGAGCCCAGGGTCCATAGAGCTTAGAGTTACCCGAAATTGGTCTTTGAGGATAAGGAAAATTCCCGGAAAGAACCTTATCCAGCTAACTCACTCTGACCGAGATTCGAACACGGGACTTCTTGAACGTAAGGTAGACATGCTACCATCTTCGCTACAGGGGTGGGAATTTTAATGACCTGAAAACAATAATTCTGATATTAGTATCAGTAGCTTTTTATTATCACCATGTATCGCTCCCAAAGTATTAACTTATAGATTGTAAGTCAGGTGTGCCAAGAGACCCAGAGAACATACATTCATTTTTATATTGTATGTTGATTGCAGATAATTTTTAAATATTAGTAATTGCTAATTAGATTAGATTGATTTGCGTTCAATAGGTTCACTTATAGCCATAAAAGGCTGTGAACATTGAACATGTCCAGAGGTACAAAGTTTAATAGCATATATATGTACAAAAGTTAACATAAGACACATATTATAGTATACAGGCAATATGAACAACGTTATGCAAAACAAAGCAGGGATAATTATATATGATACAAAATCAAACACTTTTAAAACCAGCTTTCACCTGGCTTATGCCAGTACGCCTCAATCTTTTTGCAATGGATACCATTCTTGTTATTTATTAACTACATACACATTATTTTAAACTTTCAACTTGCATCAAACATTTATTAGTAATGATTTTTCATTATAGAGCTACAGAAGCATTATCAGGATAATTTGTCATTCAGATAATATTGTACAGAATAAAAAGGTTTTGAGCAAAGGCACTCTCTAACAGCATTTTTAAAAGCACCCAAATTATCAACCTTTTCTTTAAGAATATTAGGAAGTGCGCAAAATATTTTGATAGCTTCATAATGCATACCAGTAGTTGATTTGTGGGGTTTCAAAAACACCTGCGTTAGCTGTTTTTGAAACCCCCTTGTTAAAACTCGACGCGAAATCCGCCTGTCCAAATATCGAAGAGGTTGTGTGTTGGTTGTGTTAGAATCCCCATGTTAAAATATCGAAGGGTTGGTTGTGTAGTAACACGTGTGTCACGTGTTAATGAAATCCGAGCCTTGAAAGTCGAGTAGAAATCTGTGTTTAAAAAAAAATATATATATATTGATGTGCTGGCGTTCGTGTGCCACCCCCCCTCCAGGAGCTTGACGACGACGACGACGACGACGACAACGACGCATCTCTCCCAAGCCTGCAAGGGCAATCGTGTCATTTTGTTGTATGTATGTGAAATGTAATTAACTGATGAATGTAATTACTGAAAAAAAATGTGAATGGATTTCAGTATTCACACACACACACACACACACACACACACACACACACACACACACACACACACACACACACACACACACACACACACACACCGCTCCGTCCCCCCCGGCACGCATGCAAATCGAATGGAAAAAATGTATTTATTCACGTAACTAAGTATACATTATTAATTAATTTATTTGTTTATTTAAGTATTTATTGAGTTATCCATTACAGTTATTGGGCTCCTGAGGAATCTGGCACTCTATGTGTGCTAAAAAGCGATCCTTTCCCTCTGTTCAAAATATAAATGCATATGCAGTGAAATGTTAAGAGAGTCAAGTAAAGATTTAGCGAGGATGAATGTTTATTGCTACAGCTGTAGCCACCCCAACGGAACAGCGAATCCATATAACTTACTTGGGGTGAAATATTACACACACCTGCGCTAGGAATCAATTAACGCAGCTGGATTCTAAAAATTCACTCAAGCGTAAAGGAGACAAGCCAACGAGATATCTATGCAATGAAATAAATAATGTAATAAGAATAATTGTAATGATATAAATCAGCTTAGTAGAGAGATGCCAAAACGTCGAAAAGCCATGCAAAGTCAGCTATAACAATCCTAGTGCTTCTTAAAACGTCTGTACACCAAATAGGCGTATAACTACGAGAAAAATGTTTCTAAATAAATCTAATAAAATGCAGTAATCGCTCGAGGCGTTAGACTTAACGAATTGAAGTTAAAAAAGGATTCTAAAATAGGATTCGCAAAAATAAAACATTAAAACCAATTTTACTTAGAGATAATGACAGTAGTCCGCTAGGCTTAACGCGTCGAATATAGCATATATAAGTAACTAAGAATGCAAATACGAATTGGACAGTATCAAACTTTTAATAATACATCAAATGTTGTAAGTCTATGCCATCTCTGTTCCATCGTCGACGTTTTCAAAAGGCAGCGCAGGTAGGAACGTCGAACTGAAAACTTGTATTTATTTAGCTACCTATTTATTATTTATCTGTTAATGTATTCAGTTATTGGGAGCCCGATGAATCATACTCCATGGAAATGTGTGGTAAAACCGATCCATTCCCTCTGTTAAAAATAATGCGCATGCAGTGAAATGTTAGGAAAGGTAGGTAAAGATTTATTGAGAAATAATGTTGTTCGCTGCAGCTAAAACCACCCCAACGGAAGAGAGAATCCGTATAACTTACTTGGGGTGAAAAAATTACGTACACGTGCGGGTAGGAATCAATTAACGCAGCTGGGTTCTAAAAATTCACTCGAGCGTAAAGGAGACAAGTAAACGAGATATCTATGCAAACGTAATAAATAATGTATTAAGGATAATTGTAATGATATAAATCAGCTGAGTAGAAACATGCCAAAACGTTGAAAAGCTATGCAAAGTCTGCTATAATAATGCCACTGCCTCTTAAAACGTTTGTACATCGATTTGGTGAATAACTACGAGAGACACGCTTCTGAATAAATCTGATACGAGAGACTAATCCGTTCGAGGCGTTAGGCTTACCGAATTGAAGCAAAATATCACTGGAAGGAATAAAAACATAAATTATCTAACGGTCACACTCAAACGGTCCTTCGGAATAATACAGTTGCATTAAGTAGCAATACAAACTCGAAATACAGCTTGCAATAATTAAAATGCAATAAAAGGTTATACTCATATTATAGATGGCATTATGATATTATTAGTTTGCTGCAATACAAATTTGAAATATTGTTCAATGAGGTAATTACCATGAATGCACTAAGGTGAACAGTGGGTGTGACATATTCCACTTCATCCAAGCTAGCCAATCAGGGTGCAGGTAGCAGTATCGTAATAAAGGGTATAAACGACCAATCGCCACACGAGTGCGTGCGCAACGTAAAAGGGGTGGAAACTTTCTAAAGAGTATATATATACTTACAGTTAATAGCTATAGATCTTATATTATTTAATTTTTAGTTACTAGATACATAAGATGACAGGTTAAAACTCTACTCTAAGTTTAATAGTTTATAGCGAAAGAAGCAGAAGCATAAACTTAAGGATGTGTGCAAACAGGTTACAGGCAGAATGGAAATTTTGGGAGGGGGTGCTGAGGTAACAAAACAGTGAACCGACCGAATAAAACAGCACATCAACAACTGAAACGTAGCAGACAGCATCAACATGAATGAAGGTAAGCAATATGCATATGTCTATGTACAGTAATTTCCACGTAATGAATCGAAGCGTTGAATAATATGCGTGAATTTATAATTCCAGAATCGATTCTTCACGATTTAAATCAGCTTGCGGAAGGAGGTTCCTATCTCCCGACGAAGAAGCTACGAGAGATTCCCCGAGACGTGCCACAAGCCATACACGATGTCAAAATCGTGAAGACGAGATACGGTGATAGAGTCGTACTTAAGCTGCAAGAATGCCAGGTTTTTTTTTGCCCGAGAGATTTAAGAAGATGACAGCAGCTCAAGTGGATGCTGTTAATCAGGGTGGTTGGAGTTCCGTGTATTCCGGTGAAGAAACTCTGGAAAATGGATTCAAGAAGCACAAATTAACTTTTTTAAACAGTCGGGAGTGACCAGTGAAGGTAAGACTTTACAAAAAAAACTAAAATCGTGCTGCACTACTGCTATGAAGTGTCAATCTCTTGATGTCAAATATTTCAGTGTAAGTTAAAGTAATTAGCGTTAATCTGTTAATATTTGTGAATGGAATACCTAACGAATTAGTCATTCTATATAAAAGACAAATCGATAAGAGTAATAATGCAAGCAAATTTAACGTTTTAAAAGTCATTAATGCATATCTGCAGCCAATCGACGGGAAGTTGAGGAATTCAATTAACTAATTAAACAGCCAGTAGCCATATACAAATGAGTATATTGTGATGATGCATTATGTATAACGTTTTTTTTCAGGGAAACATGTTACGTGTATAATCTTATTTCTTTTCCAGAAAACATGTTACGTAAGTCAGGATAAAGACAGAGGTGCAATTTAAAAAAAAAATCCATATTAGGGAATGCAGTACTCTGAATGTTCTAAATCTTTGTTATTCAAAAGATACAGTTATCATTTAATTCCACTGCAAATAACATGCAACTTATTTCTTTTAAGGAAAACATGTTATGTAAATCAAATTCAAAGTTCAGCAATGTTAATAAAGTAATCATTTTAAAGCTTAAAAATATAGCATTGCCATGAGTGTTCAAATGTTTATTATTTTAAAAGTGTAATTATTCGTGTTTTCTGACATGTTTAATCCATAATTTCAGGAGGTGTAACGAGTCGCAAGAGACCGGGCATGCAAGATATTCAAGCAAGTAGTGCAAAGCAGGCGAAACGCAACGACAAAACATTGGAATGCATTACTGTAGAATCAGCGTTCCAGCACAGGATCTTCACAGGTACCATAAAAAATTCTATACACGAGCTAGATCCATCAACGTTCTTGAACTTGTGCAAACCCCTTGTTACCAGTGAAATCCAGAAGGCCATAAGAACTTACAAATCAGGAATTAAATTAGCCGGTACTTTAACATGTCAATATATAATAACTTCACCCGATAATGAAACAGTTGAATCGATTAATTTTAACAGTAAGATGGATGCTATATTGCAATCGACAAACAAATCTGAATGGTATGAAATTAAACTGAAACAGCCTATAATCACCCATCTAGAAAATTTTGAAACAAAAGCCAGTTCGAAAGCGCTTTACAGGATAGATTCGCTAACTTTATACGCATGTCAGTACGATCCGTTAAACGCAGGTTGCTTTAAGCCGCTGCCATCGTGGATAAAATCAAAGAGAGCTGTCGTGAATATTCGGAATACTGACTTTAAATGTTTTGCATATTGTATGCTGGCAGCAAAATATCCAGCTCGCCAGAACAGGCATAGAGCTAGCACGTACAGCAAATATGATATATATCGCGAATTCAATTTTAAAGGAATAAACTTCCCCGTCGCCCTTCATGACATTGAATTATTCGAAAAGCAAAATCATGATATCTCGGTGAACATATACGGGTTAGAGAGAGAATCCATTATCATCTTATATCAGACGAGGGAGCAAAAGATAAACCATGTGAATCTTCTAATGATCAATTCGCATTATTCTCTCATAACCGATATGTCGCGTCTAGTAAGTAAGCAGATATCCAAACATAAAAGTAAAAAATTTGTGTGTGAATCTTGTAATGCATGGTTTTCGACTGAAGTTATTCTGAAGAAACATAAACTGAGATGTATGAAATGTCAAATTATTAGCATGCCTCGCGAAGGAATAAATGATGTTATCGAGTTTCAGGCTTACTCAAAATGCGTTAAAGTCCTTTTTGTGATATACGCTGATATCGAGACTATGTTAATAAAAGTGCCATCGTGTCAGCCCGATGCGATGCATAGTTGGACACGTGATATGCACGTGCACGAGGCGATATCCGTTTCGTTGCACCTGGTCTGCAGTTATGACGAGACACTAACAAAATTCAAAATATTTAGAGGTTCGCATGCAGTTGAAGAGTTTCTTAGAGAATTAACTGTGATTGCCGAGGATGTGCTTAGGATATACGGTGATGTGACAGAGATGCATATGAGTGATGAGGATGAATTAAATTTCAGAAATGCAGTCCAGTGTCACGTATGCAAAAAGGATTTCGATTCTGACTCGATTAGGGTGCGTGACCACGATCATCAGACCGGGTTATATATAGGGGCTGCTCATAAATCATGCAACCTCAATAGAAAAACGCCAAACTTTATCCCGATATTTTTTCATTGCCTATCAAAGTATGATTCGCATTTCATAGTAAAAAAGTTATCGTATGACAATGAACCCATTACATGTATTTCGCAAACATCGGAGAATTATCTGTCATTTAGTAAAAGATACACATCTAATGGTAAATCAATATTCCTCAGATTTCTTGATAGCTACCGCTTTCTGGATTCTAAACTGAGCGATCTTTCTGATATGCTAGAACCTCAAGATTTTCGGTACACAAATAAGATGTACGTTGATCCTAAGCAACGTTTGTTAATGCAACGGAAAGGTATTTTCCCATATACATATTTAGATTGCAAGGAAAAATTAAATGATTCCAAATTACCTCCTCAAGAGTGTTTTGATAATATAAGCAATGATGATTACATGCACGCATGCGCGGTATGGAGAGAATTTGGTATACAAAATCTCGGTGAATACTCTGATCTTTATCTCAAGACGGATACGATCTTATTAACAGACATCTATGAAAAATTCCGAAGTTTAAGTATCGATATGTATGGCTTAGATCCTTGTCATTACTATACAGCTCCTGGCCTATCATATGACGCAATGTTACGAACGAGCCGCGTGCAAATATCGCTGATTACCGATCAAAATATGCTGGAATTTTTCGAATCTGCGATTAGAGGCGGTATCTGCACTGTATCAAAACGTTATTCCAAAGCAAATAATAAATACATATCTGCTTACAATGAAGCGGAATCGATTAAATACCTATCATACTTGGATTGCAACGGACTTTATTCACACATTATGACTGGGAACGCTTTACCGTATGCTCAATTGAGATGGTTAAACGATAACGAAATTAATTCTATAGATTTTTTGAGCATCAGACATGATTCAGATACAGGTTATGTTTTAGAAGTAGACCTGGAATATCCGGAGAACCTTCACGAGTTGCATAACGACTTGCCATTATGTCCGCAGAGTGAGATAGCTCCGGGTGATAATTACAAAAAGTTACTTGCAACGTTGAATCATAAGGAAAAATATATATTACATTACAGAAACTTGCAGCAGTGTGTAGAGCTCGGTTTGAAAATGAAGCGTATACATCGAGCGGTATCCTACAAACAATCCTTTTGGCTTAAGACGTACATTGATTTAAATGCTGCTAAACGTATTGAAGATAAAACAAAATTCGGTCAAAATTTATGGAAGAAAATGAATAATTGCGTATATGGTAAATTTATTGAGAACGTCAGACGTTACAATTCCTTTCACCTAGCGAGCAATTGGAAACAGGCAAGAAAGTTAATATCACGACAGACATTCATACGATACGTAATTTTTGACGAGAACCTTATAGGACTCGAACTGGTAAGGGAAGAAATTAAGATGACGAAACCGATTTATATAGGACAGGCCATTCTAGATCTTTCAAAACACTTGATGTATAATTTTTATTATAATATTTTGAAGAAACAGTTAAAAGATGTTATGTTGAATTATACGGATACCGATGCATTTCTGTTTGAAACCAGTAGTGACATTTATGAATTTATTAAATCTAATATACATCTCTTCGATACATCTAATTACCCGATCGATAATGTGTACGGTATTCCGTTGATGAATAAAAAAGTCGCTGGTCTATTTAAAGATGAATTATCGGGTAAAGTTATGACAGAATACGTAGGTTTACGTTCAAAATTGTATTCATATCGATACGATGGCAAAACGGTCAAGAAATCTAAAGGCGTTACGAGTGATGGCATGCGGTGCATAACGTTTGAGGATTATCTATCCTGTGTAAATGATATGACAGCCGTACGTCACGCTAAACAGACGTGCTTTAGAAGTTATAAGCACGTTGTTCGAACCATCGAGAGTAATAAAGTTGCTCTTAGAGGATTCGACACGAAGCGATTTATACAGAAAAATTCACATGAAACCTTGGCCTGGGGTCATCATTCTGTACCATTGGATAAGTAATCGTATAAAAAATATGTGAAAAAATCTTGTAAAAAAGTTGACAATGTATTTTAAAGCTAGCAAAAACATGTGAAATAATTTGCTTTTTAATGATTTGACACAAATATTTAATTTTTCAACATGTGTACATGCAGCAGTGCAAGCGTGATTGAAGTAATGCTTTTTGTGATTTGAGATAAATCTTTACACTTTATAAAACTTATGTACATGAGTCATGATGTCATTTTAAGCAAGTCTTGAAATACGTTGTCAAGTTTTGGTGCTCATTCATTGCTTTGAGTTGCTGATGGTATGTATAAATACCTTTGGAGGACTATAATCCCGCTTATGTATGGGGATATAATATGATATATAATATGAGATTATTGCATCTCTCAATTCCTTAAAAGAGGTAACAATTAATTTTAAACTTATGTTTAAGGACTTTAACGTGCATAATACTTAATTTGTTTTATGTATACATGCATATTGGGATAAAGCTATAATTTGGACAGGTGTTTACTATTCTATTGATGCGTCGTTAATTTCTTTTTTTTTTTTTTTTTAAAAAAAGTAACCATTAATTTGAACTTAGATTTAAGGATTTTTCAAGTGTAAGACACTCAATTTGTGTTTATGTATGCACGCACATTGAAACTTTTTAAAATGTAAGCATCATTAACCATTAACTTTACCGGATATTGATTGGATAATATTATAATTACGGTGCTGGGGACTACATTTTCGCTAGTACGCATCTTTAAAATGTAAGCATCTATTTGAACTTGGATGTAAGGAGTTTTAACATGTGAAAATACCTAATGTGTTTATGTATGCATGTGTACTGAAGCTCATTTTATGAAGAATGTGAGCATTATTCTCTATTAAATTGAAGTTAATTTAGGGGGTTTTAACCTGTTGTGGATGCATTATCTCTACAGGATTTATTTAGAATAAAAGTATGGTTTCTTGGGATGGGTTACAATTCTCCTTATATATGTATGTTTTAAGAAAATATATACATTATTCACTATGAACTTTGAACTTAGGTGTAAGGAGTTTTAACCTGTTGTCGATGTATTATATATAGAGGATTTAGTTGGGGTAAACATATAATTTTGGGGGGACTGCATTTCTGATTATGTTTGTAGGTATATTGAAATTCTTTTGAAGATTAAACATTAATTTGCACTAATATTAAAAGAATTTAACATGTAAAACACTTTACTTTTATTTATATGCACATGTATTGAAGCTGTTTAAAACACAGTGTAAGCATTATTTTTAGAGGATTTAGTTGTGATGTTCTACTGAAAAATTTCTGTTTATGTAGCCACGTATACTGAAACTATTTAAAAAATATAACCATTATGTTTAGAGGATTTAGCTGGAAAGGAATTATAAAATAAAAACACTAAATTTTTGGGAAAATTTCTTGTGTATTTATTTATTTATTTATCAGTAAAACATACATTCCTTTTTACACAATATCCTTAACATCGATCTATTCCTTTGTAGGAAAACCCAGCCACTTAACGTACGCACGATTACCACGTCGGCGTATCACTCTCTCAACAAGGTATACATTAGGATGGCGTGTTTTTAGTAGTTCGTGACCATAAAAACAGCCCTGTATTTCATTTCCTTCTGCATCCTCCAGAAAATAGACAACTGGGTTAGTATTCCTTGCACGAACAATCCGAAAGATCTCCGTACTCCAATTGGCCGTGTAACCTTTCTCAAGTAGTCCCTTGTACCTGGAAATCCTTACACGATCACCGACATGAAAACTCCTTGCATTCCTTTTCTCTCGACGTTCACGCCCGCCATAACGATATACACTAAGGAGCAGATCGTTGTTGCTGACGTCACGGGGCTTCATGCGAATCGTCGTATGGTAGGTATTGTTGTATGAATCGATGATTCTAGGTAGCATTTGTAACCACTGATGCGAACCCTGAATCAGGAATTCTCTATGCATGTTCATTTTAATTGTTCTAATCAACCTTTCCACTGCTGCAGCCTTGATGCTACTGAAAGTACTGTAATGATTGATTCCATTCCTAAGCATTAATTGCCTGAAATGGCGATTGTAAAACTCCTTCCCATTATCACTTTGAACGTTCTTAGGAGGTGAATTCAACTCTGATAGGATACCGTGCATAGCTCTTGTCACGCTAATGCCACTTTTATCTTTCAATGCTCGTGCATAAGCCATTTTAGAATAGAAATTAATAGCAATAAGAATATACTTATAATTTCTATTTTCTTTTGCATAAGGTATCATTTCAATAAGATCTATTTGTAGTAGATCATTAAGACCTTTACTTATTATTTTACGGCGTAAGAAGCGCCTTCTTGCCGGCGAGTGTAATTCGCTTGCTATGACACGTTTAATCATGCTATGATTTTCGAGTTTTTTAATTCTGTGATTATTTCCTGAATCTCTGCTGAATGGTTAAAGTTACCCGCATCCCTCGATGCAATGAGTAATCTCAATCTGTCTATTAGAACGTTGGGATCGGTCCAATAGATGTAATCCAGTTTTCTGCCGGGTACGTGCTCCTTCCAGTAGAGAGCCGAGCCCGTGCGACTGGAAACAAGATCTCGAATACTATTGCGATACTTGTAACCGCGGCTTGCTCTTATACGCCCGCTCCTAGCGTATCCCTGCCTGTAAACCTGAGTATTCTGCAATATCTGCGAATAGGCGTCCAGATCCTCTTCGGTATATGATGAATTGAGCGGCGATCGCTTGAAGAGCAATTCGTACAATCCAGGACTTGCATCGTAGCTCTCTTGCCCTATCTGAATACCGTCATCGGTGAAATCGATAGTTTTATTCCCTAGTTTATATTCTCCATCTTCATACCGCACGCCGTAGGTGGCATCCATATCGCTGGAGCTAGCGGTTCGAACCTTCTTCAGGTACTCTGCAAGTAGATCATCCTCCTCCTCATCCCCATCCTCTTCTGCATCGTTAACGACTGGTTTTGACTTGTCACGATCCCTGTCGGCTATAACCTTCAAGGGCTCGGTTACAGGCTGGAGAACCTCGGACATGACGCGCTGAGTTTCGAACTTGAGACCTTTCAGGGAGCGTAACTTTTCTCGTATTGCCCTACTGTGACGAGCGATTGATTGTTTGAGACTTATACCTTCGGCATCCATATTGTACTGAATGTATAATTAACCTACTGCAGATATTTTATATGAAATTATAATTTCTATACTTAACATGTGACCATTCTTAGCACGTTCCACTGGTGCTGTGAAAGTGAGTAAATCACCAGTTCGAATAGGGACAGGATACCTTTCAACTAATTTATCGTTTATTGCAAACATTGTGTCATGCGCCGTATGAGGTTGTATTGATGAAAGCATAGAACAAGAAATTACATTCCCATTTCCTGGAGACTTGTAGAATTCGAGACCCGAGGATAACGTATACCTTAACGAGGGACCTCTAAAGGGTCGTGTATGCAGTGAAATGATGAGCTGACCTTTCAGTTGTTGTAACATGCCGTTTACGATATGTCTCGTCTGTATTTTCAAGTTGTCAATATCGTTCACTGCACTGGTTAGATTCTTATCCAGTTCCGTCTGTCGCTCGGTTATATCTTTCACGGCCTTTTCCACCGCTGTAGATATAGTTTCGGCAACGGTTGTTATCGTTCTAGTTAAACCGGTTTGCAGTTCATTCTGTTTCTGTATATAGAACCGATTAACATATTTCATGGTTGCAGCATCGTTATCCTGTGCAGGATCGGCTATATCCTTTAATCGTTTCATTCGAAATGATAGATTAGCATCAGACTCTAGAATTGGCATTCTGGCATCTATATACTTTTTATTGATAACATCGTGATCGTCAATGGGATCCAATAGAACTTTCATCCTTATAGCATCCAGAATGACATTGTTATCCGAATCACGTTTAAATGCATATTTTGTTAAGTATTCCATTAGATGTTCATATTGGAGGTCGAGGGATTTTTGTATGTGATTCCTAAGCATAGCTTCAAACTGGCCCATGCGTTGATATGAAGCCTGTTCGCTGAAGATCTGCATTCGACTCTCGACATCACTCGTACACGCGTCCACATAGCTCTTAGTTGATGCGTCATCACTTTCCTCAGGATCGTGAACGTTGCGCAATCGCTTTCCCTTGAATTGATAGTTTCCCGATCCATCTCTACTTATGGTATACCGGTTAATCACGCCCCGGGAGGGTATGACTCTCCGAGATCCGAACCTATCGATACTCATGACTACAATGAAGGATGCGCGTTATTTATTCACTCTGATAAAGATGTCGAAACCGTGACGGTAGCGTCCTTCGTTCAAAGGGAACTCGGGTACTATGACAACGAAAGGTCGCGAGTTCGATCCGTCATTACTCTCCCAAACTTGTTTACACATGTCCTTAAATTCCGCATACGTCATATCTGTGTTTACGTAATCATCATATATATGCTTTAAGTTGAGGTTATCCTGTCTGAAGAGCACGATCATATTTGCATTATCTCTAATTAAATGTTTAGGCACCTTCGCATATGACTGTGCTAAGTATACGGCATCGACATTGCGATGTCTACCCATGCTGTAATATGACGCTATTTTTCCATGCTTCTCATTTATGACATCATCAAATACGAATATGGAGTTTCCTCGGGCTTCGGATGGTTGAACCACCTTCTCGCCATCCTCGAACGTGAAAACTCCAATATCGGGTATGGTTTTTAGCACCTTGAGCAAATACTGGTATTTCGGTTGGTGCAACGATTTTGAATATATGTAGAGATTCTCGAACCTAAGACCATTTTCATGGATGAGCAAGTTCAGTAGAACGTTCGTCTTTCCAGCATTCGAACTACCCAAGAGGAGTGCTCTGACGTTGCACGGGAAGAGCGCGCCGTGTCGTCCTTTGCGTATGTCGTTGTCGAAATCGAGCACCTGTATAGGCAACTTGCACTTTTGCTTCACTACTTCCATATCGCAACTAAATATATAAATCATAACGTTTGCTTTTTTATTTCATAGTAAGCCATGAACTCTGCAGGCGTAAAGAAGGGATCCGGAATCCTTAATTCGCTAATTAATTCTCTTCCGTTTGAGGCTCATTTACCAGGGTACCGATTCTGTGGACCTGGAACGAAACTACATAAGCGTCTGCAGAGAGGGGATTCTCCCAGAAACGCTTTGGACTCAGCCTGCCTCGCTCACGATCTCGCTTACGCCACTCATCAGGACGCAGATTCGCGACGTTTGGCCGATAAGGAACTCGTTGAAAAGGCTTGGAGTCGAGTAAAGTCTGCTGACGCATCTTTCGGCGAGCGACTTGCAGCCCGACTTGTAACAGCCATCATGAAGGGGAAAGTTGCCATGGGCGCTGGAATGCGTAAGCGACGCAAGAGGATCATACCGAGCCCTCGAGGCGGTTTTTTACCTCTGATCCCGCTTTTGGCGGCTTTGGGCGCTGCAGGTAGCCTAGCCGGTGGCGCTGCTCAGATCGCCACGGCTGTGAATAAGAAACGTTCCGCGGAAAGACAGCTTGCAGAGTTGAGTCGTCACAATCAGAGCATGGAGGGTTTAGCTAGGGGTAAAGGCATTCGACGTAAGAAGCGCAAGGGCAAAGGATTGCATCTTCGTGCAAGGAACTCGGGGCGAGGCCTGTATTTATCCCGGAAAAAGCCCTAAGTGCTGCAGAGATCGATGCCTATGCACGACGACTGCGCATTCCTCATTTTAGAGGTGTGTACATGATAGACAACTTACCTTCACGTCCTCTACATGTAGAAAGGATTATCGTAAATTTGGATATCTCGCGTAACCCGGGAACACACTGGGTTGCGATACGCAAGGATGGAGATGTTGCATTCTACTTTGATAGCTTCGGTAATCTAACACCACCGAAACAGATTGAGTCCTACCTCGAGGGTGTTAAACTCATGTACAACACCAAGAGGTTTCAGAATTTTGGATCTGTGATTTGCGGTCATCTGTGCCTGCAGTTTCTCTTATAAAACGGATTTACCGACTTGAATGTTTGATCAAAATGAGTTACACAATCACCGTGAGCGGTTCGAATGCCAGCTTCTCTAGCTTTCTCAACCCGCCTCTTCATCTGGATCCGAATGGAGTTTACGAAATAGCTCTATTGAATTTCGAAACCTTTTATTCCATTCCTAATGTGGATGAGAGCAACAACTTATTCCATTTCGCTCGTAATGACAAGAACGAGAGTATCGAGATTCCTCCTGGAACTTACGAATTAGATGATATCGCGCATTTTCTCAAGGGAGCCCTCGACGTCGAAGACGGGTTTATCTTACGTGCTAATAATAATACCATGAAGTCTGAGATAAAATGCCCATATACTATCGACTTTACTCAAGACAGATCAATTGGCTCTCTTCTCGGATTCAAAGCACAGCGTTTGATTCAACCGAACGTGATGACTGAGTCTGATGATTTGGTGAACATCTTCAAAGTTAGCATCATACGCATCGAGTGCAGCCTAGCCACGGGATCCTTCATTGACGGTAAACACGGTCATTCTCTGTACGAGTTTTTCCCGTCGGTTCCTCCCGGTTACCACATTTCGCAAGAACCATCTAGCCCTATATATCTACCAATCATCGATACGAATCTCATTGATCATCTCGACATTAGAGTGGTAGATCAGAACGGTGACGTGCTCGACTTCAGGAACGAAACCATAACCGTACGATTACACATACGTCGCAATGGGAATAAATTTTAAGCATCGTTCCTATATTAAGAAGGCTCTTTCGAGATTGGGCTGTACTCGCTCATTGACAGGGCGTCCGATCACGTCGTCTAATCGAAGGTTCCTCGAGGCTTTGGGATTCAAAGTGCTATAATGGATGTCCTCGATGTAACAGGAGTACCGACCTTTGATGATAAGATTAGTAAAGAGGAGGAACACGTCTTCCTGCCATACAATACATCGGCTCTTGACGCGAACGATGAAATTAGAATACCGTGTCAAGCAGAAGATTTGTACACTCTTCCTAGTAGAAGTTATCTCTACATAGAGGGCTCTCTCACCAAAACAAGTGGCGGACCCTCCTCCTCAAAGCTGACCAACAATGCCATGGCATTTCTGTTTGACGAAATTCGTCTAGATATGAACGGCATTACTATAGACAGAACCAGGAATCCGGGCATTTCTTCAACGATGCGCAACTATGCATCTCTGAATGCACTGGAATCCGATCGAATGCAGAATGCCGGATGGACCTATCCGGGAGTTGACGTCGACATCGTGAATTCAAAGAATGGTGTCTTCAATGCTGTAGTTCCTCTTTCGATGCTGCTGGGCTTTGCAGACGATCACAAGGAAGTCATTCTCAATAGCAAATTTGAACTGGTTCTCATTAGATCTAAAGATTCTAATAATTGTATATCGGGCAACGAACCAGCTACTATTCAACTAACTAGACTCGAATGGAGGATGCCCGTTCTTCGACTTTCAGATGGAGAGCGAGTCGAAAAGCTTAAACTCGTCAAATCCGATAAGCCACTGCACGTAGCCTTTCGAACCTTGGACCTTCACACTCAACCTGCGGTACCGCAAACTAAGGCTTTCACCTGGAACATTGCAACTACAACGAAACTTGAGAAACCTCGCTTCGTCATAGTCGGTGCACAAACCGACAGACTGAATAAGCTTAGTAAGGATTGCTCACTCTTTGATCACTGCAACATCACCAATCTGAAGCTTTATCTCAACAGCGAGTGTTATCCTTATCACGATATGAACTTGGATTTTGGAAACTCTAAATTTGCATCTCTGTATGATCAGTATTCGAAATTTCAATCATCCTATTATGGAAAAGAAAATTACCCACTTTTGAAGAGAAGTGACTTTCTGAATTATGCACCGCTCTTTGTCATCGACTGCTCGCATCAGCCTGAGGAGACCGTGACCGGGGCCGTGAATGTGAGACTGGAAGTTCAAGCCTCATCCAACTTTCCTGCACATACATCATTATATTGCCTGATTATTCATGATAAATTGTTCACCTATAAACCACTAACGCATGTTGTTCAATCTATCATATAAGGATGTAATTTTGTGGAAATAAAAAAGAAAACGAAACTCAAATTTATGTTATCTTTTTATTGATTTTAACATACATTTCCTTAACCTTTTCCCTGTCACTCCTACTTTTTGCATCGTATGAACACATTGATTTATATATGTCATGTAATTGAAATAAGTTTCTTTCAATATATGGGATTAGTCTCTTAAGTCCTCTTATGGCAATGCTATTTAGATTTATGCTGTTTAAGTTTAAGCACGTATTCACAAACGTTACTTCATTCACTTTATTCATGCACAGTAATATATTGTACGCATATATTATATTCTCACTGTATGACACTTTTGGATGCTTACCATCTTTCAAGTAAGTTTCCAACGCATCCATATTTTGCTTTATTATTAGCCAGTCTTTCTTTGTGATGTATACAAAAGTTTCATCTGTAGCTCTGATATAGAGGGATGGGAGTTCATGGTATAAGCCTATGTTCACACGGTGCCCGGAGTTGATGGGGATGTCGTCTACCATGAACACACTATTCGCCATCACTCTTTGTCACCTCTTCAGGAGCGGGGGCCATGGGTTCGAACATCATTATTATAAAGCTGTCCTTGTCGAAGATCCTCTTCTTCTTGAGCACCCTCGGCTTACAGCTCTTCTTCTCTGCTTTCTTGTCGGACCTGCGAACATGCACGGCTATGAGGATACGAATTATTACACGCTTTTATATTAAGTGTGACGTTTTCTTTTTACTCACTTTTCTTTATCTACTTCTTTGGACGGGCCGGCTTGTTTCTCGTCACGGATTGGGGGTGTTATGTCTTCACCTTCCAAGCTTCTGTAATTACACAATGAGAGAAATCTTTTTTACCCGTACACAAAACACTATAGCTCACTAATTTCCAGTGCTTTTTCTTTCCACTTACCTGAGATATACCTTGCACTGCATCCCACACTTGCCGTATGAAGTGACTTTGTCATGATGTGCAGGATTCTTGCAGACGGTTTGATGAGTCTTTCCATCACACATTTCCTCGTGATGATCCATCCAGTGTTGCTGCATGCTCTCGTAATCTTGCAGATGTTCCCAGAAGTTGATATCGCTCTCCACTCTACTTGTTTCGCTGCTCATCTTGCTGAGTGTTAGATGACAACTGACAGATGGAAGTGATCGATCGCGCACCCTCCCTGCAGTACATTGGTGCACTGCTACGGATTCATCTGCTCACGGAATCGGTTTGCATTCCTTATTGCGTCGTGTAGGAGGGGAGGATCCATAGAGTGTTTGATTCCTACGGCTCCCGATAATAAAATCAATACTTACTGATTTAAATAACTACACTCGACGCGTTCCTTTTTGCAAATGTCGACAAAGGTGAAGGCGATTGACAATTCAGTCTTACAGCATTCACATATAAATAACATGCATCACCCCTATTGCAGGAGTGCCGGGGGGGGGGCAGAGCGGTGTGTGCGTGTGTGTGTGTGTGTGTGTGTGTGTGAATACTGAAATCCATTCACATTTTTTTTTCAGTAATTACATTCATCAGTTAATTACATTTCACATACATACAACAAAATGACACGATTGCCCTTGCAGGCTTGAGAGAGATGCGTCGTTGTCGTCGTCGTCGTCGTCGTCGTCGCCAAGCTCCTGGAGGGGGAGGGGGTGGCACACGAACGCCAGCACATCAATATATATATATATATTTTTTTTTTAAACACAGATTTCTACTCGACTTTCAAGGCTCGGATTTCATTAACACGTGACACACGTGTTACTACACAACCAACCCTTCGATATTTTAACATGGGGATTCTAATACAACCAACACACAACCTCTTCGATATTTGGACAGGCGGATTTCGCGTCGAGTTTTAACAAGGGGGTTTCAAAAACAGCTAACGCAGGTGTTTTTGAAACCCCACAAATCAACTACTCATACCTTTCTGGAAGCAAGAAAGTTTAGCACTGGGATAATGGATATTATACCTTTGTCTAGTGTTTATTCTGTGAATTACATTATTTGTTGCAAATAAGGCACGATTGCATACAAAGCATTTTAGGATCGAGAATATATACATGCAAGGAAGCGTTAATATCTTCAATCTTCTAAAAATATCTTTACAGGAGCATCTCTTGTGGGTGTTAGTAATGATTCTTATAACCCTCTTTTGCATAAGATTTTTTTTTTTTTTTTTTTTTTTTTTTTACTTTCTACCAAGTTGCCCCAAAATAATATTCCATATTCCCTAATAGAGTAAAAGTATGCATAATAGACTAATTTAAGTGTGTTAATAGAACTCACATTAACCAGTTCTCGGATAGCATAACAGGCAGAGCTGAGTTTAGGTAAGATATAATTTATGTGAGCTTTCCAATCTAAATATCTGTCCACTTGAAGGCCCAGAACTTCTATGCTGTCAATTTCTTCTAATATGGTATCATTAATCCAGATTTCTATTTGAGTATGTGACGTACGACAGGTTATAAATTTGGCCACTTCTGTTTTGTCTAGATTCATAGATAATTTGTTCGCTTTAACATTCAATTCAAGACATAATTCATTTTAATTATACACTCGTTTAAGTTTGTACTGGTCACCAGGACACTAGTGTCATCAGCGAAAAGAACTGTACTTGCAATGTCCTTTAATTAAAGTGAGAGGTCATTTATATAGATGAGAAATAATAAAGGCCCTAACACGGAACCTTGGGGTACTCCATGAGTTATTGGGCAATTTTCTGATGAGTGTTTACTTGTCACATTTTTTATTATATTCCAAGTGGTTTTTATTTTATTGTCTGAGTTTTGAATTAGTTTATTATAATGCAATACTTTAGCTGTTATTATTACCCTCTTTAGAAGTTTACAATATTTTGTAGTAGTTTTTAAATACAAATTGTTACTGATTCTAACTTGCTGATATAGTTCTCTTTTACGCCTGCATGAGGTTTTAATTCCTAAATTGAGCCAGGAATTGTCTTTCTTAAAGTTAAATGTTTTTCTATACTTGGATGGGAAGCAAAATCCAAAGTGAGTTTTAAAGCATTGAAGAAAGCTGTTATATTTGTTGTTGGTTCAATTAATCTCATAAGTTTGTTTCCAAGATTCAAGTTTAAGGTTCTTACTAAATTCATTCAGAGTATTAGGGGACCTTATAATTAATATACTCTCGCCGATCGCATTGTTGCGACTGAGGCGGCCGGCTCGCACAAAGGGACAGAGCGCAGTGCAGAGATAAAAAGGTTACCGAAATAGGTAAAGATAGATAACTGGAAGGTTCTGCTTTCTAGTGCCGTCTTTATTGTTATAGAACATTCCACGGAGTTCTGGGACAATGAGTGGAGCTATAAAAGAAACCGCGGATCGCGTGTGCCTGCAGCTGTGATTTGAAGGTGAACTCTTTTGTTTATTTACGTGTGCAGAGGCCATTAGAGATTGTGTTGGTTTATGTTACGTATTCTCCTACTGTAAGGGTTGAACAAAGTGTATCTCTATGGAAATAAACAACATTTTGAATATCTGTAAATTGGTTTTACAAAGCCACTAAGTCACAATACGAATTCAAGGGAAAAATATTCATTATGGAAATATTAATTTAAAATAAGCATTTTACTCCGTAATATGCCTTTACATAATTATCAAACATTGTTCATTTTACACACTTTTAAATGAACAAAAACGTTCATGCATTTCTCATATAAATCTTGGCTATAATATTCACCAAGTTCGATTTACTAAAATGGTGGTTACCAAAGTTGAAAAAGAATATTGGAACCCTACTTTACGAAGCTCAAATAGGTCTAATTTTGCTTTTAAAAACATGCCTTACTAGACGCACGAGTTTCAGCCAGCTGATGGAGTTAAAAAAGCGACCACAAAACTTACAACTTGATCCTCTTAATACTGTTGAGTATGCTAATCCCCACTTATCAGGAACGGTTACACGAGCTCATAGTGAACCACTATTAAGGTGTTTTTGCGGTCATAGCAGCAGATTCAAAATATAAAATAACGTCTTCACTTTGAAGCTGACCGCAATAAGATACACTTCTGACGAAAGACTCGCAAGGATAGAAGAGGTACGTACCTGTGTCCAGTAGCATCAGAAAGGTCCTCAGGTACACACTACTAAATATTTGCTTTGATGTCTTCTTACGGCATATTACCTTCACAATTGAAAATGTAAACATATGCTGGAGGATTATTTCAAATAATCTACTTTATAAAATCTAGAGCAACTGGTGCTGCAAACGATTTCCTTTTTAAACACATCGCTACTGTCATTGATACCATAGCCTGTGAGGGGACTATTTGCACTAAAGACTGCTACTTTCAAATCTAAACCTGGTTCAGATGAAATTATTTATGTTTTAAGGTAACAAAGTCTTACTAAAACACATTGAGTGAACTGACGACTTACTTGAGGACCTTATTACGTAAATGTTCATAAAGCATGCTGTGGTTTATCTTCAGAAGTATCGGCTTAATATGCGGTTAAACGGTGATTATAAGATTTTTGTCAACTTGATAGGGGATTCACTTCCCTGTGCCATCGGAAAAGACTAAAAGTGCAGTTCATCTAGGAGGAGGATCACAGAAAATATACAGTTTGTGTATGAAAACTGTTGTAGTTTGATGTTCATTCCCCAATTTTCATTGGACTTTTGGCAATATTGGTCCTTTTTTTGTAATTTACGTCCTCCAACGTTGTCATATCGGACGATGAATGGAATTGGTGAAATGATGCTCAAATGAGCCCGGGGTCCATGGAGCTTAGTTATCTGACATTCGTCTTTCAGGATAAGAGAAAACCCCGGAAAAACCTTATCCAGGTAACCCACCCTGATTGAGATTCGAACTCGGGACCTCTTGAAAGTGAGGCAGACACGCTACCACCACACTACCGAGCCGGGCATATCGGTCTTGAATACCCGTTTAGAAAGCTGCGGAGACTGGGAATTTCGCAGAAACCTCATCCTACGCTTATAGGTATACACCAGAGCACATTCATGGGGGCAATTCAGTAATCTTTACCAAGTCAGTTCCACGTAGAAGTGCGATAAGGTTTGCCGTATTCAGTATTGATTTAATCCGTTCGTACTGACCATTCGATAGGCATGCTTGGAAAGTAATTCATCCTATACTATGCTTCGAATGCTTTGTTTGCCGCATTAGAAATGCCAATAACATGGTGATTCCTACCCCCCGCTTCTTCCAAATCTCATATGTGTAATGTAAAACTAAGAGTTACAGTGTTGTTATATTTCTTCGATTTACATCATATTAATTTTTAAAAACCCAAATCATTGCTCTTTAAACATTTCTACTTTGAAGTAAATTCCACTTTTGAAGTTGTACTCATTGCTGTGTACAAAATTCTCACCATTATCTTCATTTCTGATGGCAATACGCGGGAATTAAACTTGAAGCCCATTCTCAATAAAGTTCGACATACGCTATTACGAATTTAATCATATGCAGAAAGTTGAAATGTGAATCTATTCATACAGTCATGTAATGTGGACCTCTGTTATGTAATAGAAGGCGCCAGCTGCTTGATCGACTGTCCTATGAAGAGATAACACACACGAAATAGCGTTCTCAAATGACAGAAACGTCAGAATCTCTCTCGAGATATAGTGTAGTCCTATTTGAAACGTATTTTGTGCGTCTTCTAACATTCTAGTACGCTCTCCAGAACTCCAGCGAGGGTGCTTTAGAATGATCCAGTACTATTATTTGAAAACATGGAAAAATAGATGGAATTGGTTATCTTTGGATGAAATAGTAATGCTTCAATTACGGATGGCTACTAAAAAATCAGAAGTACGTCCCTTTTAAGTCAAACATAAACTCAAAACGTTGTATCTGAAAACGACTTTGTGATCGGGGACCTTGAGAAGTGCTGCAAATCCCGTTTCAGTGGTTTCTTAGCAAAATCCAACATTTCATTTTTTATTAGAATACATTGGTGTCTGATGGATTCACTAACCTAGGACATAGATTCGCTGACTACCAAAGCTATTTGCCATCATCTCCTAGGAAGTAACCCTCAGTCAGTACCTTAGTTTTAAATACACTAACACACCTTAAGCTACGATACGAGCGATTTTTCAACTGCAAGATTCTTACAAACTGAAAACTTGTAGATAACACCATAATTATGAAGGGAAGAAATAAACATTACTTGCGTTGAGTTGAGTATTATGGTGTACTCAATTTGGCTACAAAGATATGTTGCGCTATCGTGTGCTGACATTTACACTCGAATGTGAATGTCTGCAAAAATGTCTTGGGTCTACCATGTTGACAATCACAATATTATTAGCAAAATGGTGTTCTTCCTTAGACTTCCTGCTGCTGGAATACAACCTATATCGGGATAGTTACTGAACCAGCTCTATACATTTCTATATCTTAATGCAGATGGTGGTCCAGTTGGCCTAGTAAACTCGAGTTCTTGAGTTCTAACACAACCCAGCCGATGACTTTCAAGTGTACTAAAGGTGGCAGCTCCGATTAGAAGATTTACTTGCATATAAAAATGTTCCTTTGAGACGAAATTATGGCACGTTCGTGGCACTAATAGATACTAGGATATCATCATTTCGCTGGAACTCGCTAATGAAGGAAACCAAATCTCAGCGTTTAAGGACGGATATGGATACTATTCTATAGTTCATCATGTTACAAAGTACAGAACAAATGTTGCTTACCTCCAAAAAGTGAACTCACCTGCCACAAGTGTGAATTACACTAAACAGTAATGTTATTAAACAACAAATATTTTCAATTATGATGTGTGACCCATATATGCAGTCTAATACTTGATGATGATGATATTGCTGCTGATGATTTTTTTTGTAATTTACGTCCTCCAACGTTAAGTCATATCGGACGATGAACGAAATGGGTGAAATGATGCTCAAATGTGTCCAGGGTCCTTGGAGCTTAGAACTACTCGACATTGGCCTTTCAGGATAAGGGAAAACCCCGTAATAACCTTATCCAGGTAACTCACCCTGACCGAGGTTCGAACTCGGGACCTCTTGAACGTGAGGCAGACACTCTACCACCACGTTACCGAGGCGGGCTAATGACGACGACGACGACGATGACGACGATGATGATGATGGAAATTAATTGTTCTTTCACACTGGCCCTGTGTAGGCTAAAGTATGGAAAGGTAGTCAGACTGAAAAATTCGATGCCACAGCCAGGATTTGAACCACAGATTTTCTGGTCTCCATCCAGCCTCTCTAACCATTGAGCCACTATGGCCAACGCACCGACATGACATTAAATTCTCCAACAGACTCGTGTTTTTCCCGGTAAACCACTAGGAGTTCTCATAAACACATGAGACAACTACCTTAATGTCGACTTACTACATGTAAGTACTTTAAGGCCCGGGCTTTATAGTTCGGGCCACTATTAGGTACAATTAATGGAAATTAATTGTTCTTTCACACTAGCCTTGTGTAGGCTAAAGTATGAAAAGGTAGAGTCAGAGATAGTCATTAAGGTAGTTTGTCTCATGTGTTTATGAGAACTCCTAAGTGGTTTACCAAGGAAAAACACGAGTCAGTTGGAGAATTTAATGTCATGTCGGCACGTTGCCCATAGTAGCTCCGTGGTTCAAATCCCGGCTGTGGCATTGGTTTTTTAGTCTGACTCTGCCCTTCTAACAGCAAAAACATCACGACGACGACCACCACCACAACAACCGCAACATAATTTATATTTAATAGTTCATAGATAAGATTAATGTCATCTACCGTTCAAATATCTTCACTACTGAATTGTGTGAGGATTACGTATCAAACGTTATGGGTTTTATTTAAAAGCGTTAGATTTTTACTTTTCTACCACTTAGCTATGTTAGTGTTGTATTCCCCTATAGAAGAAAAGAACGAGCAGAAGCAGTTCTACAGGTTCAGACCGCAATTCAAATACCGCTAGGACCATCTTCCCTAACTCATGTTTCCCAATGTTCCCTCAGCCTTCATATCTGATAAATGCCGGTGAAATACTCTGAAACTTAGACGTAGGACATTTTCTTTCCCAAAATATTCTTTATCCATTATCATTAACTTCATTATCGCCAGTGTGTACGTGTAGAGAAAACTAGTATTAAACTTTATCCATCCAAAAATTTCCATTTAGAGATTTTACGGAAGAACATGTTTTGAGCGCTCCTCTTTTAAGTAATGGTACACACACGCTCTCGCATGTGTTTTTAAACAAATTTGAAAATTAAAAGGGATATAACAACCAAACTTAAAATTTAAGTTACGCATCTTCCAGAAATTAGAAGAAACATTGTGAATACTACACAATAGCTCTACTCGCTATTAATAATAAATACAATTTAAATTCATTAGCACATGAAATCAGAACCTTGCTTCAAAACCATCCAGGACATATTTGCATGGGATGGCTTAAAGAACACAGTGGAATTTTAGGTAACGAGAGAGCTGAGTGCTTGGCTAAAAAGGCTGCAGAATCCAATCTTCCTGTGACATACTCTTTATGTCCTATTTCTACTGTAAGGAGAATAATACATCAACATATTCTTGAAGAATGGAACCAACAATGGCTAACAACTCCAAATGGAAGTTTAACAGAACCATTATTTTCCCCTAGTGTATATGACAGAGGAAAATGTGAAACTCTTATACCAAATTTTGTTTTGACACAATTTTTAAGTGGACATGGTAAATTTGGTGAATACGTATCACGCTTTCACTTAACATCCAACCCCGAGTGCATGTGTAGTGAAGAATTTCAAACTCTGGTTCATCTCCTTTTCTGTTGTCCTATTTTCTGGAGAGAAAAACAACAATTAATATTCAAGCTAGACTCTCTAGGAACTGAATTTTCTGCTCCGCTCACATCTTTGCTAATGAAGCCACAACAGTATAAGTACTTCATGGTGTTTATAAACTCAGTGTTTAAACGTTTGAAATAGTTTAAATTAATATTCATCAGATTAAAATGTCATTTCTTCCTTCTAGTATTTAAAATACTTTTTTGTTAAAATTGTATATTTTTATGTATCAACTTTAACCCTAATATACCACTGTGTAAAATTGGGTTCAATAAGTCTGGATAAAATACTACACTTTATAAGAGACGTTTCTTTACTCCTGTTTTCTGAAGATGCTAAAGGCGCTTGTATCACTAATAAGGTCTTGACGGTTGTATAACCAGGCCTCTTCATTCTGCATTAATACTGAATAATTTTTCGTAAAATATAAACTTTCAGTGATAGACACATGTCACCTCAGATGTACTTACATCTTGCTAAAACATACAATTTCTATTGAATTAAGCGTTTGTTGCATTGAACACTCCCGAGATATCCACTGCTGTTGGTTCGAATATTACAACTCTTAATCCTATATTTTTACAGTGCTATGCTACCGTTGTAAAATATTATACTATGTTAATTAGGAAGCATGGCATTTCTAAACTGGCATTGATATAAATCGAGCTTATTGACATTTTACTATCATTTTTGTCTTCTGTATCTCTCTTCTATCTGTCATAAGATATATAAGATTATTTATAATTTATTATAACCATGAAGTAGACAGAGGTGTTAAAACAAGCGACAAGAAAGTAACTGGTGCCTTTTCAATATCATATCGTACACATGTAGCAGTTAACGGGTTCTTTAATACATGTAAACGAAACTTCAGGCAGTGATATGTGCACTACAGTATCAAACGAAACTAAGAGGACATTATGGAACATATCCCTGCAGTATGAAGCTATAGACTGTGTTCTGCGAGGTGCAATAGGGTCACTTGTCGAGGACCGAGTGGTATAAAAGCCGGAAACTACACCAAAGAGCAACAACACACCAGCACTAACTGGAACCATTAGAAGGGACCGAAACTGTTAACTCGATTTTCTCCATGCTCTTGTTTAAGCAAGCGCACATGTGCAACCTGAAAATATGTTCCAGCTGCAGTTGCCATTACATCGCACCGGTCTACTAGAGAAGCGATTTGCTAGTCTCTCCTACGCTGTCTGCAACCCAGCACATCGCCCTGCTACGAGAGCAGAATATGTAGCTAGGGGAATTACTTTTCTTTCCTTTTTTGAGCTGAATGTTTCCGCAGAGAGGAGCCAAATAACTATTTTTCTTCTTTGGCTTAGTGGAACATATGCAGTAGTTGAAAAAGTAATGAAATTTATCTTCAGAAAACTTTGTTTTGGGCTTGTCTGCAACGTACATAAAAAAACGCCAAAGGTGAAATTTGCAAACGTACATAGGTATTTATGATACGTTATCATATGCAAATGAAACTAAGAAACTCGTAATACAAAAATAAGAATATCGACATTATATTTTGTTGAACTGTTGAACCTTTGAAATTGCCCACCATGTGAGAGCTATGACACAAGAAACGCACCATCTGCTATGCATGGACGTAACCCAAACTATAACTTACACTTGACACTGATTTTCAATAAAAAACATCTATTTGCGGATACTAGACCCAATGTAACAAACTGCATTTCTTATTCAAGGCAAAAAAAACGCAACATAAGTTACTTACCTTGTAACCTTCTTCTGTTAATGCTATTAAAACAGCTGCCTGCAACCTCAAGTAAATTCATAGAAACGTCACACAAACACCAAGCTTGACAATGAAATGGCAGGGAAGTCATCGCTGCCCATGATTGTTGGACAGTAAACCAATTTGGTTATTTCGAGCGGAATAGCCCCGTGAACGGAATAGACCCGCACTACCCCATCATTAGAATACCTCTTAAGTAAGGTACTTTGAAAATTAACGACATCCGATATATTTATTTAATGTTTAAACTTTCAGTGGTTTATTGAAGTATTCATTGTTTCTCACGCTGTTAGGTAAAGATTATGGAATTTCAAAGTTTTTGATAGTTTCCAGATTTTATTTCCGTATGTCTCACTTGAATTCACAACAAAGTGTAAAATTAAATTATGGAAACATTTTTTTTCGATAGTTAGATATAAAATATCACGTTATAAGAGTGCTTTGCTGAAGATATATGAAAAAATATATATTACGAAGATAAATATGTATGTAACATTTCAAATTTTTACACTCGCTACTACGTATTAAGAAAGGAAGTATGTATTCCACTCAAAATTTTGATAAATATATATTTCACCGTAAACACACGTTTTGGAAAATTCATGTATACATAAAGGTTTGAAAAAGAGCTATGTGTCAGTGGACAGACACTCGATAGCAAAAAGTTGGCTGAATGCCAAACCTGATTAGTATCTTCCACAACTTCTAAGGATTCGACACTAAAGTTTTCAAGAACATTATTTTGTCCCACAATACTTTTTACGAGAAACTTTTCAATAATCATGATTTTCTCAAAAATGGCTCTAAATATTTTGATTAATGTACCAATATTTAAGATATTTATATAAATACGATGTGTATATCTTGAATTTTCTAGGAATGTCCTTAGAAGTCTTTGTTCAGGATGACTTTTGTATAACTTGTAAACCTTGACAGATGGACACAAAAATGTAGAGCTCATAAGCACTCGATTTTTCAGATTTATTACATTTGTTTATTGTATTTCCAATACATTCCTTGTTACTTGTTTGAATGTTATAATATTTGTTTTATTTTTAGCGTGGACCTGTAATGAGAAAGAAATTTCAAAGTCATCACATTGCGAAGAGCTCTTACAAGCAATTGCTGTCGCTGAAAGCCCACTTTATTCCCCTGTTGCCGATGTACCTATAAGGAAATATGGAATAAAATGGAACAAAACAATATCTCCAAATGCCGATCTCTTTATTTTATTTTATACTCAGCAAGTATGCTTTACAGATGTTTGTTATTGAGAAAGGTTGTAGCAGTATACACAGCAATTGAGGTAGCCGTGAACGACTCCTCTAACTAAATATGGCAGGATCACTGTAACACATATTGGAGACATAAGTCTGATATTCATCTCTCGTCTGGGTCGTCTGTACTGGAGAGGTCACTCAGGAGAAGATCTTGTGGTTGTCTGCGCTTGAGGTGAGGTGGTTGGCGAGTGCGAGCGCCGAGATTGTAGGTAACTGCTCCAGGGACCTCCTGGAAATGGTAAAAGGAAGGTCGTGCCAGCCAGCGGATGTAGAAGACGAAACTCGTGATGAACTTGTTGGTTTCTGACGAACCATGGGGCATTTGTAGCTGTACGGAGCACCCTGTTTTGTAGTTACTGCAGTCAGCGTAGATTAGTCTTAATGGTGCCACCCCAGACTGGAGCTGCATAGGTAAAAATGGGATGGACTAGAGATGTGTAAAGAAGACTGGAGGATTCATAATCAATGTGCGCCCATTGAGTAAAGGGTACAGGATGTTTTTTGTCACTGTAAATTCGGACCAGAAGAGACGGATATGAAAACCAGAGCCAGTTGATACGTTTGATCGATGTGTTTTACATTAAAATACTTCTGGTTTTATATTAAAGAATAAACAACATAAAATTGTTGTCCTCTTTGGTAGTAAGTTTCGTTTAGCGTCAATAATTTTGTATATGAAAATAGCCTGAAATAATTCTGGAGGAGAATAATGGTATTTCTTTATTAGCTTTTCTTAAAAATAATGAATGAAAAAACAAAGCAATGTTACCTGTATGAAAATTAAGATTCAAAGAGTATTAGGTTTGTAAAATAAGTTTTAGTATTTAACATTATTTCGCTTTTTAGCAACACATTTTTTCACATTTTGGTTTTAGCAACAAATTTTTTTGGGGGGGGGGGCGTAGAGAAGAGCGCGGTGGACTTCTAATTCAAAGGTCGTGGGTTCGATCCCCACAAGGGACAATAACATTATTTATCTAGAAGGATGTTCTAAGAATGTTAATACGAGGAGCTGAAGCAGATTCATAGACCATAGTTATTCATAGAATAACTATGCAAAGTACGAGGCATGTTTTTTAAGTCAGTACCGTTTTGGAATTAGAAAAGACGTGCATAGATATTGAAATAATTTTATTTTTACATGAAAGCCTGTACCTTAATATACTTTTCTACATAATTTCCGTGAATATTGAGGCACTCGTCATAACGTGGCACCAGTTTTTGAATACCCTCCTCATAAAATTCTGCCGCCTGACGCGTTAACTACTGTATCGCAACTGTTTTGACTTCCTTATCGGCTTGAAGACGCAGAGCGCCCAGATGTTTCTTCAAGTCTGCTTTCTCTCACCTTTTCGTCCACTTTCTGCACCAAATTTTCAGTAATGACTGAAGGACGCCTACTCCATTCTTCATCATGCACATTTATGCGGCCGTCTTTACATGCTCTCACCCATTTCCTTACCATTCAATCACTCATAATGTTTTGTCCGTATACTTCATAGATCTCACGATGAATATCGATTGGTTTTACGCCTTTAGCACTAAGAAATCGTATAACAGCCCGTATTTCACAATCGGCGGGACTCACGACTGTCGGAGGCATCTTAAACACTCAGTAACCAACGTATACAAAGAAGAATCAGACTGTAATGGCGTCAGTGCGTAGACGAGATGTAGGTAACCAGCGCGCATGCACGGAACGCCGACCGTAGCGCTGCGGCGGCGGAATCGCAAAACGGTACTGACTTTAAAAACATGCCTCGTAGTTTCTTATTTTGCAGCGCCAAGAGAGGTGGCATTACTAGAGCTAGGTAATACAAAAAGGAGGGGAATAATAATAGAGAGAATATTGAAATTCTGGTATAAGAGTATTAAAGGGCAGAAAGATGAGTTATCGAATCTGCGCATGAAGCAACAGAAAAGCATTAAAAATACAAATAGTTGTTGGTCGGAATTGGAAAGAATGATATTAAAGATGGGCATGGGAGATCTATGGAGAGCAGAGGAGACAAATTATAACGATTTTGGAAGGAAGTGAGAACTAGACTACAAGACATAGATAGGCAAGAGATATGGGAAAGTATAGAAGAAAAGAAATCTTTGAAATTTTATAAGCAATTAAAGACAGAATGGGGTAGGGAAAAATATATTGATCAATGTGACAAAACTGGAAGAGAAGGCATAGCATGGATCAGAGTAGGAATATTATACTTAAAAGGGTTGAGAAGTAATAAGGTAGGAATATGTGAATTTTGTGGAGATGAAGAAAGCACTGTTCATTACCTAATAGAATGTAAGGAGCTAACAAATGGCAGGAGAAAAATATGGGATAAGAAGTGGGACAGTGTAAGTAAAGAGATATTGGCGGTACGCATGTTAACGGGGATGGGAGAAAAGAAAAATAGATGTACAGGATATTTCTTATAAAGGATAAGATAAAAGTGGTTTAGGGCAAAAGAAGCGAAGGTCAAGAAAAAATGACATTAACCTGCTCAGGAAAACCAAAGGCTTATTTATACTGTATTTTTTAGGGATACTGTACAAATAAATAAAAAAATAAATATTTTGCAGCGAGGTAAAGGAGATAAGGAAGCATATAGGGGCGAACGAGATGAGCTCATCTGTATGGTGTTTTTATGTTCTTAGAGTTTCATTGTTTCTTGGGAGTAACTGTAATAGATGTTTATGCCTCAAAAATGTAACATTGGTAACTCTTAAAATAAAGTATACCTCTAATACCTACAGGATAAATTTAAATAATATAATTTCATCTACCAAATGCAGATCTCGATTAGTATGAAGTTAATAAAAGAGTAGAGTAGAGAAGGTCATGAGAATACAACACGTTAAGCCTTTTAAAGATGTTTTCTTCGCTTAAAGCTGATATTTTTGGCGCAGTCTATATTAGGTATGCAGCGGACAAAGTGGAACTTGTTTGTAATTATTTGGTTATTGCTGCAAAAAATTCATTACTAATCTTGGTTTTGACAACAATGCTTAGAAAGGAATGGACTTAAAGGTTATTTTATTAGTTAGTAATACGTACTCAAGATTCAAACTTTACTGGCAGTTTTACTAAAATGGGAAACAAAGGGAACGAAAAACAACAGTGACATGAATAACGCGGCACTGTAGGTAGAAAGTGCTTTCACTCCGCTTGCCCGATTTAGCGGTAACTTTGTTATCAGTCAATTTTAATTTACATGACTAGTATAATTACCAACGGTTAAGTTTCAGCGTTGAATGAAGCAGATAACTTCATTTGCGCCGTGATTAAAAGATATGATTTGCGTTCCGGCAACGTCCATGGCTCGGTTCATCATTTTTTTGCCAACCCGGCCTCGGTATAACAATAGGAGGTATTATCGTGGTCCTTTATGCATACAGTGCGCCAGATCCACAGCGAGTCCTGGATTAGGAACTGTGCACTCTCCAATTTTAAATACAATTGTATTTATATTATGACGGAGCAGTTTAATCAAGCTACGAGGCCGAGCTGCACCATAGTTTTATCTTTGGCTGCTATATTTTCAGCTGACCGCCATGCCAAGAGAAGTCCGTATGGCCTACGTGTTTGTATTTAGACCATATTTACTCAATTAATGTCATACGTAAACAGGCATGAAACTTTCCAGAAAGAAAAATGGTAGGCAACCGCTGCGACCTCCACGCGGATCTCTTGTGACTAACTCTCCCAAGGTGGAATAGGCCAAGTGAGTAAGGCTCGGTGGATGACTGGCTACAGAAACGCGCGAAAGTCCTAACAAGTGCTCTACCGCTTACATAATAGGGGATATTTTATTAAAAATTCTATTACACCATTTACTGGTTTCCAGGTTTCATGGGTGGAACGTCTAACGTATTGTACTCATACACTATACCTACTTTTATATATAGTCCTAACTCAGAGAAACCTTATTTCTTTATCTGCTAAATGCGTATCAGAGATAGAGTCAACATTAAAAATTCAATGCCATAGCCAGGATTTGAACAACGGCTCTCCTGTTTCCGTACAGTCTCTCTTACCCATTGAGCTACCATGGCCAACGTGCCGTCATGACATTAAATTCTCCATGTGACTCGTATATTTCTCCGATAAACTACTACGGCTTCTCGCATTCAAGATACAGCGTTTGTGGCGACTTACTATGTAAGTACTTGAGTCCCAGGCTTCAATGATGAACCCTAGGACATGTGGGGTAAGATAAGAAAGAATAAAATAGAATTTCACGAGGGGATTCGGCACGTCGATGAGACTGACAATTTGTATTTCTGTTCCAAGAGGGGTATCTCCCGGAGGAAGGATGAGACGAGAGGAGACAGTGGGCGGGTGGCCCAAAGGAGTCAACGACAGGGCAGAGGGCAGAGTCACTACTATTTAACAGTTTTAAATTCCCCGGCAATAGAGTACAACCGGCATCCTACCTACCGTGGCGAGAAACAGTTCACCAGGCCAGTCAGGAGACTGGAGACCGCCATGCTGGAGCTCGAACTCCCGGCAGTCTGGTACAACCGACATCCCGCTGGTACAACCACCGCTACCCACTAGGCATGTTCGGAGACCGGTGCCGATGTGCCAGAGCTCAGAAACACCCGGCAGTATGGTACAACCGATATCCCTCTGGTACAACCACCGCGAGCCAATAGGCATGCTCGGAGACCGGGGCCGACGTGCCAGAGCTCGAAAATCTCCCTACAGGCTTGCACCACCAGCATCTCTCTTACCGTATTCTGGAATGGTCCGCTAGACTGACTCGGAGACCGGAGACTGTCCTACAGGAGGACCAAGGTGTTTACCAAGAGCATATCATCCTGCCATGCAGCGCCGAGACATCCGCCGACACTGCTACCCTGAAAGAGATGACTGATTAGATGAAACGGAGGGACAGGAAAATTCGGGGGATATACTCGTAATTAACCTACCCAGCATTCTCTGGTGACCCTAGTGTTCTTTTATGAAGCAGCGGATTACTTGAATGACTCGGAAATATATTCGCAGAACTAAAATAACTTTTGCTAACAGCACAGGGAATAACCCTGAGATTTTTAACAAAGAGCTAGGGGAACAGAACCATATTGCATGCAACATATCTACAATAATGTAATTGAAAACATACTTTTGTAGTTCACTTTCTTCTCGGACAGTCAGCCAGGTCAAAAGATGATTAGATATCAACGTTTGGGGAGTGTGCATCTCTCCCATCATCAGGATATTTATAAAATGTTATAACCTCAAATGAAATACTGGATATAACTCAAATATAAACCAAGACAAAACACTATCAAAATTCGCATTACTGAACAAAAGACGGTTTTCAGTAAATTAAATGCCAGGTCAGGAGATGGCGTGAGTATAGAAAATTGTGTCAAGGAAACGTAACTATTTAACTTGATTATCAAGCTGTATTGATATTTGCTTCTTAATTCGACGGATTTCCATTTTAGGCTGGTTTCCAAGAGGAGCTGAACTGAAACCCAGCATCACGATTAAGCGTGCTCGTTTCAGAAGAAATCGCCAAAGACTCCTTAATTCTCCGCTCCCAGTAACTGTTGCATTTTGCCAAGATGGGAGCATTACTAAGAGTTACTGGGAGCGGAAAATTTAGGAGGCTTTGACGATTTCCTCTGAAAGGAGCACTCTTATTCGTGATACTGGATATCAGTTCAGCTCCTCTTGGAAACCGGCCTTAAAAATGGAAATTCATCGAATTAAGAAGCAAAGATCAATACAGCTTGATAATCAAGTTAAATAGTTACGTTTCTTTGACCCAATTAATCTTCTATACTCACGCCATCTCCTGACCTGGCATTTAATGTACTGAAAACAGTCTTTTGTTCAGTAATTCGAATTTTGATAGTGTTTTGTCTTTGTTTATAGTTGTGTTATATCCAGTATTTCATATGTGGTTATAACATTTTATAAATATCCTGATGAAGGGAGAGATGCACACTCCCGAAACATTGATATCTAATCATCTTTTGACCTGGCTGGCTGACCGAGTACCAAGTGAGTGCATTTGTCGCCAAGAAAGCTTCAGGTCTTATTATACATTTGTAGTTGTTATTCTAAAATAAAAACTACAGAAAAGCCAAAACCCTTTTCTTTTGGGGAGGTCGTGTATTAAAGAATGTTATTATTACATAAGTGACCATTTTGTAATCCAGTAGCTCTATGAGGGTCAAACAACAGCGAAGCCAAACAGCAACAGAATAGAATTTGCTATTACTTACGTCTGTTACTATTTGCATACAGATTGCAGCTGAGTACTTTAAAATAGTCTAAACAGTGTATACCTATAAAAACTTAGTACCAAACGTGACTTTATTTTGCTCGTAAGATGGATGTAGTCAGTTGTTTCGTACACATTCCTCCTTCCTTTTTTCCAGAGACTAGCTGATATCACCTTTTCCGGTTTTATTATCAATTTTACTCTTTATAACAAGATGCCTCTTCTCAAACGGCCTTTAGTACATTCTTTTTTTGATAAACAGTTTTTATCAATTATTTTCCATTTCATTATATTTGTTATATCTTATCACTTAACTGAAACATTTTAGATCTAATGTTGTTTGTTATGTCTTATCAATTCTAGGACATCCTCTTACATATTTTACGATTTCTATCTTGTTGTCTGCATGCGTGATATATTTTATTTTCTCTAGTAAGTATAGTTAGTAAGGAAAATCCTGTAACCCTCACAGAAGTGAATCATTTTTCGAAAATTTTATTTTATTATGAATTTGAACTAAAATACAACATATTCAATTTATTTTCATTGCAAACTAAAATAGATCTTTAATTTTCTGAGAACCTTTTCATTCTGGATGACCTTTGCATAAATCGAAAGCCGTAAAAAGTGTTACTGCATAAAGAAGTGTATCTCGTTAGGAGAGGGAACTTATGTGTGATGCATTTTTAATTGTCTAGTGACTCATATCGGGGATACTCAGTTATTTATATGAATTTTCCAATAGTAAACTTTTTTGCTAATGGGAATTTCTGTATTTTTTATCTCTTAGCTACGCAAAGGGAACTGATTTTCAATGACGTCACATAGCTACCACATTTAAAAGATCTGACTATCGCTTAAAGCTCACTGCATTCCCTCATTCCTCTCGTATCTACAAGAATATTAGTAAAAGGATAGTTATTGCAAATCATCATCAACATCATCAACCTTCAAGATAGGACTATTTCGGCTCAGAAGGGATCTTCTCAGCGTCTCCATGGTCTTACAACATCTCTAATACCAACTGGTTTATACTGCAGTGGCTGTTTGGTGAGTCTTTCTTCAAGCATTCGAGAGAGAAGATCTTGCTATTTTAGTTCGTGCTCCCTGAGTTTGTCATTTAAAGTAAATACTTTTAGTGCTTCTCTTATTGTTTCGCTTTTAATGTGATCCTTAAGACAACAGCCAGCTACGTACCACAAAAATTTCATTTCAGCCGTTTCAGTTATTCTTTTATCAGTTCTGTTCAAGGTCCATGTCTGGGCTCCACAAGATATAACAGGCACTGCCATAGTTTTATAAAACTTTAATATGGTATCTCTTCTTCTTTTGTTTTTCAATGTTCAATTTAAAGTGCCACATATGTTTTGAAATTTATAGATTTATTGCAAATATTTTTATCAATTAACACGAAGGCAGAGTAATAAGCGTATATCAGGATAGTTCATTCAAGAGTAGAGAAACTCGTGTGAGTGGAACACGTCAGGTTTTCTTCACAAGATTCTTTGAATGTTCCAAGAAATGCTTGAAAGTGTTAACTTTCTTCTCAATGTACTTCAAATGAAAAACTAATACTGGATCCTCGATAACTGAATTAGGATATTTGTTCTAATGTTTTTTAATTTATTATTATCTTCGATGTGACAGTAATCTTCCTTTAAAGACTTAATAAAGGTTAACTTTTAACATTTACATCATACTGCGCTCGACTTTGGACCCCTTTTTGCACAATTTGTTCACAATGGTCATCCAGTTTATTTTTTTTATTGCAGACTTTTATAAACAAAGAAAGCGGATGTAAATGGTACTGCATTCTGTAGCAGAAAACAAAAGCAATAAATGGTGTTTTGGGGCGTTGAGTGTTTTTAACACCGATACAAAACCGTAACCAGGTTTGGCTCTCGCTACAATACGAACACCTATCAGCTGAATGCTTCCATTTAATTGTGGAAGAAAGGATGTCCGATTGAATGAGCAGATGAATGCATGGTAGCCTTGGTGGTTGGCCAAAAACCGGACATGCGTACATGACAGTTAAATAGCTTATTAGTAAATGTTTGAGTGGGTGACGGTAATGAAATCGCACTGACGTGGTGCGAAACCACCTAATTCTGACTACTCGTACTCCAAATAATTGATTTGATGGTTCTGATCGATTCGTGTGCTAATAGGGCGCCAGCTCTGAGTCAGTGTGCTCGTAATTTGTCTATTAAATATAAGAGGGTTCGGTGGTCATGTCCAGCTTGTCTGACTTTTATGGAGCCACAGCTCAGAAATAAAATATTACAGAAATACAAACGATATTATGTTTGTATTAAATAGAGGCAATCTGCAAAAGGCATAAAATTCTTTTTTCTTTAACCAATTCCCAATTATCACTTATACAGGAAGCTGAATAAGAGAATCCATTACTAGATGTCTAATATAAATAAAAATTTAATAATAATATATAAACAATGCATGCTTTTAAAATTCAGTGTAATATCTGGGTTAGTTATTAAATTTTAAAAATGGAGTTTATTATCTAATGTATCAATATGCTGTATGTTTTAAAATACAATTCTTGTTTAATTCTGTCATTTATCTGGTTACAGAGCACAAAAGTGTTTTGCCTTTGTCATTTTGGTAGTCTTAGTTCAAAAGGATAGTCTCTTTTACAATCTGTCATTCGAAATTTCTATGTATTTTGAAGTTTCAAATAACTTTAAGTCCTACGCCGTAGCGTAGCGGGCTAAGGCCTTGGTCTCTGGCCACGGAAAGCGGCCCGGGTTCGATCCCACCCATGTGGTGGGGATTTTAGGTCCCGGGTATAGGACCGGTGCCAACTCAGCATCGTGGGGAAAATTAGGAGCTTACGCTAGATAAGCAACCTGGTTACGGAAACCAACATTCCGGCTGGGGGATGCCAAGATGCTCACCACATCTCCCCATATCGGTTGGATGATCGCCCACCTCTGCCGTGCGTAAGTGGGCGTGAGGCCGGCAGTCGGGTTGGTAGGCCTTGATCCTCTAAGGGCTTTCGCGCAAGTGGTTAACTTTCTTAACTTCAATAACATTAAAGATGAATAGCCTAAAACCATTGATATAAAATAACATGTTATGTACTATTTAACTGAAACTAATTTGTGAATCTATATGATAAATCTAAGAAAATTTAGATAGAAAATATAATATGCGGAACATTTTAAAAAGCAAAAGTATTGAAAAAACTTATTATCAGAAAGTTCTAATTTTAAAATGAAAAACATTCCTATTCTGAATTTCTGACCCACATTATATATCTTCATAAAACAAAATGTCGAAATACATTTCGTATTTCTGGCACCTTCGTATTTTAAAAGTCGTGGAATGTATATCTGAAAGTGTACGAGATTTATTTACACGAAATTCCAATAACATCTCATAAAAAGTTAAACGTTTGCCCTCCGATTTAACTTATCGGTTAATTTGAGGTTCGCGTTTTTTTTTTAAATTTTGTAATTTACGCCCTCCAACGTGGATGAAATGGAATAGATGAAATGATGCTCAAATGAGTCCGGGGTCCATAGAGCTTAGTTACCCGCCATTCGTCTTTCAGGATAAGGGAAAACCCCGGAAAAAACTTATCCAGGTAATCACCCTGACCGAGATTCGAACTCGGGACTTCTTGAACGTGTGGCAGACATGCTAACACCACACTACCGAGGCGGGCGAGGTTCGCATTCACTTTATAGTTTTATTGGACGGTTTAGTTTTTACACAAAAGAAAAGGCTTACTTTTAGGGAACGATGGGCACAAAACCACAGGGCTGATGAACGCCATCTTTAATAACGCTCTATCCAGAAGCACGGGAAATGAGCGCCATCTACCATTCAAAGTACACCAGTGCCACTCTCTACTGCCCAGAAAAGCTGCAGCCTAGGCGTCCATTTAAACCTGAGAAAAGGAAACGTCCCGGATTGACTTGAATCTGGGACGTAATTTGTTAAAGAGTTGGTGCAAGTTTCTACAAGACTGAGTGGAACAGATCATATTCTTTTGATAGTAAATTGTAACACCCCCCCCCAGCCCCCCCCCCTCACACACACATTCAAACGAAATGTCACATGCTCTATTTTGTGGAGTAGAATTATTTTCTTTTCCAAAGCAATTTCAACTACCGTTAATCTGTGGAAGTATATTATTTTCTACCTTCAATGCCGTTGTATTCTAGTAACTAGAATTGGGAGTGGTTCGGGGTATGAATGCAATGCAGGAAGATGCATATTTATCATATTTGTTCGTCTGCGAAGGGAGGACAGTGGTGTGTCCTTCACACACAGGTTTTGAGTCAGTGTTTTGAGTGGGAAGCGTTGGATGCAGTGTAACGGTTATCTTTCGCATTTGAGAGTTTGAGAGCTTAAAATCTGTAGTAAGAAGATTTACACTGAAAATAATTCAGAGCAATAATAGTGTGACTTTGTGGGTTCGTAGAACTAAAAGTCCAACTTCTCGAAACTCTAAATGTTCTTTATTTCCGTACCAATACACTGTTCAATTCGCACGTAACAACATTACCTCACATATACACAGTGTACCAAGGTCGATGACAACAACAAACAGCTGTCGTTACAACAACACTCTCAGCTGCTTGCCGCACTCTCGTTACACACAACTGACTCATCACCAGCCATGGCTTCTTTTTATACACCCATTCATGAATTCCAGACTGTTCTGTCAATCACTAGACTTTTCTGGAATAAACAAGGCATCTAATGACGTAATCCGAATATTCTATCACGTTCGGGAAACGTGACACTCTCTCTGGGCCGGCAAGTATTTCACCTCTGTGATAAACTATCCGTCTCTTGCTTATCGGCACTTTGTGAACGCTAGCCGCCTATCAGTTCCTTTGAGTACACTAGCAGCGCTATCGTAAACTGACTATGCAAGCTCCTTATTACCGTGATACATTATACACCGTTTGTTTTCTATTTGTGCCAAAATCTTTATGCCTGTTGCCGCGACAATACTGATTTGTATATATTTGTGTTAGGTGTGACTTTGTGTTTATCATTTTATACTGTCGGGACTGGCGGCGACGTGCACAACGGGTTCGGCACGGAGGGATAAGGGATGGATAGTGTAGCACGGAGATAAAGAGCTTGCTGAAACAGATAAAGATAGCGCGGAGACAAAGACATGCCGAAGCATATAAAGTTAGGTGTCTGAACGTTCGTGTTTTGTCTAGTTCCGTCTTAGACAACATTCAATTATCTTCTGGAACCATGAAGAGATATATAAAAAGGAGACGCGATTGCCAGTGTGGGTCAAAGTCGAGAATCGGAACGGTTATCGTGTAACTGCTGCATGTTTTGAAGGTGAACGCTTTTGTTGGTGGTCAACGACCTTGTCGATTGCATTTGTGTATGTTACGTAACTCTGCTTCTCTAAGGGTTGACCAAAGTGTATTTTTACGGAAATAAAGAACATTTGAATTTCTGAAAATTGGACTTTTAATTCTAGGAACACACAAAGTCACAAAATATAATATAATCTTTAATAATATTTTGCGGATAGTCCCATACATCATGTTATATTATTGGATTATATAATTCAACTGGCATTCTTCCCGAGGCTGGGGAAGGCACCATATTTTTTCGATGTATGACGGCCGTTCTCATTAAAGTATTGAAACGGTACTCTCTTCCTCGAGTCGATTAATTAACTGTTAAGAAGTATATGGAACATTAATTGAATGTTAAAGGAATATACACATGCATTGAAACAAAATATCTTGTATGCATTGTCAAGTTTGTTATGGACTCTGAAGAGATACGATTTTTTCTCCCCTAGGAAGACCGGCTGCAACCATAAATTTTAAGGATCGCACCCGATGTTTATTTTCAAGCATAGTTTTGACAGCAAGGGGACATCTTAGGTGGTCTAAAGTGAGGTTCTCGTAAAAGGGACTCCATATGCGTTCTACCAACCAATTAATTAAAAATAATGAACTGAAGGGCAAAGCGAAGTGTCATATGACCTATCTGGGAACAAATATATATCCGAAGTCAGTTGGCGACTAAGGGCCAAGCTAAAACGTCGTGCGAAAGCACGTGGACAGAAATCGGATTCATTAAAGTCAGTTGGTGGTGGGCCAAGCTAAACCGTGGTGCGATAGCACGCGAACAGAAATCGCGTTCATTAAGGTTATTTGGCTACTGTGGGCCAAAATGAACGGACGAGTAAACTAAATAAATCGCGTTCAATTAATGTTAGTAGCTGGGTGCCAATCCGATGAGTCGTGTTATAAACACAGCTTACAAGCTCCAGACCAACAGACTTTACCTAAGAAACGCTGCAATTCTTAACCCTAGAGTCCCAGAACATACCTCAAGATCTAACGTCTAAATCCTACAGTTATTGACCTTCCAAACCAACAGCCTCAACTGTGACAACCCCGCAACTCTTAGGCAGATCATACCTCAAGACCTAACCTCTAAGTACAATCACGCCAGCGCGAAACCTTCGTCTATTTAACATGTATTTGGAGAGTAATTTAAATACAATCAAGCGTCATAAGATAATTACACTGTTTATTTTCAAGTACCCTAGTTGATCCACCCAAAACGCACTGAATCAAAAGATCCTTGCTACAGATCCTATATTCGAGAGCAGCCGAGGACATCGACATTTTCAAATTATCACTGGCGAGGCTGACGACCCAAGGAGTCCAATCCCTGCAACAGTATGTATGCATTTATTTCTTTACAGAACATTTCTTTATAGAACACTATGAAAGAAAGACAGAGGACAGTGGAGTAAAGAAAGCCTCCAACAGGTAACGGAACATGTGAAAACATGGCATGAGATACTTTTGAGCTTCCAAAATGTATGGGACTCCATATCGAACATGGTATATTAGGTTGGGATTGACTAGGCATTGTTAAGACACTTCTCTGGTATTGTGATCACAAAGCACAAGGGACTTTGCATCGACAGGACAATGGCTCCCAGCAGAAAAAATATTGGACATTTTTCAAATAGCTGGATAATGTTCTCTTACAGAATAATTTAATTTATAAGCTAAGCCGTATATTTGATATGGGCTAATCCGAATTCCAGATGAATCCCAGATTTGAATTGCTGAGAAAGGTACTATAACGACCAGTAAAGAAAATGGGGAAGTTACTGTAATAGCATGTTGTAACACTCAAGGACAGTTTTGTCTCCTGCTTGTATTTTCAAGGGGGGAAAACAAGATAATTGAATGGCAGGATTTCCTTACAAATGGTTGGAGAGCTTTCGTGAATGAAACCTCGGGTATATCAATTCGGCAACATTTATGTTGTGGTTAAAGGAACATTTGATCCCAAGGAAACCACAAGGATAGGTTTTGCTACTCCTTGATGGCCATACAGTTCTGAGATGTTGGGACTTGCAGACAGTCACGATTATGATGATTCCTTCATTTTAAGACTGCCTTCATGAAACATGTTAAGTTTAAGTTCATGCAAATATCAACCACAGTAGAGGGCAAAATTACAATAAAACTATTTATTACAATATGAAGCTTATTATATCTGAGAAGTACATACATTTCTAAAATTTTATCTTGTCCCCTTGCCCCAATCTTCGGGGTGAGATGTCCAGTACACCAACATTTAAACAAAATATGCTATGAGTTGAAATATTGCACTTTATTTAATGTATATTTGTTTTTAGTTTGAAAAAAATATTTTCATTATTTTATGTTTAATCTCATTTTGTACATTTCAAATTGACCCTTTTAACTTCATATAGAGTTAAAATGTGGCATTTTCTTCCGATTTACTCTAAATTATGAATTATATAAGGCGTTTCAAACTTGAAAAATTGTTTCAGTGACTTTTAAGAATACCACATGCACAGATATAAGTATTGTTCATAATATTGATATAGATAATCTGAAAGTTATTTATTTTTATCTAGTAAGTCTAAGTAATAAACACTCCGAACTGTTACATGTAATATTATGTTTCGCTTCATGGTGCAAGTAGCGTTTGCACAACACCGTGTAATTGAGAGATCATTGTCATTTCATTTCATTTCGATTCTAGCGCTGACAGCGTACAACTTCTTCGAGGATCAAACAAATGCCCACTTCTGTAGTTCTATCGTTCCTGAGATACCAGGTAACATACAACTAGGTGCATACAAATGAACCATAATTATTAATATGAGGGTGGTGTAACAAGTTTCCGGCCTCAACATGCGGATGGCAGCACTCGTAAATAAAAGCTATGAATTTCGTTGTACATCTGTTGACAGTTACTCAACAAAGTTTCAGCCATTTTGGATGTTCAATTGTTATGTAACAGTCGTTTGAGTGAGTTGATGTGAGTGTTTTTAAGAAACTGGACAAAATCGAGTATTAAATATTTGTTTTTGGAAAGAAGAACGCCTACGCAAATCAAAGATGAGTTGGACTCTGTACCATCATTTACTGCAGTGAAATGTTGGGCAGTAGGATTTAAACGTGGCCGTAAGGGCTTGGGAGATGATGAACGTTAGGGACGTCCAAAACCAACTACCGACGAAAGCATCTCCAAAGTTCCCCAAATGGTGCTAGATGACCACAGAATTGAAGTGGGAGAGATAGCACAGGCTATGAACATGTCAAAAGAGCGTGTTTGTTACATATTAAATCAACATTTAGACATGAGGAAATGTCCGCGCGTTGGGTGCCGCGTATGCTCACGTTGGACCAAAAACATGTTAGAATAAATATTTTCAACGCTCTGTTGCCGCAGTTTAGGTGCAATAAATCCGAGTTTTGCGCCGATTAATTACTGTAGATGAGACTTGGATACACACCATAATAAGCCCGAAACAAAAATACAGTCCAAACAGTGGACTGCAAAGGGGTAACTGTCCCCCCTTCAAAAAAAAAGCAAAAACTGTTTTTTTTTCAGCTGGGGAAGTCATGGCAACTGTTTTTGGGATAGTCATATAGTTACTTTAACCATTATCTTCAAAAAGGAATAACCATTGTAGGAGCATACTACGCATAATTACTTGACAAGCTGAAGGCAGAACTTGTGAAAAAAAAGACCATGTTTGTAGACAAAGGAAATTACGGTTCACCAACACAGCGCACCGTCTAACACCTGAGCGATTACAATGGCGAAAATCCACGAATTACGGTTTGAACTGCTTGACCATCCGCCTTACTCGCCAGATCTAGCTCCAAGCGACTTCTTTTTGTTCCCTCATCTGAAAATTGCGATCGGAGGACAGATTTTCGTCAAACGAAGAGGTAATCACCTTCGTAAACAATTTTTCTTTTGCAGAGTAAAACACCGAGTACTATTTGGACGAGCTACAGAGATGGGAGCATCGCTGGGAGAAGTCTGTAGAGTTACAATGACACTATGTTGAAAGATAAAGATAGAAAAAGTTCTGAAAAAAAAATCAGCTTGTATCTTTATTAGGTCGGAAACTTTTCAGACCACCCTTGCATTGCTACAGAGCACCCTTAAATTCCGATTATGAAATATAAATATCGATGGCAAGAAATTTCAATACAGAAAAAAAAATCCATCTAATCTTATTAGCTAACAAATCAATCTAGTTACTCCTTTTTGATCACTTGTACTTTTTGTCAACAAGTGATGCAAAAGATTTTCTGTCTGTTAAAACGTCCAAAAACAGCGGTGCCTCATTCTCCTGCAAATCTGACGAAATGACTATCGTTGAAAACAAATGAGGTGCAAATGGCCAGGTGCACTTTGCAGCTCTGCAGATAATCATGCATCATACAACGTTATTGTTTTCAGATTTGCTTAACGCTGGAAGGTCGCTGGACCGGCGCTAGCTGGAGGTGGGGCGCGCTCCCTATTTGCATCTCTTGATGAAAACTGTACTAATAAATGGAAATAATAACGAAGTCATTAACAGTAATTCCATTACTGATATTGAATTCTGCTTTCACGTTGTTTTTCGAATTAATATCCAAATTACTCCATAAATATTCATCTGCCGTATTCTTCTAATGTACAGGTTATTATGTCTACGTAACCCCTATATACCTACCAACCGAATTATATATTTATTTCTTATATTGGCTGATACGATATTAGATTTACTGCGCGCAGTAATAGTTTTATATATCAGCGTGTAATAAAAGCACAGAACTGGTTTAGGGTGTGCAGTTGTTATTTATTTTTACCGTAAGGTGGAGTTTGTTCTGTACGTCTACCTTATTTTTTTATTTACAAACGGAGGAATCTTACGTATACCTATTTCTGCTATTGGAAATTTTAAAATATTAATTTTATTAAGATTATAATTACCTGTTTAATAAATATGCACACATTATTTACCTTTTTGTCCAAAACAGCGTCTTATGTAGCAATTTATCTTCATTTTTCGCATACAATTGCCGTATAGTTGTTTTATGTTCATAGTCTTTTAATGTTAGCATAAAGGTACTGGGTGCTGGCGCCAAGGTAGCGCAGTGATTTCGTTCGTGACACTCGTGCTTAGGGTCCGAGGTCAATTCCCGGGTGTTGATATTAAGTCGGCCTTATCCGCGCCTTCACTTCTGTCTAGCTCATGTGAAGTGCTCCCTATGCCCAACGTGGTTTGGTGTCCATGGTAAAAACTATAGGTCTACTCGCCACACCATCATCTTCACTATCACCCTAGCATTAGAGGTAATGAACACCGCCCTCTGGTTGCCACCACCTGAGAAATGGGTCCGGTCATCACGTGGTGGAGCGAGGTTACCCCGAACGCCGTAGTTGCCATCTGGGAGTGTTGCTATACATCCATACATACTGAGTGCTATATACGATATACTTCACCATTCAGCTACGTTTCCTAAAATCACTATATAACCTTAACACGTTCCATTATGTTTATAGTAATAGTATATTTCCTAGAAATCTGATATCGTTTTGGCAATAGTTGTAAATTAGCTGTCGAATATGAACTTTATTAGCACACACCTGTTTACACTTTCAAAATATTTACCTTTATCATCATCATCAACATCATCATCATAATAGGTAGTAGTCTTTTAGTTTCTGTTATGTACAGCCCTTAAGCTACTAGTACATTATTAGCAAAGCCTCTCTATTTATACATTTAATGAATAATTTAAGATACTTTTTTAATTTACGCCCTTTAACTTTTAAGTCATCTCGGACGATTAATGGAATGGGTGAAGTGTTTCTCAAATGAGCCCAGGGTCCATGGAGCTTAGAATTACCCGACATTCGTCTTTTAAGATAAGGAAACACTTGAGTCTCCGTTTTGCAGATGAGTAGAATACTTTGCATACTATAATTCCTTTAGCAGTGTTGCTTCATTCCGTCTGCCATTTATCTACTTCTTTCCTTAGATCTGATCATCTCACATTTCGGTGGCTTATCATTAACAATGATCATGTTTCATTTCCTAGTTCGATTCTTTAGGAGATTGTCCGTGAGTTCGCTTCCTTTAATTATAATACGAGTTTTTACCTATATGAAATGTGATGCCTGCTTTTAAAGTTTGGTGCGTAACCAGTTTTGAGTTAAGTGGTTCCACACACACAGACACACATATACAGAGATAGAAAGAGAGAGAGAAAGAGAGAGACTTAACACGTTTTGTCGCCAGGCATTGTTGTGCTGCTGCCGGCCCGCGGGCAAGAAAGAAAGAGACAGATCGGCCGGCGCGTGGGCGCACCGCTAAACGCTTGCCGAGAGAGAAACAGAGGGACAAAGGGACAGACAGTTCCATTGTGCTCTCGCTGCGCCAGGAAAGACCTCGAAGTGTCGACAAGTTTCTGGAAACAATGAGTGGAGGTATAAAAGAGTCGCAGCTAGCCATTCGGTGGCTAGTTGAGAACTGATAATCGTGTGTGCGCGCGCGCGTGTGTGTGTGTGTGTGTGTGTATGTGTGTGCAGCTGTAGTTTGGAAGTGAATTCTTTTGTTTGTTTACGTATGGTGTACCAACGAGAGGCCGTGGAGATTGCGTGTTTGTATGACACGTCATTTTTAGAGCCTGTAAAGGTTTTACAAGACGTCTTTTTAATTGAAATTTAAAGAGCAGTTTGAATTTCTTCAAACCAGACTTTTAATTCTTCGAACCCACCAAGTTATAGTATCTATGTTTTCAATGAAAAATTCAATGGAATTATTTTGGGCGCACTGCAATACTATGTACGTGAAGAGAAAGTAACGAAGAGTAAAATAGATACAATGATCTATGCCTTATAGTTATTTTATGTCATTTTAGTTGCCTTCTAGCGTTTAATGCCACTTGTGTCAAGAAATGCATAAAAATGACATTTATCCCAACGTTATTTAGTGCTATTGTTCCAAGTACGTACTGAGAAAATGGTATAATAATGACAAAACTTGGACCTTCATGTAGAAACTGGGTCAAACACATTTGGCAACACGTAAGCAGATATCTGCATGACAGTACTATTGCAGTCCTAAGAAAATACGACAGAAATGGCGGCGCCTTGTCTATGCCCCATTTCACTTCCTCATCAATCCAAAGGTGACTGTAAAATAAAGGGTAAAGGAACGGTCGAGCGATCCTTGCATAGAATTCAGCACAAGATATGTATGGTCTGTTTTCATTGCCGCTACCTAAAACTTGTCACTGATATTTTTGCAAAGTGTATACGATGATCTGAACATTCTATATTCACTTTAATTTGCTTTCGTAGCTATTCTAATAACTACTTAACATCTATTTAATATTTATTTTTAATTATGTTAAAGGTTTGTGATATTTGCGTTTGTTGTCATAAAAAAGAACAGAACGCCAATATGAAGCGATAAAAGTTTGTATGTTATGAGAAAAATGACATCTTAACTCACTTTATCAATCACTTATCAAGGATAACATACAATCATCTTCTCTTTTTCTGAAAGTACACATGGAAGGATATATTTTTCAACTTTTTATGCCACTGTTGTGCGCACCAACTTGCGCTGCTTGTGATTTCTCCGAATTACTCTTAACGTTTTCCTTGACACTGCTCTACTCGTCAAATGTGACACAACTTCGATATGCATTCTGCATTGTTCACACTCCTATCATTACGGAGCTGAAATGTACTGCACTGCTTGCAGACCGAGTCCTGCTAATTCTGGATTGTGTACTCAACTGCACTCAATTGTACTGGGTTGTTAAATTTCGCAGGAGGAGAAGGTTCTGGAAGTTGAATGTTCTCGAGTTCCTCATTCGAACGCTCAAGAACAAATTCGCACGGTCACAATGCAGCACGCTTCCGGCTTCGTTTACCAACGTCAACTGGTGTCTGTTCTCAAAGAATGAAGATTGTGTGTGTGTGTGTGTGTGTGTGTGTGTGGGTGTGGGTGTGGGTGTGGGTGTGGGTGTGGGTGTGGGTGTGGGTGTGGGTGTGGGTGTGGGTGTGGGTGGTGGTGGGGGTGTGTGTGTGCGCGCGTGCGTGCGTGCGTGCGTGTGTGTGTTTTCCCCCTATCCTGTCGGTAAACAGCAAGAGTGGTGTAATAACTCGATGTTTTGACCTACTTTTAACTTATGTATGATAGGCATTCACCGTCACCGTGACAATATGTATACTGGATATAATATTTTGAATATTGTTTCCACAGTCTGATGAGTAACGACAGGAATTCTATGCTCCAATAATATCTATAATATGCGTGTGCTTATCCACTGTAAACATATAACATGCACATTAATATGCTCATAAAAGAATAAGGTTATTAAATGCAATCTCTGCGTAAAAGACTATTATGTAACTATGTTTAACTAATCTTAATTTTCCTTTAATATGGAAAAGTTACATTATAAACCTGCAAACTTGCTTTGGCACTGATGACACAACGTTTGAAACCATCTCCAATCTCTTCTCTGGTGCTTCTGCTGATAGCTGCTCCAGTTGTGAATTATGATATTCTCTTTCTCAGAGTATTTGCAGATGCTGTGAGAATGGACTACAATATTTAAGCTAAGCTGCATATTTAATGGATTCTAATGAACTATTCTAAGTGAGTTGCCAACTATTTGAGAATGTAGTTAAACAGTTTCTGTATCTTAAAACGAGAAGCGGTAAGTGCTGAAATATCATTAATTGTATTTTTGACATAGGATACTAGAAGAGCTGTTCAATAAAGAATGATCATAATTTTTACGGCCATTATTTTACGCACTAAAACTCAATCTTATTATATTCTGTTAGCTTAATGTGAAACAAACAAGCCGTAGTAGTTTCATTGTTGGTATTCCTGGTTCCGGCCTGGTTCATACATATTCAGTATCGCCTACCGCTGCAATGGAGGTAACATGCGGTTAAAGTTGATGTTAAGCAAAGATCCGGAGTTTCTTTCAAACGTAATCACTGCTGATGGAACTTGGCTACATCATTTTGATCCTGAGAGCAAACAGCAAAGCTCAGTGTGAAAATCTCCTTCATTACCACCCCCCCAAAAAGCAAAAATGGTTGCTTCTGCTGGAAAAGTTATGGTCATCTCATTCTTTGATATTCATGGAATGGTTTATCAGCATGTTGTACCTGCACACAAATCAGTAACTGTACAATACTACAGGGATGTCCTGAAAACATTGGAAGTCCACATCAGGCGCAAAAGAACACATTTCCATGAAGCAGACTGGATGCTGCACCACGATAATGCGCGGCCACATATTGCCAATGTTGTTGCTGAATATCTTGCAAAAAACGTGAAGTGCATCTCTCACCCTCCCTATAGTCCGGATTTAGCCCCACGTGACTTTCTTCTATTCTCTCACTTGAAGAAACGCCTTCGTGGGAGGCATTATCCACTATCTGAAGCAGTGGCGAAGGCTGCGGAGACGATTTTGAAGGATATCTCTAAAAATGATTTCCAGCATGTCTTTGAAGACTGGCAGAAACGCTGGGACAAGTGCATCGCAGTCAGGGGAGACTATTTTGAGAAGGACCATCAAAATTATGAGTATGAGTAAAGGTACGGTGTCAAAAAAATTGTGATCGTTCTTTATTGAACAGTCCTCATTATAATGTGAATGCCAGGATTCCCAGATATGCTCTGCGGAGACTACTCAGGCGACAACGAACAAGTACTGGTACGTATAACTCAGACAAGACATTGGTGCTAAGACTACCCATAATGATCACAGTAAACACTTCGGTAGGACTGTAAAATACGAAGAAAAGGACACGTACTTTAGAAATGCATACAGTTTCTACGAGACGTGTCCGTAAAATAAGGTCTCCAAGGCGCTGGAGCTGTGAGGAACGCTATTACGCGAGATCCGGCAACACTGGCGTGTAGCTTGGTTTCACCCCTTCAAATTCCCAAAACAACGAACTCGTTGTAACCATTAGCCTTGGCTGGGCAGCCGTTTGCGTTGGAGCTTCCTATCACTTCCACCGCCAAGTGCAAGTTGCGTGCAGTGATCCTGTTTTTTGAGTGCCAAGCGCACTACCGCCACTGAAATTCATCGTCAGTTATGCGGAGTCTATGGGCCACAGTGTAGGGACGTCGAAAACGTGCGAAAGTGTGTCAGAGTTCAAAGACGGACCTACAGACGTCCATGACGAACAGCGTTCTGGTCGGCCTTCGGTTTTAGCCGAAACAATTGCAAAAGTGGAGCAAGGAATGCTTAAAGTTCGTCGTGTGACAGTTTGCGAGCTCTGTGAACTTATCCCTGAAGTCAGTAGGACTACGAATGACAAGACTTTAACCGAACATTTGCATTGTCGCATACTGCACATGCAACGGCCGATCTCCTGGCCCATTTCCGATAGGACATCCACACCCATCCCCCTATGGTCCAGACTTAGCACCTAGTGATTATTATGTGTTTCCTAAGTTGAAGTCACACCTGGATGGAACCCATTTCCAGACTGGCGATGATTTGAACAACGAGGTGGGGCGTTACCTGCGCAACTTGGCGGGAGAGTGCTATGACAAAGGTATACAAAAACTGTCACAGCGCATGCAAAAGTGCATCGATCGCAATGGTGATTACGTTGAAAAATAGCTGTAAGTTCCGCCTTTCCATCAAATTAACATTCATTGACAATAAACATGTTTTCTATATTAATTTGGAGACCTTATTTTACGGACACATCTCGTATTATCCTGCTTCTCAAAGCGTTACCCTGGCTTTATCTTTTTTCATAGAAACCTCTCAGATAACGCGCCGATTATTATTGTAAGAGTGAGAGGGCATCTGCCGCAGTTCTCGGATCTGTGCTAAACACTAATGAACGCATCACTTCCGGCAATGGAATTTGCAGGAATCACAAATGACAGATAGATGTTCACTCCACGTGGAGTAATCCGTGCGTTATCTGAGAGGTATCTATTACAAACGATAAATCCGTGGTAGCCTTTCGAGCAGCACAATTTTAATAATTTACATTCCGCCTACTTTATCATCCAGAGTCTTTTATATATATTTTCACAAACTAAAATGCTAATTTTTAATTAAAACACAATTTTCCGCTGTAGATCACTTTCAGTACTTCGTTCCCATGCTAATTTTTAGTAAGTGCCTATGTGATTTGGTGACTGAATCTTTCACTCCTGAACTTAACTAATACCCAGATACACCCTGTTGAAATAGTTTTCCTCGTCTGCTTGACTTGATCGTACCTATTAGTTTAGTTATCCTGACTTATTAATTGCTTATTGCTAACTTAGAAAACAGCTAATAGCCTCACTTCTCTAACAAACGTAACCTTTACTTCATCGGATTATTCTGTTATTAGTAAGTTGTTTATTAACTATTATTCTTGTTTATTGTAAATTCATATTTTCCATGGTTTATTCATACTGTAATTACCTGCGCTATATTTTGAGAGATGCTTCCGTGTTTGTTATAAATTGTTTTAGAGTTTAGCTTCCTGTTACTGTGCCCGTTCAGACTGGAAGTGTTTCAGGGTTTACTGTTGTTAAATTGCTAATTTTTATTCGCAGCAGTTAATTACTCCAGCGGGTTTATATTTCAGGGTCTTGTTAACACATAACGCGGCAAATTTTTGGAAGATAATTTGGGTCTTAATTTCTTCTGCTGGATTGATTATGATTGTTGTAATTAAGAACAGTAATCATGTTAAAACAAGTGGATATCCACATGAAACTACGTGGATAACTTTTAATGGATGGGATATTACGTGCTGTTCGACTATCATTTGTCACCAGTAAACCTCTATATTTTAATCATTTTTCAACTCTCGAGACCTAAACCAAAACAACTGTTACACCTTTGTACTAATCGCTTGGAGGAAATTGAACCTAAATAAATATTTTGGTATTTAAATGACATTTCTCTAGTTAGGCTGTAAGTCCTCACACACCGTGCACCGGTGCTCGGAACTTCTACAAAAATGCGTTTTGGGGGTTCAGGTATCGTAAAAACACACAGTATAAAATCTTGACATGCATTTTTAGGTGAAATGATATACTTCTACTTAGAACTCTTATGTCGGATTTCACCAACAGATGTTAAGACTTAACACGGGTTTAGCAATAGTTAAATCAAAAATTGCATTTCACCAACAAGTGTTAGCGTAACACTCGTGTTAAAACTCTTGTTAAACTAACAAGCTAAATTTCTGAAGTTAAGTACTTAACAATTGTAAATAGTCAAGATGGCGGGCGTGAACGCAGCTGTTCTTGTCGATTTGCAATATTTAAGACCGTCTAAATGACATCCGTAATAGAGTACGGCCTATGAGGAGAAATGATCTTGAGGGACTATCCGAAGAAAATTTTCTACAGAGGTATAGACTGTCGAAACATGTTGCTATGAAGGTTACTGCGGAAGTACAAGAGAGGTCAGAACATGCAGCGAAAGGAATATGACGATCTCGCCTTAGCTTCAAGTATTAATAACCTTGCGATTTTATAATTCACTGAATTATGTGGATAATACACTGTCCACCTCCCATCTTGAAACGTTTGTCATTTGTCATTCGCACCTCATTTTAAATTTACGTAATACTGACAAGTTGTTGGTGCTGGTAGTAGTGACACATGCATTTGAATTAAATTCGTTTCCAATATTTTCCCCGTGACATCTTTCTCTTTTACGTTCACCTCATCCGTCCCCTTATTTTCCACGATATCCTTACACTGAGTCTCCAATTCAATTAACAATTCTTTCCCCATCGATGAGAAATTTGTCTCACGGCTTTATTTATGATTTTGTTCATCCGCCATTTGTGCAGACGAAAATGAAAACAAAAGCGCATCGCAGTACGTTCAGAAAATAATACGAGTCATCCATAGCCTTCTATAGCTGTGTTATTTACAAGCTTCTTGGCGTTAACACAGGTTTGTTAACATTTTCAGAAAACAGTTTGGTAAAATACAAGAAATTTAACAGCTTTGTTAGCGCTGTGATAATTGTTACGTTACGTTTGTTAACGTCGATTTTAACATCTGTTGGTGAAATCGGGCATTAGTAAAGGAAGTAAAAATACTAGTTTTTAGAAAATAAACGCTTGAACAACACTATCACCCCTAAGCATAAAAACTGTTAACAGTAGTGTAAAATATTATATGTATTTAGTAAAAGTATTTGTGAAAATACCATTCGAGGAGAATAATTTATGCTGTAGAAAGTCAAATCAGTGCCTAGAGATAGAGGAATCAAAATGCGGTTTTTAAATTTATGGAAAGCCTGTTCCTTTGTTAATATTCAGAGATAATCTCACAGTCTTTGTTCAAGAAAGTGACAGAATAAAGTGATATATGTGAAGAGTCCATATGGTCTCGTTCTCCCACCTCCAAGCTGGTGAATACAACAAGTTTAGGAAATTATAAATGACAACGTAAGGTTAACCACGCGCGAAACGATGAAGTTTCAACTAATGCTTAATAAATACAATGTTAAAATTTCGGAATTCTGCAGTTTATGTACAAAATGGCAAACCTCTAGCATGTATAAGAGAACGTACTATTTAAAATCTATCGACTTCACTGCCACATGCGCATGGTAGAATGGGCTTTTCCCAGGATTTGGCAAACTTTTCAGAAGGGAAAACTTTAACTGTCAGAGAATGAACTGCGGATAAAGTCAATTAATCTCGTAGGCACAGACCACAGTTTCCAAGTACATATTTTATTCAACTAAAATATACACTTTATATCAATAACGGAGGTTAAATAAATATTTTTAAGTTAATACAAATTCGTATTGAATAATAACAATGACACTGAATTTTCTGTGCTGTAACACCGGACATTTTTTGTTATAATTTGTTGCTGTCATCAAAACGGACTCTAAATGGTCATTGTTTATTGTGGACCTACATTCTTTATTTATTTTTTTATTTGTTCCATTTATACCCCACCATTAACTGCAATGGCTGCGTCGTGGCTCAGTGGTTAGACTGCTTGGCTCTCAGCAAGGTGGCCCGGGTTTGATCACAGGCGACCGCAAAATGAGATTTGTGGTGGAAAACACGGTGCTGGGGTGAGTTTTCTCCGGGACCTCCGGTTTCCACCGCCATTTCATTCCACCGGTGCTCCATCTTCATCTCATGTATCTTCAGTGTCACCGCCTGCCGTGCGGTATGTAGTAAAAGCGGGCGTTAAACATTACACACACACACACACACACACACACACACACACACACACACACACACACACACACACACACACACACACACACACACACACATTAACTGCAATGGTCATATCGGCCGCTCTTCTCCTTCGGAACATATCGAAGGTGTTTTAATCATTAGATCACGTACACATTCGCACTCTCATTCATACTTTTTCTCAGACTAGGGAAGATGGGGAATCATCTTGGTTGGAGAAAATATTCTATTCCCAGCCGGGAATCGAATCCGGGACCCCTAGCAAGGAAGGCAGGTAGTCCACCAGCTGAGCTATGGGGCCAGCTTACCTACACTCTTGTTGATATTAATCTTTGCAGACTCGTTCAAATATGGAAGTGTTATTTGGAATTTGTGTGTGTGTGTGTGGTGTGTGTGTGTGTGTGTGTGTGTGTGTGTGTGTGTGTGTGTGTGTGTGTGTGTGTGTGTGTGTGTGTGTGTGTGTGTACTTTACGTCCTCCAACGTTAAGTTATATCAGACGATGAATGGAATGGGTGAAATGATGCTCAAATGAGCCCAGGGATGATAGAGCTTAGAGTTACCTGACATTCGTTTTTCAGGATAAGGGAAAATCCTGGAAAAAGCTTATCCACGTAACTCAACCTGACCGAGATTCGAACTCGGGACCTGTTGAATATGAGGTAAAAAAAAGGACTAACATTGACGTATCACTATTAATTACTAATGTAAATGTTAAAATTATTTTCCTTCAGCATTCATACACCTTTGCAGTCTACATGTCACTCCAACGTTAAGTCATATCAGACGATGAATGGAATGGGTCCATTGACTGGCCACCAAGATCTCCAGATCTTACTACTGTGGACTATATTCTTAAGATCATCCCATGCTGTTGATGAAATGATTCAGAAAGGCGTGCCAAGACACTCAAGTATCAGTACCTATGCTTGAGAATCGACCCTTCTCGTGCTATCCAACTGTAAATTGTGAGTCTGGATGGAGAAACTGTTTCAGATTCTTCACGCCATGTCTTGGGAACCCACTGGCAATTTCCTGTCTTCCAGGAATGTTCCAAATTCCAGATTAGTTTATCTTTAATTAAATTAACCGTCACTGTGATACAGATTGAAAACAACAAATAAAAAAAAGGCAAAAGCAAAATGAATGGACAAAAGACAAACTCAACAAGGATGTGAAACTTAATTATGAAATAAATACTCATCTTAATCCACAAAATTTACTAATCATACAACTATATACCTAGAGACCCACCGCTGTATTTTGCATAGCTGGTAAACCATAAACCTCTACGCTACCGAGCCGGGTCATTTGGAAGATAGTTGTCAAAATTAACCAAATTAAATTTCTTACATTTGTCCCTTAGCATATAATTATATTATACATCGACTAAAAGCCTCAAGGCACAATTTTATTTGATTACTCGAAATTTAGGTATAAACTGTTCTAATGCAGCGTTTCTGGAACACACACCCAGCTGGCGGGCTGGATTCGGTCTCAGGTCATAGCTTGGCAAACCCTGGTTACATCATATGGCGATACGATGTGGATAAGGCTATAGATTCCTTAGCGAAAATGTTGATTTTCGCCCGCTAGCCACCGCAGTTCCTCGAATACAATATGATTGTTGTCATCCGAACGTCGGAACTCCCAATAGAACCGGCCGGGAGTCGGGCCAGACGGGAAGCATTCAGACCACGCCTACCCACTTGTCTCGTGTCGCTAACTGAAGGGATGATTAGGAGAGCGGCGCGAGCCCTGTACTGTCTCTTTCCCCTCCCACCAGACGTCTCGAAACCTCGGGATAATTGTGCGCGCCGCGAACCTTCCAGAAACGGCGATCTTACCTATATAAGACCTGTAGTTGGCGGTTCAGTACAGTGCTTGGAGAGTAGCTGTGAGGAGCGCCGAGTGAGTGAACGGACTGGAAGACTGTGTACGTTTATCGGAGGAGTTGACGTAATTGCAAGTGCAGAGTGAACCTGCGACAGACGAACTGGTGAATTGTAATTGTGTGCGCTACGTAATTCTATGTAATTGGCAAGTGTTCCAACTGTAGTTTGGTGGAAATAAAGAATATTTTGAGTTTGTGCAACTGGACTTTTAATTTCACGAACCCACAAAGTCACATTATGAACATCAGTCCTGTGCATGGGTCGAAAGCTCCTCATATTTGGACTCGACCTGCGTACATTCCGTGCAAGATTCAGGAGAAAACATACTTTGAAAATGTATTACTATAAATATTTATCCTTAAAACAAATTTTGTCTCATAAATCAAAATTAAAAAAAAAAACTTGTAGTACAAAAACCTTACATTGCATGTTGATTCTTATATTTTACATATTTACAGCATGTGTTTGTAACAAGTTCATATTCATTAAGAGAAACTTTTAAATAAATTATTTCATTACGAACATTGTGGTTAAAAATTACATATGTTAGAAGGTTTGAAAGTCAGGTTAACTGCTATTATTAAAAAAAAAAAACAAAGATACGCATCTCACTTTACCACTTGAAAACTGCACAAGTATTAAAAGATTACATTAAAAAAGAAGCAATATCCCGTGTTTGCAGAATGCACTTAGCACGAATAGTATTTCATAGAAATTGGTTAGTTTGGCGCTCCTCACACACCACTTAGCGGAAATGCAATACGACAACACCGCAGGACTCCGATTGGTTGCTTAGCTAGTAGCGCTCAAGGACAAACACCTTCCCATTTGAAACACATAATTGTTTCTCATCCAAAGCTACCCCTGACGTATACAGTTACTGGCATAGTAGCATGCGCTTAAGTTTGATCACGTGGACATAAGGCTTAGCGTGCTGCAACGCTATTACTAAAACCCCCTCTGCCAAATCGACGCTATCACATTCACGCTAGTATATCACATGTCTTTGCCGGTTATGGTAAGTATTTAGAGCGCCATCTCTGCAAGTCTATATTCTCATGAGCTGCTTGTTGTCGTTTGTAAACACAGCCACGATGTAAATGCAGAAAATTAAACAAATGTATTTTGGCTTCTATATTGGTGTTTAATTTAAGCGTCACGTGTAAAGGCAAGACATTGCTTTACTGCATGCACCAGTCGCAGTAATTTATCGTCAGGCACAACGAAAGAGAAAGGGTTACTTGATCCAAGAGTGATAGCGCAGCGAAAGTCCATCTGTAAGGAAAATTAATCGTTTCGTCTTCTCTGCACTGCATATAAATAAAATCTAAGAGAAACAGTATACAGGAGCGTGTATGAGATCTAACAATAAACTTGGAATTGAAAGTCAAACACTTGGTAGTGAAAGTGAGGTCGAGGAGGCCATGTTCTTTATTGCAGGTAGCTACCTATCTCGGAGGGAAAAAAACGAATAAATCCAGACGCCCGTACAAACAGAGCTCTATTAATGTTGTCGGCTTCTCGCTGTTTAGTTAAGATTCCACACCGTGATTGCGTACCTGCTGGCCTCTACAGGCTGGTCCCCAACAAATGATCCTGACACTACAGCAGTGTCACACGCCCTGCTTATAAATAACGTGACATAGCACAGCCATCATGACCACTGACTCTTCACTTTCCATGTGTAACATTCACATCACTTTCTCTTCACCACAAAACTCCAACGAATTGCTGATAACTGATACGACTACGACTAATAAAATGAACAACTTACAACACTCATGGTGGCGTCATCAACACACCCACATACACGCACACAAGGTCTTTATTATATATTTCCTTACATGTACAATGGAAATAATATAGCGTAGTAGGTTCAATGCGATAGTCAAATAGTTTAAGAACTGGTTGTTTAGGATAAAAGAGTAAATGACTTCCCACTTGAGAACAATATGCAAAATGGAAAATAGAGAGAAAAAAAAAAAAGGAAGGAACGTCTCAGAAATACTTCATTTCACAAAAGAATTATATGTGACACAAACTGTGTGCTACAACAGATCCACTTGTTTCTGTAGTAAGCTTTTGTTTATCTCTTATGGTTTACCAGCTATGCAAAATACAGTTGAACCTATGCAGATATACAGTAGTATGATTAGTAAATGTTGTGGATTAAGATGAGTAATTTTGATTTGTGTCTCTATTTATTTCATTATTAAGTTTCACATCCTTGTTGAGTTTGTCTTTTGTCCATTCGATTTGGTTTTGCCTTTTATATTTGTTGTTTTCAATCTGTATCACAATGGCGGCTAATTTAATTAAAGATAAACGAATCTGAATTTTTGAACATTACTGGAAGAGAGGAAATTGCCAGTGGGTTCCCGAGACATGGCGTGAAGAATCCGAAACACTTTCTCCTTCCAGGCTCATAATCTCCATATGGATAAAACGAGGAGGTTCCATTGATTGGCCACCAACATCTCCAGATCTTACTACTATGGACGTTTTTCTTAAGATGATACCATGCTGTTGATGAAATGATTCTGAGAAGCGTGCCAAGAAACTGAAGCATGAGTATGCCTGAGAGTGACATGTAGACTACAGGAGTGTATGAATGCTGAAGGCCCACAATTTAAGTATTTACATTACTAATATTTAAAGTAATATCAGTGCCCACCTCGGTAGCGTGTCTGTCTCACGTTCAAGAGGTCCCGAGTTCGAATATCGGTTAGGGTGAGTTACCTGGATAAGACTTTTTCCGGGGTTTTCCAATATCCTGAGAGATGAATGTCGGGTAACTCTAATCTCCATGAACCCCGGAGTCATTTGAGCATCACTTCACCCATTTCATTCATCGTCCGATATGACCTAACGTTGGAATACGTAAATTGCAAAGTCAGTGCTAGTCTTTTTCGTTATTATGTTTGCATTGCAGTGACTTTCTTTGCAAATATGTAGCATATAATACATATATTGCTCAATTAATATAAATACATGTGTTTATACTGTATACCTACATATGCTCAGCTCTGCACATTCAGAGTGTAGATAACTTCAAAGCATTCCTCCAACAATCAAGATATACAGTTAATTTCCCAAAAAATATTCTAGTGTTTCGGATTTTAATCAAAATAGTTATAGCCATTTTAAATCAAAGTTTTAAAAACATTTTCTATGCAAATATGAATCTAAATTAGGTTCTCTCCAATGCGCGGGTTCGTTCCCGGCGACAGCAAGGTGAGATTTGTGCGGGACAACATTGCGCTGGTGCGGGTTTTCTCCGGGATCTCCAGTTTCACCCGCCAGCATTCCATCAATTGCTCCAACATGATCTTTCCTATCACCTCATATCCCGTACTTTTACTTTCGGTGTTGGGTTGATCACTCATCCCGGAATCTCTCTGATCATGAAACCTCTGATTCACAACCCGTAGCCTACGGGCCTCGAGGTTTCGCGGTTCAGAAGGCCCTATGTACCACTTAATGAATTACAGGAATTCATACACCAATAAATAGTTTCGTATATCAATGAAACTATATAATTAATTTTGGAGCCAAGACGTAAACAATTATATACTAAGTAGTATGATTTTTTTTTTTTTTTTGCATATTTTCACCCGAACGTCGGGACTTCCTGTGGAGCCGGCCGGCGGTGGGGACGGACAGGAGGCGTTCGCCCACGCCCACCCATTTGTCTTAAAGCGGTAACGAGGGGTGGCTGGAAAAATATCACTGCGCCGTCTCTTTCCCCTCCCCCTGTGTTCTCGAACATACAGGATATTTCATCTAATCCGGAACCTTCTAGATTGGCCAGTTGGTCCTATAGAAGCAACGCGTCGGGCTGGAGGAGAGTTCAGTTCTTGTCGAGCAGTGGTGAGGACCGTCCAGTGAGGGAACGGACTGTGCATCGGAGAAGTGTACGTAACTGCGTGCAGTGGACCTGTGACAGACGAACTGGTGAATTGTAATTGTGTGCGCTACGTAATTCTGTGTAATCGGCAAGTGTTCCGATTGTAATTCGGTGGAAATAAAGCACATTTTTGAGTGGGGCAATTGGACTTTTAATTTCACGAATCCATAAAGTCACAATATACACAAATACAACTATAAGAATTGATACTGGGGATGCGTTAACAGAACAAATTTATACCAATACTGGACTAAGACAAGGATGCAGTTTATCACCTTCTCTTTTTAGTGCATATAGACGATATTCTAAATGAATGGAAGAGTTTAGTAGACCCAGGAATAAAAATAAAAGAAAATATTTACATTAATACCCCGCTGTTTGCGGCTGACCAAATATTGATTCATCGAATGAAAATCAACTGCAAAAATCAATGCATATTCTAAATAATATAGTACAAAATTATATATTTAAAATATCAGAAGAAAAAAACAAAAATTATGGCATTTAAAGAAAATTATAGTATAAGATCAAAAATTGTTTTAAGAAATAGGATATTTAGAACAAATATAGAGTTTTAAATATTTAGGATGTAACAATGCTGATATAGAAGAAAAAGTAAACAAATTCCGAGCAATATGTGGGACAATCCAAAGAACTTGAAAAAACAGAGTGAGAAGGGATACAAAAATGAAAATGTATAAGGTAATAGCTATTCCAACTTTACTATATAGAAGCGAAACCTGGGTGCCAACACAAAAGGATTTAAATAAAATACAGACTGCAGAAATGAAATTTTTAAGAAGTGTTAAAGTTGTACAATATTGGACAAAATAAGAAATGAGGATATTAGAAATGAATTAGAAATCGAACGAATGAATGACAAAATATCAGAACGAAGGCAACAATGGCATGAACATATATTAAGAATGGAAGATAGAAGATATCCAAATGCAGTATTAAACTATAATCCAAAAGGAAGAAGAGACAGAGGACGACCCAGGAAACGCTGGAGAGATCTATGAAGCCGGAACGGGCGATATGCCCAAACCATGAAGTGAAGAAGAAGAAGAAGAAGAAGAAGAAGAAGTATAATTTTGGAAGTTAATTAGCGATTTTCTGTCTCCTAAGTATACCTGAAACTTATGTTTGTGGGTGTTCTATTTCCTCCTTTGTCAATGTTTCTGTTTCTTTTATTTTTTTTTTTTTTTTTAATTTTACGTCCTCCAACGTTAAGTCATATCGGACCGTGAATGAAATGGGTGAAATGATGCTCAAATGGGTCCAGAGTCCATGGAGCTTACAGCTAACTGACATTCGTCTTTAAGGATAAGGTAAAACCCTGGAAGAAACCTTATACAAGTAACTCACCCTGACCGAGATTCGAACTCGGGACCTCTTTAACGTGAGCCAGACATGCTACCATCCACGCTACCGTGGTGGCCTATGAATGTTTCTGCACAGAAAAAAGAACCAAATAGAACTTTATGCCCCCAAGTGGGGCAGCCCTGGGAGAAAGGATGAGGTGAAAGGAGACAAAGGCAGACCGTCCCAAAGGAGCCACGACAGAGCACAGGCGGAAACTCCCCGGCCGACATCCCAAATACTGTGGTCCCAAAACGGCCAACTAGGGTGGCCCGGAAACCGAAGACCGTTCCTCCGGAGGAGGTGTTTACCAGGAGCATATCATCCTGCTATGCAACGCCAAAGCACCCACCCACGCTTCTACCCTAAAAGAGACCACTAGATGAGAGATGACATGAAATGATAATGAAGGTTATATGAAGGTACAGGAAATTCGGGAAATGTAATTAAACTACTCATCATTTGTCTGGCGACCCGGAAAAACTGCCGAAGAATCCATGGGTCAGGTAGCCCGGCCACGGGAATCGATCTGAACCTCCTGAATGCAGGCCACAGACGAAACCGCCAGCGCCATCCCGCTCGGCTAAATCATTGATGACAGACAAATTGAAATATCTGGTAATTCGCTGAAATATGTAGTAAAGGGAGTATACAGTCTCATAAAAATGAAACATTTTAATTACTCCAATGGATACGCCATGTTAGTGGCGAAATTTTAATTTGCAGAAAAAGTACAATCTCCTTCTATATTAATTATTTAATGAAAAATTGTAGAAAGTAAAGCAGAAACTAAATAAAAAACCAGATGAAGCACAGCTAAATGCTAAATTCTTCTGCTATATAAATGCTTTGGGATTTCATAAAATTTAACTCGTTTCACTTAACCAAATCTCCTAGGACAAACACATCATATATAACTCTTTATTTTCCCTGCAATATCTCATTGTAGTATTCTAGTATTCAGTCTCTTTCAGCATAATGGCACTCCAGAAAGACCTCACAAGAGCTTTTCTACCCAATCTGCAACAAATTCGTTATAAAGGTAATTCTTACATCTACATTAATTCAAATACAGACCTATAGAAACCATTTATTGCTAATTTTCCTATAGGTAAGAAGAGAATAAAAGAATATTGTAGATTAAGTGACACACCATTTACAGCAATATCTGAAAATGTATTTAAAATATGTATCTGGAAATTGTGTGCTCTAAGGGCTTTATTTTCTGGACAGTAAGCTTTCGTCTACTATTTATGGCAAATTCATTCAGAATGAAAAATAATTCAAAGATTGTCCTAGAAAATTCACGATGTATAATTGATTTTATTAAAATATCTTAAACGTCTGGTATTTCAATTGAAATCAATAGTCCTTTTGAGAAAACGATTCATTTTTAAATTTCTCTTCTATTAAGGTGATTTGTGTCGTAGTTTTTCGGAAAATCTTGTGGCATCAGCAGTGATTACGTTTGAAACAAACTCCGGATCTTCCTCTAACATCAACTTTAACTGCATGCAGACCTGCATGCGAATGTTCTTTTGTTCGGGAATCAACAGTCTTGGAGCCCATCGCGCACAAACACATCTCGTTTGTAATATTTCTGTCACCAACGTGTGGGTGGCACTCAATGGAATGTTCAGCATTTCAGTAAGTGATCTTAAGGTATTTCGTCGATCCTCTCACAATGGCAGCAGCAAAGTTAATGTTTTCTTCCATAAGGACAGTAACTGGAGCATTGGGTTCACTTTCATTTGAAATTATTTGTCTCCCTTATTTAAGCACTTTAAACCACCTTTGAGCTGTGCTGTAGGGAAGAACAGACTCTCCATAGCCTTCTGTAACATTTTATGGGCCTCAACTGAAGATTTGTTGAGACGAAAGCAGAATTTCAAAGCATCATATTGTTCCTTGCGTGTTACCTCCATTGCAGCTGTGGGCGATATTGATGAATATGTCTGAAATTGCCTGGTTATCACTGGCGGAACCAGGAGTACCAACAATGTGTGTGTGTGTGTGTGTGTGTGTGTGTGTGTGTGTGTGTGTGTGTGTGTGTGTGTGTGTGTGTGTGTGTGTGTGTGTAGTGTAGTGTAGTGTTTAACGCCCGCTTTTACTACATACGACACCGCAGGCGATGACACTGATGATATATGAGATGAATATGGAGCACCAGTGGAATGAGATGGCGGGGGAAACCGGAGATCCCGGAGAAAACCGACCCCAACGCCGTATTGTCCATCACAAATCTCACTTTGCTCTCACCTGGGATCGAACCCGGGCCGCCTTGGTGAGAGCCAAGCGGTCTAACCACTGAGCCACGGCGTGGCTGTACCAACAATGAAACTACTACGGCGTAATTGTTCCATATTAACCTAACTGAATATAATAAGTTTGAATTTTAGTGCGAAAAATTATGACTGTAAAAAGATTACGATCATTCTTTATTGAATAGTCCTCGTAGAATGAATTGAATTATACAAAACCTATTTCAATAATATGTACTAGGCAGAAAGTAAACTTACATAAATATAGAAATTGTGTAACGATAATAGCTAGAGCAAGGCGTGTGAATGTATCAGTTTTTTTTAAATTATAGATTGCTCCTACTGACTTATTTAAAATAAAAATATTCCAACCTAATTAATATAAAATAGAACACAAAATAGGGAGTTTTCTGAAGTGTTCGTTATTTTTATATGATTGTAATCTCATGTTATCTTTTCATGTGGGAATATGTGTCGATGTTGGTATCATTGAAGAATGTGACTGGTTGTACATATTACGGGACGAGGGGCAAGCAATTAATACGATTATTAAAACCTTGTGACTGATGGTGTGGAAGGAAATGCTGCTACCCTTGACGGCATCAAGGTCTTGTTGAGTCCAATTAGTGTGGACAAGCCATGTACGTACAGGCTACTTCACCAGTGCCGCTTAATTAAATATTTCTCTTTGGTTGCGTTCCTGCAGGAAGAACAACACACTGCTTTCTAATTATTCTTTGCTAACCCTCAACTTGAGCAACAACAACCAAAAAGAATAAAGGCAAATCAAGGAGTTGAAAACTCTGGTGCACTCTGAAGATGGCAGTGACCAATCAGCTATTTGAAGTAATCGATTACTTTCATTTGATTGATCGATTAATCTAATAGTTTCTGTTTCGGTTAGCAAATAACCAGTAATTGGTTTAATGAGCAACTGATGGATGAATATATAACAATTTACATGTACAGCTACATTTTAGAAACTGTTGCCTTCATGAAGTAAACATACTTTTCTCCGTCTATCCTTTGTAGTGACAGGGAAAAACTAAATCAAAAGTTCAAGCAGAGGTTATGTACAATGTACCCTCCAATGCCAAATTTCTGGTCAATAATGTATTTGCCTATGAAATCTAAGATACCGGTTTGCATTGAATAGTGCTACCACCCTTATTACTTCCAAGGCAGCGTCTTACGAATCCATTTGTCTTCTTCTTCTACTTCTTCCTCTTCCTCTCCCTCTCCTTCTCCTTCTTCTTCTCCTCCTTCTTCTCCTTCTCCTCCTCCTCCTCCTCCTCCTCCTCCTCCTCCTCCTCCTCCTCCTCCTCCTCCTCCTCTTCCTCCTCCTCCTCGTTCTTCTTCTTCTTTTTCTCCTCCTCTTCCTCCTCCTTCTCCTTCTCCTTCTCCTTCTCCTCCTCCTCCTTCTTCTCCTGCTGCTTCTTCTCCTGCTCCGTCTTCTGCTTCTTCTTCTGCTTCTTCTTCTGCTTCTGCTTCTTCTTCTGCTTCTTCTTCTGCTTCTTCTTCTGCTTCTTCTTCTGCTTCTTCTTCTTCTGCTTCTTCTTCTTCTGCTTCTTCTTCTTCTGCTTCTTCTTCTGCTTCTTCTTCTTCGGCTTCTTCTTCTTCTTCGGCTTCTTCTTCTCTGCTTCTTCTTCTCCTCCTCCTTCTTCTGCTCCTTCTTCTGCTCCTCCTCCTTCTGTCCCTCCTCCTCCTTCTCCTCCTTCTTCTGCTCCTCCTTCTTCTCCTTCTTCTGCTCCTCCTCCTTCTTCTCCTCCTTCTCCTCCTCCTTCTTCTCCTTCTTCTCCTCCTCCTTCTTCTCCTTCTTCTCCTCCTCCTTCTTCTTCTTCTTCTCCTCCTTCTCCTTCTTCTTCTCCTCCTCCTCCTTCTTCTTCTCCTTCTTCCCGGTATTGGCTTCAGCCCGTTCTGGCTCCAAATTTGAATACCATTGTTTCTTGGATCTTTCAGGTTTTCTTCTATCTAGTGGCTTATAATTTATAACCGTTTTGGATATCCTATTATTTGGCATTCTGTTTAAGTGCAATTTTCAATTTTCTTTGTTTCTTAATTATATTATTCATTTCCTCTACTCTTAGCTTTTCACAAATACTTGCTTTTGTCTGTCTGTATAATTTTGTATACCTATACTGCTCTAGGGCTTAAGAATCCCATTTCTGCTGCAGGTGTTTTTTGTAGGTATTGCTTTGAATTAGTCCATGTTTCAGATTCACATGTGGCTGTACGTATTGCCATGCATTTATACAGTTTAATTACCGATTCTGGTCTCCCCTTGTTTTTTTAACGTCCGTCTTAATGTTCAAGTTAAGTAACTAAATTTGTTTAATTTTCCATATATATCTACTTCACTGATATATGGTGTTTTGCACCCAAGAAAATTAAATGTTAATACTTGTTCCAGAATTGTATTTTCTGACACTATCTAGGAGTGAAATTTAAATTGCCATTATTTCTGTTTTCTTGTTGATATTTTCATATTAAATTTCTTTACAATTTTACAGAATCGCTCTGTCAGTGTGTGTGTGTGTGTGTGTGTGTGTGTGTGTGTGTGTGTGTGTGTGTGTGTGTGTGTGCGTGTGTGTGTGTGTCATCTCTGGCAGCTTATCTTCAGCTTTTGCCAGCAAGATCTGGTCCTCTGCAAATAAAATAGTTTTTACATTTGTGTTCTCTAATCTAATTCCCCCTGCAGACGTATTTATCCATAATCATGTTATTTGGTTCATTTAAATGTTAAAAGATACAGTTGATGGGTCCCATCTGTAATTATAACCGGCTCTCACTGGTTTATTTTGATCTTTGTTCCTTTATACATGTTTAATGCAACCCTTGGTTGGGGGTTACCCGAGAAGCAGTAACATCTCTATGTAAACTTACAATTACTCATAAGCTTCTAATAGGAATCCATTTGTGGTTAGGTTAAGGTAGGTCACACAGCGAAAACGGACACCTCGTTGTCTCAAACATTCCGTTGTCTTCATGCTGAGTGAATTTTCAACTTTTATATAGCTGTAAAATCACAACAGGTGCGCATAAGCCTTCTACAGTAAGTTAAAATATTCCAAAGTACCTAATTTGACGAGTATACAAGACAGTTTTACCTCGTATTTAAGGAGTTCCTTATCATGGCTAAAATTCCAAATGCTATTGACAGATACTGTAAGCAACTAAGCATTTGTTGCTTAATTTAAAATCATTCGTAAGCAAGAAATGAATATGAATCTGGAATAGCACTCCAGGTTGGGAGAATATATTTTTACATGAATAATTACATGAAAAATCTATACATAAGTTTGTAAAGGAAAAATGGCAGCTGAAGGGGTTGGCGATATAAATACATTGAATTATCTATATGAATGCACAGTTTGTACCTTTATAGATTGATCATTCTTTGAAAAAAAAATTAGGAGTTTTATTCATTAAATATATTATATAACCTAGTTATTGAAGTTATTGTTAAATTTTTGAAATCATCACCAATGGTTGAATATTTTGCCAGCCAGTTCAGATCTTTGTGGCGTATATTTGCATTTTCACTAAGCTTAGCCTTGAAAGAATTGAAAATGGACAGTGGATAACTAGTAGGTGCCTAGCAGAAGCAAGCAAATCTAAGAATGAAGAATGAAACTTTAATATTACAATATTCTTTGGGGAATAACAAATGCGAACAGATAAAATTACGTTCCAAAATTTGGAGTTTTTGTAAATTGCCATACTTTCTTGCATAATAACACTACTATAGGCTGGCCCCGTAGCTCAGTCGGTAGAGCACCTGCCTGTCATGCTAGGGGTCCCGGGTTCGATTCCCGGCGGTGGGGGTGGGGATTTTTCTCCGACCAAGATCCCCATCTTCCACAGAGTCTGGAAGTATGAATGAGAGTGTGAATGTGTGCGTGATCTAATGATTTAAAACCAAAGATAACGAGTTAACACCTTCAGTATGTTCCAAAGGAGAACGGCCGCCGATATGACCATAGCAGTTAAAGGCGGGGTATAAATGGAACAAGCCAAAAAAAAAGTGATGCATTAAAACGCATATTTGGAGAGAGAATTATTGCTATGAGGTGAAAGCAGTATGGTTTCAGCTAAAAAGAATATTCTGTACAGTGTTACATAAAACTTTAATTACGCGTTACAAAAGTTAATTTAAACTAAAACTCTGCGGATAAACCAATTAAACTCTAATAATATTATTATAGCCAAAAATTTGTGTGGGAGAGGTCATGAATCCTACGATATATTCATGTGATAGTAATTCCAACACATAATAATACCCCTCAAAGGATCACGCCGTGGCAAAGTGGTTAGACCGCTTTGCTCTCACAAAGCTGTGGTGAGATACAGCCCGGGTTTGATCCCAGGAGACCGAATGTAGGATTTGTGGAGGAGAAAACGGCTTCGGGGAGATTTTTTCCCCAAATTCCCCGGCTTTCCGCGCCATTCATTCCGTCAACTTCTCCGTTGTCACCTTTCCATTGCATCAACATTTTATACCATCTTCTTCCTCACTGTCACATAAGGCTGCGAGCTGATACCCTGTTCCCAGGTCTTCGCTTTGAACCAAAGCGCGTTTATTCCTCGACAGGCGTCTAGCCTCAGGTGCTGGCTTGGAACCTCTGGGGGTTAAAGCAGAATGTCAGTCAAGTAAGTCGGGTTGCCTTCTTTCCTTGGTGCAGTATAATAAAGATCATTATCAGAGCATATTAAATTATACACTGAGTCGACTAATATATCAAAACAGACATCTCAGAACATCATTTTTCTCGATGGTTTCAGACTGTGTGTGTCTTACAAAGAGGTATGTCTTTATTCACCAGTCATATGCAAGAGGCGTGTCCGTAAAATAAGGTTTCAGAGGCGCTGGAGCCATGAGGAACGCTATTACGTGACATCCGGCAACACTGGCGTGTAACTTGGTTTCACCCCTTCAAATCCCCACCCCAACGAACCCGTTGCAACCATTAGTCTTGGCTGGGCAGCCGTTTGCGATGGAGCTTCCTATCACTTCCGCCGCCAAGTACGAGTTGCGTGCACTGATCCGTTTATTTTGAGTGCCAAGGGTACTGCCCCCACTGTAATTCATCGTCAGCTATGCGAAGTCTATGGGCCACAGTGTATGGGCGTCAAAAACTTGCGAAAGTGAGTCAGAGAATTCAAAGACAGATGAACAGACGCCCATGACGAACAGCGTTCTGGTCGGCCTTCGGTTTCAGCCGAAACAATTGCAAAAGTGGAGCAAGAAATGCTTAAAGATCGGCGTGTGACAGTTCGCAAGCTGTGCGAACTTATCCCTGAAGTCAGTAAGACTACGATTGACAAGATTTTTATTGATCATTTGCATAGTCACAAGGCTGATCTCCTGGCCCAGTTCGGATGCAACATCCTCACCCATCCACCCTATCGTCCAGCCTTAACACCTAGTGATTTTCATCTGTTTTCTGAGTTGAAGTCACACATTTCCAGACCGACGATGATTTGAAAAACGAGGTTGAGCGCTACCTGCGCAACTTGGCAGCAGAGTGCTATGACAAGGGTATACAAAAACTGTCACAGCGCATGCAAACGTGACTACAAATATAGCATTAGTAATATTAATTACTCAGGCCAATCACGAAATTTTGCCTTCCTGGTGCAACCAAAAGTCTTCATAAGCAAAACAAGTCCCAAAGCTTTTAGCCAAACTAATTCCTGAAAGAAGGCTATATTGTGCAATGTATGATTCAAACTCTAAATTTGCAGCATATAATTTAGCTGATTGCTAATGAAGAACAAGTAAACAAGGAGAAACAGCAAACGGAAACAGCATAATGTAATTAATAATCATTAGTACTTTGAAATTTTGGAAAATTTGACGTTATTTGCCTAGTTCAAATAGGGCGATACTATTCTAAACTGGTAGTGAAACTTTATACAAATCAACGTGTTACTTACGGATGTAATAATTCGACAATGCTTTCTTCACTCACATCCTGTCACTTAGGACATACAAATTTAACTTCACACTAGTTTTAGATTAAATACTACGTTTTAACAACATTATTCTTTGAAGCTAACCAGATTACTTACGCTAGCTAAATACGGCATTCGAAGATTCAGCTACGTTCTCCGTTTTACCATTGCTTCAGCAGATACTTTCTCCATTCGAAGACAACGACAGGTATTTTTGATAAGTAATACTTCTGGGTCTGTCCTGATGTTATCTCTCCGAGATATTCACTTGATAAAGAAGTAGTAGATACATTTGGTAGTGCTCCAGGTACATTTTATTTTTATATTTGTAAATTCTAAATAAAAAGAAAATATTTTAACCTGTGAAAATTGTATTACAATGCAGTTTTTGTAGGGATAAGTTTAGGTACTTAAATAGATACTCCCATAGAAAGTAGAGATTACAGTCTCAGAATCCAAAGAATGTACCTGTTTTGAATAATAACTCGTGATTATTGTGACTTTGTGGGTTCGTAGAAATAAAAGTCAAATTTGCCGAAATTCTAAATATTATTTATTTGGGTAGAGTACACTGTTCAATTCTCACGTAACAACATTACATCACGTAACACAATCTTGCAAGGTTGATGACAATAACAAACAGTGTCCAGTTTAAAACATCAGCTCTCGTTACAACAACACTCTTGTTACACAACTGACTACAGTTTGATCTCGTCACTTTCTTAAATACCTCATTCGTAATTCTAAAGTTTTCCAGAATAAAAAAAAAAAAAACGAAATAATCCAGATGTTACCAGTAAGTTCCATTTACCGCAGTTTGTTTGTTTCGGTAAGTCTTTTATCTCAGCTATCTTTGTTGCCGGCTATATTGTTCCGTGTATAGGCTGAGCAAAATTTGGAAATTTCTGGAATCATTATTCTGTAACATGTATTTTCAATGCTTTGAGTCTGGGCACAGCTGTGTAAAGGTTGTATGATTAAGCGTAAATTCTGCTGACTGGCAAAACATGTACTTTGGACTGGTGAATTATACATCCTGCTAGCTTAGGGAAATAATTCACAGGTGGCCTGTAACAGGCCTCAACTTGTTCTCCATGTTTTAAACAATGAAACACACATCATGCTGATCAAGGGAAATAATGCTTAGTTGGTCAGTAATAGGTTTAAACATGTTCACAATGATGTAAACAATGATTGCACAATATGGTGCAAATTAATAGTTAGCGTGGGAATCGATGAGTTGACTTTTTGGTAGGACCCCTATTTAAGCTTGGTTGAGTTAGCCCCGGGGGTAGAGACTTCACAGAGATTTCAGAGGGGACTCGCTGCTGGTCTCTATAAGAATCAAGAAGAGTTTATTTCAAAGTGCTGCCACGAGTAGATCGCCAGCAGGACGTACCAGATCGTACACCTTTTGACAGTTACACAAAGTTCAAGCCATACAAACAACACATCGCTAAAGGTAAAGTTGCATTATGTTATTATGTATTTAAATGTTACCAAAGCGCCCCTAATCTCTTCCAGATCCAGGGAGTGCCCTGCAGAAATACTAGGCATCTTTGAAATATAGTTATTCAGTTCCCCTTACAATCCTGGTCCCCAACAATATGTTTACACTAGCCGCGACTTTTAAGTCTTCTTCTTCTTCTACCCTTCGCCCTCTTGTGACCTCAATCCCATTTCTTATCTGGCTGACATATCTATCTTTCCTTTAGGTTTGTATTTGAAGACCAATTTTGGAATCCTTATTCTTCCCTTGATTCCAAATGTCCTTCGAAATTTATGTTCTTCTATTTTATCATTTACTGAAGTAATATTAAGTTCTTGTTGACATATTTCATTAGGAATTCTGTCCAACTTAGTGCGCCTTTAACTTCTCGTAAAAATTTCATTTCCGCTGCCTGAGTATGTCGAAAATCTTTTCTTCTCATAATCCAGGATTCATTGCCACAGAGTAAAATGGTTAAAACTATCATCTTATTGTATTCAATTCTTGTGTCTTTTCAAATATTTTAATACTCAGCTTATAATGCAGCAACTCTGTAATTTAATATTTATAGGCGTATCTTTATTAAAAGTATATGTATATGCTAAGGTTTGTGATAGATAAGAGTCAACATGAAAAATCCAGTGCCATGGCCGGGATATGACCACGGATCTCCTGGTTTCCGTCCAGTTGTCTTAAACCATTGAGCTATCATGGCCAACTTGCCGTCACGACATTAAATTCTCCAGGAGTCCCGAGGTTCAAATTCCAGCCATGGCATTGAATTTTTCATGTTGACTATCTATCGAAAACGTTAGCCTATATACGGCTAGTGTGAAAAAATGATTAATTTTCATTAATTAATTAAAATAATTAGAGTTAAATAATGAAGCCTGGGACTCAAGTACTTACGAGAGTAAGTCGCCACAAACGGTGTATCTCGGATGCGAGCGCCCCTAGTGGTTTACCGGGGAAATATGCGAGTCAAATGCAGAATGTAGGGTCGTGACGGTACTTTGGCCGTGGTAGCTCAATGGTTTAGAGCGACTGGATCCGTGGTTCAAATCCCGGCCATGGCATTGAATTTTTCATGTTGGCTCTATCTAAGAATTACTGAACTTATTCCAAAATTCGATATTCAATTTCATTTTATTTTATCCTGGACATTTGACATGAAAAGTCATGTTTTAGATTTATATACTGCTGCCTTAAAATTACAATCCTATCCAACAAGTATAAAGGTTAGGTTGATTATTACAATTAATTTAGAATTTGGAAATAATACAATGTCGTCGGCATATAGGAGTACGTTTTCGATCACAGCAACGTTGACTTTGTTCATCTGTGTTCTTTAACATCATTGTAGAAACTGTGTATCAAATGTTGAAAATTTAATTATTTTTCTCAGGTTGTCACTTTCGTCAACTCCCCCCTCCCCGCCCCCAAATAATATTCTACATATGTATGTCCCTAAGTGTATGGGTATGTTTCCTTAATAGTTCCGAAATTACTCTAATGTAAACAAACCAGTAATTTACAACAAGTACAGACACTTGTAATAATTACACCAATACTCCTCCAGTCTCATGGGCGCCCTACACAAACGTCGTTTGCGAACCAACTTTGTACCAGACATGACCGATGTTACTCAAGCGTGGTGACGCATGTTAAAGAACAGGGTGTGTTTTCTGCAGCCCCGTAGCCCATATCGATGCTTATCAAGATAATAAAACCCTGCTGCCTGGGTCAAGTCCCGTTCTTTTTAAAGAAGCGCCAGCTCACTCTAATAGCTCCGACTGATGAATACATTAATTATTTAATGAATGGAAATTTCTTTTCGCGCCGAGCCCGAGTAGAGGCGAAAGCGGCCGAGACAAACTCGGGCACACCTGCGCGTGCGCCGTACAAAGGAAGCTATAAACCACTCTGCCTCTCTGACCTTAATTGACACTTAATCCGTGTTGCAAATAAGTCCCCAAACTTCCAATTACGTTCATCCTTACCTCTTTTATCCCGAGCCGTACTTGAAGTTTGCCATCGCCAAGTACCAACATGATGAGACAATAGGCTGTAAATGAAAGGAAATTTTTAAAAAGTCAATCAAAAATTAAAACATTTAAAGGAAGGAAGACAAGGCTTACAATATTTAAACTTTTTTCGAGCTTGAATATCTGTGCATCAACAACTGCTAATTCTACTAAAAACAAATTACGTAAATAAAATGTGCATATGCAATTGTTATTTTAATAGTACACTGGGCAACAATGAAAATGTTTAGGGCTTAAAAATAGTGAATTTACATGTATTTCCATCTTCTGAATTAAAAAATCACCATAAAAATGATAGATTAGGTCTTGTTTTGAAGATAAAGTGACATTTTATTTTTTATAGTGAAGATTTTAAATTTGGGGGACTTTTTGGGGAGTTGGCACACCTATCAAATAACAAGACAATCAGAGAGATGTTTTGGAAATTAAGTGATGCAAAAGTTAAGGAAGGCATTTTTGTTGGACCACAAATAAGAGAACTTGTAAAGGATCCTGCATTTCACCAAATTTTGGAGGGGAAAGAAAAGGAAGGTTGGGAAGCCTTCAAGGGTGTTGTTCATGGAGTTTTAGGCAACAGAAGAGATGACAACTACAAGCATTTAGTGACAGTGCTCCTGCAAAAATACCGTAACCTTGGATGCAATATGTCTCTTAAGATCCATTTTCTCCACTCCCACCTAGTCTTTATCCATCCTAGTTGTGGAGCTGTTAGTGATGAACATGGGAAAAGATTCCATCGGGACATTTCTGTTACGGAACAAAGATATCAGGGCCGTTGGAATGAAGTAATGCTTGCCGATTACTGTTGGTCTTTGTATGGGGATTCTGCGGAACTCCATCACAAGAGGCAAGCTAAAAGACGACGAAGTCAATAGGCCACCACATGATTCTCTTCAGACACGACTATCTGCAAAGTATTTTTTCCAGCAATTTAGGACTCTTGGCATGTAATTACCAGTTAAACAATCAAATGCACTTTCATTGTTGTTAGCATGTATGTAATTAAAATGTATCCTTTTCTCTCAATCCGTTAATATGTAATACTTCCACCTTGTATATATCATAGAAACTAGAGCTAATAAAATGTTTTCGTTGTCATATTTGTTTTTCTTAACCCAAAATTAGTAGTAATTGCCTCATGCAGTGCTCGAAACATTCAAGCATTATTTTTTTGTCGCCCAGTGTTATTCAACATATGTTTCTCCAAAAGTCTTTGCAGATTTTAAGCATAATTTTTACAGGAGTAATTTTAATTTCTACATGGGATATAACACATGAAAGTATTGTTGGATAAAGAAAATGCATATCAACTAGGTTTTGGTTTTTCATTCAGTTTAACGTGGAATTCAAAATAGTACTTCTTGTTACTTCACAGAACATGCATTTATAAATTAAGACTAAAACCATTCAATAATTAATATACACACAGTAACGATTCAGCGAATGAAACTGAGAAAAACAAAGGAAACGGTATCCGCTTATTACGTTACAATGCGTTTGTGATACCAGCCTCATAAGAGTAAAGAGCAATATCTTATGCTTCAAGCAGAATAATATTACGTAGAAAATGAAGCTAGCAACAGTGAAGCAATGCATATTATACAAATATAACAATTTGTAACAAAAACTTCACTTAACTTAAGAAAATGATGTTACTTCTTCTTTCTAATTGAAGTAGATTTCACCAATTCTTCTCCGCGTCTTCAGTCAAAGAAAATTACAGGAGAAAAGAAATTCGTCGTTAAGGAAGTTACTACGCCTCGGTAGCGTAGACGGTAGCATGTCTGCCTCACTTCAAGAGGTCCCGAGTTCGAATCTCGGTCAGGGTGAGTTATCTGGATAAGGTTCTTATCCGGGGTTTTCCCTTATCCTTCAAGAGGAATGTCGGGTAACTCTAAGCTCCATTGACCCTGGACTTATTTGAGCATCATTTCACCCATTCCATTCATCGTCCGATATGACTTAAGGTTGGAGGACGTAAATTACGAAAAAAAAAAAAAGTTAAACCAAACTCTTGAAAAATTTTTCGAAATTGTTTATTAAACCAAGTTTGGTATAACTTTGGCGCCTCAAAATAAATATAGTATTACAAATTTACTATATTTCTCTAAAAAAGATGAAATTTCTAATTATAACAATTCCTGATATTTATCAATTTGTTTGCTTATATTGTGATGGGGTTTACATCGGTAGGATGAAACGTAATTTGGAAACCAGAACGAAAGCATATTTTCCTAACATTAAGTATTAACAAACTGATAAATCGGCCGTAGTACATCATTTTTGGTCATTTAACCATGAAATAAATCCTGAAGTTACATAATTAGAACAATTAAGTGTTCCAATGGATTTTAAGGTTTGGGAAAAGGTAATTATTTTTTAAAAAATAAACATCGCGTAGTGAATTTTGAAATACCAGCAGTTAATTCTTAAGTTTGTTTCATTTTCAGATTTAGGTAATACTGAAAAAACATAACATAGTAACTCCCTTAACAACGCATTTGTTTTTTCGTGTGGGTTTCCTTTACTGAAGACACGGCCAAGAGTTCATGAAATGGATTTCAATTAGAAAGAAGAAATAACATTATTTTCTTAAAGTTAAGTGAAGTTTTTGTTGCAAATTGTTATATTTGTATAAGATGTCAGTCAGTATTACGACTATGAATTATAGAATATGAATTGTGTAGCTTTTACCTATTTTGTATCCTTATGTTCAGAGCGATTGTGCTGATATTTTATAAGCATCACTGCTGACATGAGAGATTACGAACAAAAAAAGTGCACCATACATAAGGAAGGCTATCGGAATAATTAACGATAGGAAAATTTAATAAAATTTTAACTAACTGCAAAAATTGAACATGACATAACTTTAGAATGACATTACGCTCTTTTGAGTAAAGAGAAATACTGTTCATATAGTGTTAACAGGAATTATGGCTACAAAATGCGATGTTTGAAGACGACGATCTATAAGCCCCGCGTTGCGGCGACCACGATACCTTCATAGGGGTTGAAGGGGGTTATGTGGCATGGTGCTGTTCTTGAAGCCCCACGTTGTGGCGATCATGTGCAACGGGAATTATGGTGATGGGAAGATGGTGATTATGGTGGGCTGATGTTCTCGCAGTCTGCGGCAATCACGTGGAACGGGATTATATGGTCTCCGTCCAGCTGTTCTAACTAATTGAGGTACTATGAGAATAATATGAGATTATATACCCTAATGGTGACTTACAGTGTTCAAAGTATTTCCGAGGTTCACGGTTCATCTTTCTAGTACTCATCAGCTCCTGAGACTTACTGGACGTATTACCCGTAGCTTTGACGCCAAAGAGCATACTATGGCAGCATTCCTAGATTTCACTCAGACGACGGCCTCCTTTATAAACTGCATGACCTAGGTCTTCCGCTCTACTTACTTAGCTTGATTACTAGCAATCTTCAGGAACGCCAATTTTCTGTGCGTCTTGGTTCAACGCATTCCTCACCCCGTACTATTTTAGCCGGCGTGCCCCAGGGTAGCGTCCTTGTGCCGCTTCTTTACAGTCTATATGCTGCTGACATGCCTGAACTTCCTGCAACAAGTACCGCACTGTTTGCTGACGATAGTCATCTTTACCTCGCACTCCTCTATTGAAACTGCCGTTGCAGCCCTACAATCTTCCCTGGACATTTTCTTGCACTGGTTATCCCGCTGGCGTATCGCTCTTAATCCAAGCAAATGTCTTCTTAAGCTTTTCAGCTTGCACAGGCCCTGCTCAGGCAAATATACGACTCTATAACACTGAAGTCCCCTGGTTACCTTTTGATTGTGCAGTCAAATATCTTGACGTCCATCTTGATCGTCGGCTGACATGGGGTACACAAATCAAAAGCAAACTAAATCAAGCCTATGCTCGTCTTCACAAGTTGTATCCCATTCTCAACCGCAAATCTTCTTTACCTGTCGAATGTACGCTGCTACTATACAAGAGTATTCTACGACCACTTCTTCTATATGCCAGTCCTGTATGGGCATGTGCTTCACCTACTGATATTCACCAACTCCAGGTGTTTCAAAACAGAATATTACTATGCACAGCTGCATAGAGAATTGGACATAGTCAGCATTAATGAGTACATCTCTACAACGACAAGCAGATTCTTTGCTCACCTTCCTTATGTATCAGGTGCTTTATTCTTCCAACTGGGACGTCGCCTTGATGCTGCACCAAGACTGAAGGCACGCTTGCCACAGGACATTTTATTTATATAATGCTTTTTTATTCTGTAATGAAGAAGTTATTTAATTTATACTCACACTAATCAGACCAGTTTGCTTGAGGACTCTGATATGAGTATCCTCGTTCCCTGTATACTTTAATTTTATTATGTATATTATGTATATAGCTCCACAATTTGTATAGTACCAACTGTGCAGAGCAATTGAAATAAAAATTCAACAACAGAAAACTTAAAAAAAAGAGAGAGAAGTTAAATTTAGTTTGAGAAATTAACGCCATTTTGTCATTTCTCGTAGTCACACGATTGGTAACACTGAATGATCCAAATCGCGAGAGTATCATTGAATTTTTCAGTGTGATTGTGCCTTTCCGAAGTTGTCCTACTGATGGCTAGTGTGACAGAATTTCCACATCTATGCTATTTTAAACGAAATCATAGAGCCATTTTTATAAAACCAAAATAACGAAATATTTTCAATGTAAGAAGTGATTTAGAATGGAGGAATTTTTATGAAAATGTCGAAGTTGCATCCTAGGAAACTTCGGACAACTTTTCTGTTTTGAGTTATGCTGTTACATAAATATGCATATAGAGTGGTCTTTTTTCTAAAACTAATTTTGGTTGAGCTAGGGACCTGAAAAATATCTTAACACTGAAATCCCGTGTCAGATTTGGTGTATTTTCCGTACTTATTTCATATAAGCAGTAATGAAAGTAAAAGGAAATGTGGAAGAACCCATAAAATTCAAGGATTTTGAGCTTATAAACTCGTAAACTCATTCAATAATTTCAAACCCTCTTGTGATATTACTCATTCTGGACAACTGCACGCAGTATATTCCTCTTTCTTTTTCTCTATCCCGTGATATCAAGCCGGAAGAATGTAACATTTCTGCACAAAGAAGAGTTCTTTTGCATCAAGCGAAACAATTTATGGAACCAGCTGCTTCCAGTGTATCCATTTTAAAGCAATTTATTTTTTGTAAGACGTCCTTGGCACGGGACCAACTTAGGCTGAGGAAGTGAACAGACGTTATGAAAATTATGATTAATGAAATTAAAAGCGATTTTTCAAAGTGGACTGTCTCTATTCTCTGGAGTTTGGCTTTATTTTTATCGAAGTTTTCTAGTTCCTTAACTGCATTAGCAACAATAACAACTTTCTTTAGCACTTAGCTGTTCCAGAGATAATATATAATTATAGCAACAAAAAGTTAGTGTGTAATAAGTTACTTGATTGAGTTGGTGAATTAAATAACACTCGCTTAAAATATAAGCTCGAGTATGATTAGTACAACAACCCATTGGAAATGTGAACGTGAATGGGTTGTGTTAGGGTAAGTACGGGGAAAATGCCACCATTGCTATAAGAACGTACAGCTTTCTCCATTTACACATAGTGGAATTATTCAGGTGATTTTTCTAAAGTTTACATATTAGACAATAAGTTCTTCTGAAGTACTTGGGATTGCTGCATTCTGATATGTGTCCCCCGCCCCGGTCTGTTTCCAAATATTTAATCATGGTTTTATGTCTTTTTCCTGTTTCAGTTTCTCCCTATTTCACTCCAGCGTATCAAACTTCTCTCCGTTTTACTTATATCTTTCAACCTCTTGTCTCATTCCCTGTTATCCTCTCTCATTCGTTCTCCCTTCCTCCCTCCCTCCCTCCCTCCCTCCCTCTCTCTCCCTCTCTCTCTCTCTCTCTCTCTCTCTGTGCAATGTGTGATAGGAGACCATCTAGAAATTTTAATAAAACATTTTCTGTAGTGTGAATAACAATGTCTCTATACTTTATGCTTGGATTACAATTTATGTAAGTTCTTATGGTAACTAATTAAGTACATGAATAATATTTAAAGGGTTATAATGTTTACATTCCTATAATTCTCCTGACCCAATCTTCCGTAGCTGTTCTTACACTATCGTATTCAACTATGTAGCCATTTGTTGTTAATGCTGATAAACCTTTTTTGGAAATATTCAGTTGCGCAGCTCATTGCAGATAGAGGGATGAACGACGCTGAAGAGATAGTGACATATTAAAAAGCAGGTCTTTGTATGATAACTTAAAATGTCCCGTCTTTATCTGAACGCAATAAAAGGTAGAATTTATTAAGGGGTTCGATCCCAAGCAAGGGGGGGGGGGATTTTTCTCCGACCAAGGTATTTCCCCATCTTCCCCAGAGTCTGGAAATATGAATGCGAGTGCAAATGTGTGCGTGATCTAATTATTAAAACCCAACGAATACGAATTAACAGCTTCGATATGTGCCAAATGAGAACATCCACCTATATCACCATAGAAGTTAAAGACCGTGTATTACGGAAATAAGTAAAAGTTTTAAAAATTTTAAACAATAACAAGAAATTTTTCGGAAACGGTTAACGTAGTTAAATATCTGATTTTACGTTATGGAGTTCCATAAAGGGCTTATACTCCGTTTATCAGAAAACTTTAGTCTATATCTTAGGGTTTAGAGCTACAGAGAATTATGCAACATTCATTCAGAGGGAATAGAATTTTCAAGACACTGGAGTAAATGAGAAATGTATATGCTATATCCCATACAATAGCTTAAAAATATGTCATATTAATCCAAGCATTGGAGACATCCTGGAGAAAATCAAATATAAGCAAAAATTTTCCTGCAAAGAAAAGAGTTGGTGCGGGTGTTTAAAATATTGTGTGTTAAGTGGTAATACTCCACAAGTTTTCGTCTTCCTTTTAAATGTTCTAAAGCGGGCACACAAACATGCACACACATACACTTACACAGGTGAGCCAAATATTATTACTCTTTTTTTTATATTTTGTTGCTTCAGAAATCCAAAATGTGTTGTTTTTTTTCGATGAACATCTGGTATCGTAATGTTTCAGATTTCCTTTCCTATATACTTAAGTTGCAAACAAGGCACAAATTATTAGTTTCTTAAGCGCCCGATCTATCATACTTATACACATAGCGAAACTTCCAGAAACAATTTAGAAATTAGAAATCTGAAATGCGTATTTTCAATGAAACTCTATGAAATGTTTGGGATTTCCTTACCTATATACTTGGGTGGCAAAGAAGGCACAAATTTAAATTTCTGTAATATCCGAACTATAAAAATATCATATACAACGAAACTTCAACAAACAATTTAGATATAAAGGCCTTTGCATAACCCTTTTTAAAAATACTTATTTATTAAAGTTTTTTTTTTTTTTTTGCTTTATTTATATCAACAGCATGCCCCATTACATAGTAGTACTACATGCTTTATAGTTACATGTTCACTTTTGAATTAATTGTAAACATTATAACAATTTTACATTGAATTATTTTCTTTTCTAGACTAATTGAGTCCATTTTGCTTGTGATATTTGTAGAAATGATGGTTTGTAGTTCGAATTAATTGTAAAATTATAATGAAACCACAGTGAGTAGATTTTATAGAGTTTACAATTTGTCATTATTACGCTAGAAAGACGCCAGTACATGTCCGTGATTTTTATAGAAGTTACAAATTTTACAAACAACTTCAGGTGGTAGGCCATTTCCCTCCATAGTTTGTTGCAATTTTTGACAAGCTTAGTCTTTGTTTATCGAGTCTTCTGCAATTAAATCTTATGTAGTTAACGGTCTGTTCTTTTCCGCAAGGACACGATGGGTTATTTATGATACTGAATCGGTAAACGCACGCATTTAACTTTCCATGGCCAGTTTTAATATTGTAATGAGTTTTGGGGATATTGGAATCTATTGACACAATCTGTTTTTCACTAACGGGAAGAACGCTTTAGTCACTGCACCTTAAGTTAAATTCGTCCAGACTTATAGGTATATCCATTTTTATTTTTCATGTAACTCCGAGACAAGTAACTCAGACGCCATATATCCCATTTTCTACGACGGCTGTTCAATGAAGAATGATCACAATTCCTTTTTTACAACGTACCTTTACTCATCCTCATAATGTTGATGGTCCTTCTCAAAATAGTCTCCCGTGAATGCGATGCACTTATCCCAGCGTTTCTGCCAGTCTTCAAAGATATGCTGGAAACCATTTTTTGAGAGACACTTAAAAATCACCTCCGTAGCATTCACCATTGCATCTGAATATGGATAAATGCCTCCCACGAAGGCGTTTCTTCAAATTAGGTAATAGAAAAAAGTAACACGGGGCGAAATTCGGACAATAGGGAGGGTGAGGAATGCAGTTCACATTGATTTTTGCAAGATATTCAGCAACAACATTGGCAATATGTGGCCACGCATTATCATGGTGCAGCATCCAGCCTGGTGCACGGACATGTGGTCTTTTGCGCCTGATATGAACTTGCAATGTTTTCAGGACATTCCTGTAGTATTGTACAGTTACTGATGTGTGTGCAGGTACCACATGCTGATAGACCATTCCATGAATATCAAAGAATGAGATGGCCATAACTTTCCCAGCAGAAGCAACCACTTTTGCTTATTTTGGTGGTTGGTGATGCAGGAGATTTCCACACTGAGCTTTGCTGCTTGCTCTCAGGATCAAAATGATGTAGCCAGGTTTCATCAGCGGTGATTGCGTTTGAAATGAACTCCGGATCTTTCTCTAACATCAACTTAAACTGCATGCAGTCCTTCCTGCGAATGTCGTTTTGTTCGGCAATCAACAGTCTTGGAGCCCATCACGCACAAACATGTCTCATGTGTAATGTTTCTGTCAACAACTTGTGGGGGGCACCCAATGAAATGTTCAGTACTTCAGAAAGTAATCTTAAGGTAATTCGTCGATCCTCACTCACAATGGCTGCAGCGGTGTTGATGTTTTATTCCGTAAGAGCAGCAACTGGAGTACCGGGTCAACCTTCCTTTGAAATTGATTACTCCCCTCTTTAACCATTTTAAACCGCCTTCGAGCTGTGCTGTAGGGAAGAACAGACTCTCCATAAATGAAATGTGTGTGTAGTGTTTAACGCCCGCTTTTAGTACATACGGCACCGCAGGTGGTGACAGTGATGATACATGAGATGAAGATGGAGCACCGGGGGAATGAGATGGCGGGGGAAACCAGAGGTCCCGGAGAAAACCTGCGGTCGCCTGGGATCGAACCCGGGCCGCCTTGGTGAGAGCCAAGCGGTCTAAGCACTGAGCCACGGCGCGGCCAGACTCTCCATAGGCCTCCTGTAACATTGAACTGGCCTCAACTGAAGATTTGTTGAGACGAAAGCAGAATTTCAAAGCCGCACACTGTTCCTCGCGTGTTACCTCCATTGCAGCGGGAGCCGATACTGAACATGTCTGAACTTGCCTGGTTCTCACAGGCGGAAACTAGGAGTACCTACAATGAAAGTACTAGGGCGTGTTTGTTTCACATTAAGCTTACAGAATATAATAAGATTTAATTTTAGTGCAAGAAATTATGACCGTAAAAAATTATGATCATTCTTTACAGAACAGTCCTCGTATTTAGAAAATAGTATGCGTTATATACAAAGTTTCATGTCATTCAGTTATACATTCTTGCGTGAAAAGGTAACTGTTGACATATTCATCAACTGACAATAAGATAGGTCTGTTAAACCAAAACCAAAACGGCATTTGCTTATCGCCTAAGAACTGAAAAAGGGCTAATCACGAATCTTTGGTGATTCTAAATAGCCACAATGGATATTTTAAGTTTTCGTACCTTCGTTTGGTTCTGTTATTTAAGATTAAGGTTAATTCATATATACATTATATTTCAATTAAATACTTTAAAGCTCCTTTTGGTAAAACAAACAGAAATAGTGTTCCATCTAAACGATAGCTTGGAATAGGACATCCTCTTGAAAATCTCTGTGCGACATCCATAAAAGTGCTAATCAAAGTATGGATTTTTTTCGTTTTTGAATTCACAGACATATATACAAATTTTCTCAAGTATTTTAACTGAGAAATTAATTTTAGTTTATTTAATTGTGTGGCTTTATCAATGTAGTTTTCGAACGTCCGTTCAGCCAATGGATGCAAACAAGCCATTAATGAAGTTTCCTTCACAATTTATTACGCTCCCTTTTTAATTTATTTAATAAAGAATATCAATACGGCATTCCCGTTTACAGCTGCAGATGTTTAAGCTATTTCTACGTTACAGTTTATTAGAAGTAATCCTTCCTTAAAGTTTTCATGATTTACAATCGCAATTTGTTTCTTCACTGGAATTCATCGTTAAATTTTATTATGCCATCAAATTCATTCATGCATTTTATAATGGTCCATAAAACTGCTGCACATTCACTCATCACCTCTTCTTTAAAGGTCTTTCATTTAATTGCACCTTTATTTTCTTCTTTTACTTTTCCACTTAAATGACGCAAGCCCGTATTAACATTTGTACCGAGAGCTCTTAAATTATAGGAATGGTGACGTCATCGAGCGGGATGGCTCAGACGGATCCGTCTGTGGCCCGCATTCGGCAGAACCGGATTCGATTCCCGTGTCCGACGTACCTATCCCCTGGGTTTTTCGGGGGTTTTCCCGGGTCGTTAGGCGAATGCTGGGTAGGCTAATTACATCCCCCAAATTTTTTGTCCCTCCACTTTAATCTCCAGTATCATTTTATATCATGTCTCATCTGGTGGTCTCTTTCAGGGTGAAAGTGTCGGCGGGTGTCTCGGTGGTGCATGGCAGGATGATATGCTCTGACTTAAACTACTTCCTCCTCCGGTAGGTCGGTTGTTGGCCTCAGCTCCTCTGCTGGGACCATTTAGGGACCGCCAGCCAGGGACCTTTAGGGCTCGGCTACTGGGCTCGTTCCCGTCCCGCTGTAGGGAAGCGAGTTCGTTGTCCTGACCTGACCAGGAAGTCTCTATCCAAGTGAACAGCAGGGACCCTACCCTCGGTACTGTCGTGGCTCCTTGGGACAACCACCCTCTGTTTCCTTCGCCTCACCCTTCCTCCCGAGAGTACCCCTACTTGGGGAGGCATAGGAACAACGGACCCAGCATGGTGGCCTACGTACCGAATCCCCTCCGTAATGAAATTCCAATCCCAATCCCCAATCCCAATCTTGACCTCATGATTTCTAACTGTATGATGTTGCCTTATCGAAATGCATCACAGAAGATGTAGATATTCATGACGCAACAATCTAAAAGCTAGCAGCATTGTGAGTATGAATTTACTTTCTGATTTCATAGTAGTGTTTGATAATATAAGTACAAAGGTGTAGTTTGAAGCACATATGAGCAAAATAAAAATGCTTTTAATATAGGTACTTTTAGCAAACACTTAAGAGGATCTACCCTCTTCTCTGTGAAAGTTGACGAAAATTACACAAAAAAATCTGATACCCCATAATCACAAAAGTTCCTCTACCCTTTGTCCAACAGGCTCTACTTGTTCTTCTAACTACTTCACGTTAAGAGAAACAAAAGTTTCCTAAAATGATTTTGTATATTTTCGTGCAGGTATATTGGAAATTGTGGGACATATGATATGAGGCTCTAAGGTTAACATTTGCAGGTTTACATAAGTAGGGGACAGGGGAGGGTTAAACGCTGTAGGATTTAGAGGTTAGGATTGAGGTATGATCCAGGGCTCTAGGCTTAAGAGTGCTGGGTTTCAAAACTGCTGTGCTGGAGCACTCTGTTCTATCCTACTAAAGTGAAGTGTATTTTGACACAAACTGTTTGCATACGAAGATATATATTGTACATGAAGTAAAATCATGTAAGGTTATCTATAAGTCCTTTGCAAGATTGCATACATACCCCAAAAAATTAAGACGTATATTTCATTTGTCATAAAAATACTTTGATCGTATAGTATTTTAACCAATCGTCAGAACTAGTTTTGAGAAAATGAACATTTTCAAAATGTTTTCAAAGTAAAGGATCTGTTTTGGAGGGCACCTTTTCTGATAATATTCTTGTCGCATCCTTGAAAAATGAAGAATATAAATGCTTAGTATAATATTTAACCAATTCTTCGTTTTTAGTTACACTGATAACGCTCACAAGCTCACACACATACACAGACCTGACCCACCTCAAAAAGATTTCAGTTTTCGACCTTAAACAATTTATTTGCAGTAAAATCCTGGTCTAAGACATCTTGGTGGGAAGTAATTTCTTCTGTATCTGCTATATAAATATTCATCGCCATATATATTATTGGTCGCCCAACATACGTATTCAGTTTTGAATCTAAAATCAACATCTCTTCCTTAAAGGTGCTTACAGCTGAAATTTTTCATTACTCCAACCATGTTCAAAAATTAGTATTTTGCGATCAAAAATACTTTGGAAGTTTGTTTTGAATTACCACTTCTCCTTTTCCGATGGCTAAACCAATGTAATCCTACAACTTTTGCAGAGGCCCCTTACACTAATATTTCTAACTTTACTTTCTCTACTAAGTACTTGCAGTAATTATGAGAAATATTGTCTCCCATCCAAAAATTCGTTACCGAAATTTCACCAGGAATAGACTGTTTAACACTCTCTGAATCCAAAAATATTTTTGGAAAGGGTGTGTGTCTAACTTTCTATCGGTCTGCCGGTGACGAGCATAAACAAAAAAGGGGAATGGATTAAATAATAAACGCACAATTTAAGTTCAGCATCTTAAAGCATGCAACACAAAGTTATTCAAAATACTCTCCTACACCAAAATAATCTGCATGGAAATTGTTTCGAAAATTTGGTATTATTAAAAACAGCACTAACCACATTTCATGACAAATGAATGTACATTCCTCTTCATTACGGATAACCTTTTGAGATAGACAATGTCTTTAAAAAGCGCAATTCTTTTTAAAACACCCACATTACGAGTATAAAATATATTTGTTGTAGAGTTAACCCTTTTCAAAGAATTTGTTCATATTGATCTAAATTCCATTTAACTCCACTGCACAAAAAACCAATTCTTCGGAGGGGAAGTAAGGCTGATGGTCTCGTATCGCAGATTTATGGCACCTGAAAAACCACAGTCCTGAAAAAGAGGTCTATGAGCGAAATTAAGCAGTCCTTCATGCCCAAAATAGAATGGATTGCTGAGAAACAAAGCAGCTAAAGATCGCAATTTCAATTTTACAGCAGCCCGATGCTAGGGCATTTTTGTTAGCAATATTTTTCTCGATTAACGTGATAATAGCCACAAAATATAATAGCATAAGTTTTTCAAAATTACTCTTCCCTGCAGCTGTTAGAAATCTGAAAATTAGCGGAACTAATACTGAAACTCCTAGCCGCAGACGATAGGAGTTACAAAGTTTCATTTGCTAGTGGTTAAACGCGCGCTCTTACTGCATACGGTGGAAATGAAACTATAATTGGGAAAGTAAATATGGGCCTTAGTTTTAGAGAACCTCCCCGACATTTGTCAGCTAGAAAAGAGAGCAAAGAAGACGGTTCTGGCGTGATTTGAATCTTAGAACTGTCAACGAAACCAATTTATAGGATGCGCGATTATCAAACCCACTAACTCACTGGCAAACTACTCCTAGTTTTTTTATTATTTCACTGACAACCTACCTTGAATTTCAAATGTCATATCGCCTATAGGCTATGGTGCTAATTTGTATATAACGTTTTTTCTTTGAGTTTTGCGCATACATATATTCATACTGGCATTCATATTTCTACACTCTGTGGAGGGTAGATAAAATCTTGTCCACAGCCGCGTATCGAAACTGGGGTTTCTGGCTACTGTCTAAGCTAAGAGTCAGCTCTGAATACGTCTTGCTTTTTAATTATGGATTAAAATGTTACATTTCTCCACTTTCCTATAGCATAAATTTTAAAACGTTACTATGACAGAGCAATGAATCACAGACAAGCAAAATCTTCCAAAATAATTGCTGTAATTAAACCTCTGTCACGTGCTATATTACAAAGTATAGCCCTTCGTGCCCTATACAAATAGTAACTATTCTGACTGTATTACTTTGTGACATTTCTGCACACTAATGATTCCAAAATACAAGTGTTACGATATGTGGAAACATCATTCACATTTACATAAGAAGTCCTCGCTAAACTAAATTAAAAGAATAATCGAAAATTTTAAGACATTTCCAAGAGAATAATCACTTCAAATATAAATGCATAGCATCAAATACTTAAAAATGTACCGCTCGCCTTTACAGTGACTCACAAGCAACAATTGCATCTTTGAAAGATACAGAAAACAGCAGTCCTATTGCAGCTGAAATAAGAAGACAATTATTATGTAGTTCTCATCTGTGTATTAAATGGGTCAGAGGACACGGAGATATTGCCGGAAATGAACGTGCAGATGAGCTTGCAAAGAGAGCTGCGACTTCAGATCTTCCAGAGACATACACTCTATGCCCTATTTCTTATGTGAGGCAAACATTAAAGGAGATTATCATCAACGACTGGAATGCATACTGGTTAAAAAGTGATGTTGGTGCTTTGACTAAGGATTTATATTTCCCAACAGTTTCTGACAGACATAAATGTAAATTCGTTAATGCTATGTTCTCACTCAATTCTTAACTGGACATGGCAAATTTTCAGCTTACTTATTTCGATTCAAAATCAAATCCATATCTCACTGTATTTGTGGAAAACATCTTCAAGATGTCCCTCACGTTTTATTTGATTGCCCGTTTTTCTGTTTTGAAAGATACGAACTTGAATTGTTGCTTCAATCCTTAGGTTACACTTTCTCAAAACCACTTACACATATTCTGATGAATTACAAAACTTATCCATATTTCATGGCTTTCTTAAACAAAATATTTCTTAAGCTGAATGATTCATCTTGATGTTTACTGTTTGTCAGCTTGACATTCAATTTGTTATGTTTTTGTAAATTTTATTGTATTCATAAATTTGTAAACTATATTCCTAATATACCTTTGGGTAAAATAGGAATAAAATTGGATAGTAAATAAATATATGTTTATAAAATTGGTTAAAAGTGTTTAAAAAGTAAGTTTATTCACTTCTGTGTTTTTTAATGAGCTGTGCAGTATATATTTATATATAAGTTGTATTTTGTATATTTAATATGATTTCTAAGGTAAATAATTGCACACAATTAAACATAATGTAAGTACGATGCAAACTGCTTAATTAAATGTATTCATATTATATATTTACATCTACAATGTTTTAATCGAAATCCTTAAGAGGCCTTTCCAGCTGAACGAAATTTGGGTGAAGGAAAGTTCTGAAAATCTCATTGTTAAATCCAGGAAGAATGCTTGCACTTGCACAGGAAGTTTGGTATTTAAAGGTTTATTATTTATGAACAAACATACATACCTATACTCATACACATATATGAACTTTTTTCTCAAATCCTTTTAGGGAGAACTTAGAAGAGTTCAAAATTTAAATTTGTGCAGAAATACCTGTTCATCTGATTACGTACCTTAAGAAGCGGCGGAGAAGTAAAATAACTAAGACGGACAAAGACCTTTTGAATTGTTTTCTTTTAACGTTATTAAGAATTTTATTTATGCCGCTCCACTTTCATTCCTTCCACAAGCAGAAACAAAAAACTAAATAAATATTCTAGTTATGGCGCAAGTGTGTACTGTTATATAGACAAGGTAGTAAATAGTACAGCATTACATTTTTCAAAGCCCTGACCTTGTCAATAAACTTCTCAGTTTATAAGCTTGTCCAAAAGATACACCCAATTCCATTCGAACGTCTGACTATATTTACAGCAGTCATGAAGGCACAAGTGGAATGTAAAGGAATATTGTTTTATTGGTACAGGCCGAAAGCACCGCGGGATTCCCGGGTCCAAGCCTTCACGGAGGTCCTGAACAAACAATAGGGTGCAATAAAAGTTTTGTTAGTACACTTCTAGCGACAGTGCGACATCTTTATACTGCTGTGTTTTATTATCTGTCACCCGGAACAAATCCAGCTGACAGGAACTTCTTTCCTTACAATGGATATATGTTTATGACACCTTCTTGAATGTCCATTGAAAACAAAACCATTAGGGAAAAGAGTTTAGTGAAAGAATTCGTGTAAACATTAATAACATGTTTCTACAATTATCATGTACTGGTTGATGAAGGTTGATGCATACGCAGTAATCTTAATACACAGATCCTGTTTTGCAGTGGTTGTACACTACTGAAATAAGATCTATTATGTCAAGAAGGAATTCCTTGACGAATTCCACAACTTATCAATATTTCATGGCCTTCTTGAACAAAGTATTTCTTAAGCTAACGGATTGAGCTTGATGTTTACTGCTTGTCAGCTTGATACTGTATTTGGTTATGTTTTGTAATTTTATTATATTCATTTTATAATTTGTAAACTTATGTACAAATATACCTTTTGGTAAAATAGGAATAACAACATTGGATGGTAAATAAATAAATACATATGTCAGGAATAAGATATTATTTTTCACGAATTAGATAGTAATATTTACTTTTCTCTACCACTTACCTATCGCAAGTAATCAAAAGAAATATTGCATTCCACCCAACGTTTTCAAAGGAATGTTTGAGTCGAAATACTCCTGACGTACACTTGATTAAAGAATTTAAAAGAGGCATTTTATAAAAAGGTTCGAGTGTTTGTGTTTATCTGTGTGTATGTGTGTGAGGAAGAGAAAGAGCCGGTTAATTGAAAAATGTGAAGTGCATTGGATACCAGTTAGAGATAGCATTAAGTTGAGCATTTTCCAAAAATTGTTACGAGGGCTGTGCAATAAAGAGTGATCATACACTTTTTACGGTCATAATTTTTCGCACTAATATTCAATCGTATTATATTCTGTTAGCTTAATGTGAAACAAACACGCCGTAGTACTTTCATTGTTGGTACTCCTGGTTCCCGCCTGTGAGAACCAGGTAAGTTCAGACATGTTCAGTGTCGCACACCGCTGCAATGTAGGTAACATGCAGTTAAAGGTGATGTTAGAGGAAGATCCGGAGTTTGTTTCAAACGTAATCACTGCTGATGAAATTTGGCTACATCATTTTGATCCTGAGAGCAAACAGCAAAGTCCGGTGTGGAAATCTCCTTCATCACCAACCCCCAAAAAAAGCAAAAGTGGTTGCTTCTGCTGGGAAAGTTATGGTCATCTCATTCTTTGATATTCATGGAATGGTTTATCAGCAGGTTGTACCTGCACACACATCAGTAGCTGGACAATACTACAGGGATGTCCTGAAAACATTGCAAGTCCATATGAGGAGCAAAAGATCACATTTCCGTTAAGCAGGCTGGATGTTGCACCACTATAATGTGTGGCCGCATTTTGCCAATGTTGTTGCTAAATATTTTGCAAAAATCAACATGAAGTGCATCCCTCACCCTTCCTATTGTACGGATTTAGCCCTATCTGACTTTTTGCTATTCCCTAACTTATAGAAACGCCTACGTGGGATGCATTATCCATCATCAGAAGCAGTGGTGAAAGCTGCGGAGGCGATTTTGAAGGATATCTCAAAAATGGTTTCCAGCATATCTTTGAACACTGGCAGAAGCGCTGGGAGAAGTGTATCGCATTGAGGGGAGACTATTTTGAGAAGGACCATCAAAATTATGTGGATGAGTAAAGCTACGTTGTCAAAAAAACATTGTAATCATTCTTTATTGAACAGTCCTCGTAGATTTTCAAGTAATTTCCTTTTGCATGGAAATTATTTGTATTTCTAATATTTTTTCAATTATGGTTTCAATGAATTTGATTAAAACATTATTTATAAGAAGGAAAGGAAGGGAAAGAAATTCCATTAATTGTAGCTAGTAACAGATCTTACAAGGGAACTATTACTGTATTACACCGCTGCGCAACTGAAAATTTGATGTTATAGTGCCTACTGTATATAAACCATGTGCACCAAAAATCTGCTACGCAATAGAACCGCAACGCCCGAAACTGAAGTCTGGAAGGTGTCACTTGCGACCACTTGCAAGTAGCTCCTGGACATCCCTTGTCAGCTCTTTGGCGAATAGGGGAGAGTTCCTTAATGCCGTGTGTGCAGGCCGCTCTCCAGCAGGGGTAAACAATCCCCCCCGTACAATGCTTGTTATGCCTATATGTTTCTACGTAATCTGCTGTACTCTGCACCTGATTTTTGGACAAAGGTCACACATAAAGCAGAGATGATGTCATGAAACTGTCAAGCGAATAAGATGAAGAGCATAGTGATAGTTCACTTGTTAGTAATTTGAACGTATATTGCAATTTATTTCGAGAATAAATATCTGGTGAGCTTTATGTTTTTTGCGAGTGTAGAAGAGAAATTCTGGTATAGGTATTGTGGAGATAGAATTGTGCTTCATCTTCAGCATAGAGTAACAGACAAATGTAAATAAAAATGTTACTTTTACTACATCTTCAGCGACATTGTAACTCGAATGCTCCAATAATGCATACTGTAACTTTGAAACAGGAACTTTGGTCCTCGGATAAATTATTCATTTATGTAATATGTTTAATACTTATTCATAAATTTAGGAAATTTAACTGGTTAAGTTAGTGAAAGTAAAATTGTAGACTTCGATGTAAAATATTGTAACGAACCTGGGAAGAAATACGTGAGAAACACTGAACTCCCGGATGACAGTCTATGAAGAGCGGATGTCAGACAATAAAATGGTGTGCTAGCTATTTTACTGTACCGTTACACAGGTCAGTAACATCTTAGTTTTTCCTTGTGACGCCATGCTGTGAGTATAAAAGAGGGTAGCCACCCCCATTCAGTCCTCAGTTGTTGCTCATTTGTTGCTCATTGCTCATTGCAGTCAAATGTACTGTATACATCCGTCTGGTGTGTCCGAAGAAGTGTCGCGTCCAATAAAATGTATTATAAAATGTTCGCCGAAAGTGCAGTTATTTAAGTACCCGGGCTCCACAAAGTGGACAAATTAAAGCAGTTCACAGATTATCGTTGGTTTATGTTGTCTCAACCTTAACACCCTGAGAACCCAAGCAGGAGAAGTAGCTAGAGCCAAAAGTAAAGCAAGCAGCCGACGACGACGTGGAGACCCAGGAAGGACGTCGACCCATGTACGTGCAGCCGTGAGGCGGAGAGACAGTACGGCCGCAACTTGAACCACAATCTATTTCTTTTATCAACTGGAAGTTAAATACTAAACGGAAATTCGCAAATTTTAGTAACGTAATATCAAATGAAATAATCGATTCATTTATTTTTGTCAATTGAATAAAGGAAACGTCAGCAATGAAAGTCAATAAATGATTGTAAAACAGGCATGAATAAATCATCTCAGGTGTGGCACAAGTATTGTTCGAAATGTGCTAAATTTGAGAAACTGCAAGCTCATACCTGTTCTTCATATTTCGACAAATATTCCTTCCAGTTATATGCTACCTCCTCAACCAGAAAAATATATATTCCTAGACCTTTCTTATTATTGTTCCACAGAAGTAAATACATCAGGAAGATTCAGTGTGACCATTCTGTAGTTAGATCAGTTCTACTTACAAGGAAGGGTATGATTTAGATGTTCAAGAAATACGTGAGGTGGAACATCATCTTGTGGGAACGACATGCGACTCTTGTGTATGAATTAATCTTCTACCAGATATCTCGGTTCTCAGGAATTGCGTTAAAATCCATAATATTTTCACTACAAATGAAAATTAATTTCCTGGGAGTAGCATTTGAAGTCTCTTCATTTTAAATAAATTTTTATAGTTGATGAAGTATAAGAAATAGTCAAACTCTTACCACAAAGAAACGAAGGTTTTATTAAAGCACATTATGTCTGATTGTTTCTGGCTTTAGCCAATCTGAGATATCCTTTATCCTTCGTCTGAATTTTCAGTAACCGCTTAACCTTTTGTATGCTGTTTCCATTTTCCACTAAATTTCAAGCAATAATCCGCTGTTTAAATATCTAACTATTGCTTTAGCCTGCTCTATCTTTATATCCACAAGAGATATATAGGTGTGTAACAAAACAAAAACGTCTGCTCCTGTGTGCCAGATTGTCACTTTAAGATCCTTAATTAGGCTAATTTGAATGGCTGATAATTCATACCACAGAGACAATTCCAATTCTTGGAAATAAGGTAATTTTGAGTAATTTTCTAGTTGCTTTTTTTAATCCAGATTTATTGAACCCTATTTTACCCAGTGGTATATTAGGGTTAGAGTTGATACATAAAAATATACAATTTTAACAAAATTATTTGAAATACTAGAAGGAAGAAATTATGTTATAATCTGATGCATATTAATTTAAACTATTTCAGACGTTTAAACACTGAGTTTATAAGCATCATGAAGTACTTATACTGTTGTGACTTCAATAGCAAAGATGTGAGTGGAGCAGAAAGTTCAGTTCCTAGAGAGTCTAGGTTGAATATTAATTCTTGTCTTTCCCTCCAGAAAATGGGACAACAGAAAAGGAGATGAACCACAGTTTGAAATTCTTCACCACACATGCACTCGGGGTTGGATGTTAAGTGAAATCGTGATAAGTATTCACCAAATTTACCATGTGCACTTAGAAATTATGTCAAAACAAAATTTGGTACAAGAGTTTCATATTTTCCTCTGACATATACACTGGGGAAAAATAATGACTTTGTTAAACTTCCATTTGGAGTTATTAGCTAATGTTGCTTCCATTCTTCAAGAATATGTTGATGTATTATTCTCCTTACAGTAGAAATGGGACATAAAGAGTATGTCACAGGAATATTGGATTCTGCAGCCTTCTTAGCCAAGCAATCAGCTCTCTCGTTACCTAAAATTCCACTGTGTCCTTTAAGCCATCCCATGCAAATATGTCCTGGATGGTTTTGAAGCAAGGTTCTGATTTCATGTGCTAATGAATTTAAATTGTATTTAAATTTAAATTTTCAAGTTCCTTTAAGGTCATTATGCTGCTTTACTGGTCCTTTTCTCGAATTATATTAATATCTCATATATTTATCATTCACATCCCACATTTTGATCGAACACCTGTTTAACCTCCTGATTCCATACACAGTTATAATAATGCATAAACATTCTATATAGATTAGGAAACCTATGTCCACTTTAGAAAACACTGCGGCGCTACCACTACGGTGGAGTTTTCACTTCTCAAACCATTTTCATAAAATGGGACTAACTCTGCGGAGTCTGGAAGCATGAACATGAGAATAATTGCGACAACGTTACGATAAAAACTAAAACAGTCCGCGTTTATAACCAAACAGCTCAACCAGTTATGATCCATTAGTTGCTTTTCTAACAAAAGTCCCGATATAATTGTACAAACTTAAGGTGACAGATGAAACATCAAATAAGATATGGCTCCAAGAACTGTATAGTAATCAGCGTAAACACAGCACCACGTGCTGTACTAACAGAGGCATGACGTCGAGAGCATGGTTCTCAATATGTGCTTCACTGGATGTGATTAATATATAAATTACCAAACGTGTTTATTGGTTTTGTTTTATCGTATAACAGGGTTTGATTTAAAAACCAACAAACCAGCATGGTAGGAATTTCAATAATTGATGTGTTGTCAAGGGTTATGACCTTTGGAGACTCGAGGTTAATGCTTCCCTTTCACGCTCGGCAGCAGAGAATTTGACACCCAGCAGAGAAGAGTTTTGGAGAATCTGCAGTGAATATACATCACCCCCTTCCCTCATTAAAGTGTTGAATGTCCAGAAGATCCTGATCTCTCCCCCTCATCATCTCATCCCTTTTTCTCCTTAAGGATTTCCTCAAGGATGCGGTTAATCAGGTGGCACTGCCTCAAAATGTAAATGAGCGGAAGGAGTGGATCAATACAGCTGTTGACTTCCGCTGGGAGCTCGGCAGCTTCATTCTGGTATCCATCTTGAAATGATTTCGGCAAGTGACCCATGCAGCAATGAACTAAGACACTGCTGCCGTTTCCTCTCATCAAGTGCTGTTGTCAGCTCATCAAGATATCAAACGAACACCATTGTTGACACACAAGTTCATTCATCACCAAGCTGTCTTCTGAGTGTTGAACCAGTAGCGTTTTAAGTTTTACATATGTATACAGGGTGGTTCAACTTACATTATCATAACAGAAACTGTTTATACGAAACAAATAAAAACGGTAGTTTTTGTTTTGTTTTGAAACCATATTTTGGTTTTCATTTTTATTTATGTATAAAGTAATACTTAGGAAATCTATTGCACTTAACCGAAAAATTCGATATGACTTCTTCATCTGTAATATGCAGGTAGCTCCATGTTAAGTTATTTTTCAACATTATTGCTATTTAGATTGATAAATATGTCGTAGTGCTTCAAAGTTTTGAAATTCCAACAAAATAGAACTCCGAACTCTTGTGAATGTAGCCACACTGTGTCAATAGTAGACGAAAGATATACGCTATCTTATAAAAAAGAACTCTCTCTTGAAATGCTGCAGGGGCTTTTGAGTCCATTCAATAATACGCGAACGAATGCTTGTTATTGTGGAAGGAACCCCCAGTAATCAACATACCACATAGTTATTCTTAATTGCTGTACATTTGGTTTGTATCTGACATGAACTCCACTAACAATGACTTGGCATGTCCAAAAAGATTGCTAGGAACATCTTTGTTGAAGGCAATGAAGGCAGTGTTTTGAGTCTCGTCGAGACAGCGTTAAATGTTGCTCTAGCATTGAAGGGACCTGAGTACGGCTCCCATTGTCATGTTTCTTTCTTCTGGAGGGTTGGGACCTTAAGGTAGAGTTCCCCACTGATCCCAAAACATAAGTTCCCAAATCTCTGCATCATGTCTTCATATCCTTATGATTTTCATAAAATACTCATTCAACTCTGAAGCGGCGAAACGGCGATTTTGTCTGGCCACATCCACAATTGCAGCAAGTTCGTCTACCACAACAGATAGCCCCTATTCCCTTGTCCATCAAGAGAGTTGTGCGTCTATCTTGAAATTTGAAGGTTTCATGGCGAGCACTGCTAATCAAGGCTTCGCGGGTGATCAGGCGTGTCAAGTTTATAAAGGTTCAAGCTTTCGGCCATTGCAGACTCCATGGCATTCTGCAGGATCTGATGAAATCTCCACAAGGTGCTGGCTGGCTGTGTACAGCCAGAAGGTTTTTGCTGCGTGCCTACCCGTTAAGGGTTTTACCGCAGGTAAGGTTAGAATTTGGAATTTTTAGGAAGAAGGTGGTGAAGCTTCTTAGGTTGGGATTAAATATTTGAGGTTCCAGAATGTACCTTCGGGTTGAAGGGGGGGATGCAGTACTTTGCACGCTATTTTTATTTTAGTTTATTTTTTTTTGGCGGGGGGAATTTAGATGCCAAACAGCTTAGGAGAATTATGAGGAGCTCAGCTTTAGCTGCTGATAGGATTAGCTCCTGTTTTATCTGGGGTGCCTGCATGCCATACGGGGGACCCGGTGCAGTCTAGATATGCGTCAAGTGGGGTCATAATCTCCCAATGATCTAACAAGGGCGCTACTGTGAGATGGTAAAAATGCGTATAATTTTGAAGCCCGGCGCCTAATTTCATCCTCCACGTATGGAGGACCCGATGCTTCGTGGAGCAGCCTGGAAATAACGTCCCAAAGAATAGGTAGACCGTAGTCCTCTATTCTGTGCACGTTAAAGCCTGCTATCCAGCTGTCTGCTGCCATGCCGCAGATCTCGCAGGCATATAGCGTCACCGGGATCACCAGCTCTCGGAAGAGATATAACTTCATGACACCTGGCATCGAGGTCGACCCCAGCATTGGGTACAGGGAAGCGATGGCTCCCTGTACCTTCGCCGAAAGGTCCCTGATGTGTCGGCGAAAAGCTAGACCACTGTCCAAGTTGCCTCCTAGGTACTGGACAGAGTTAGACCACTCTATCCTTCGACTTCGGTAGCTGAAATTGGGGCAGTCTGCGGGGGTGTGGCGCTTTGCGAATGTAATGGCGTGGGCTTTGTCTGGATTTACGGACTCCGCCAACGCCGGCACCACTGACTGAATTTTCCTCGCTATATACGATCAAATGGTGGGTGGGACTTGTGCTACCCTGGCCAATGAGGGGGTGATGATATGTGATTGGGCCGGTTGGTTTGAGCTGTTTTCTGTCCGCTATTGTGTTTTCTCGGAGGCTGGTCTTTTTTTTCGGTGTGACTAAAGTTGCTGTGTTCACTGTTTGTCTCCCAATGACAAGACCACGCACAACTTATATTATTATCGCTCCCACTACCTAACCACTCAACTCCCTGCATGAAAAATCCACGTAAACATTAGAAAGTGCACGTAACTTAACAACTGCATGCATTTCTCTATGCATGAAGGCCTTCACTGCACTCAGGACTCGCTCATGGCTACAGCCAGGGATCTCATCCCTTGACGCGCTCGCATGCAATGAATGCCAGCATCATACATTACGGGACTAACCGGCGTGCTAATGCGGGACCCGACTAACCCTCGCAATAACACATAAACTCTACCAGCATGAGGGAGATGATGTAGCGCACGGCACTGCATGCCGGACGATCGCCACCGGGGGCGGCGGGTATGGGGCCGTCCTTATTAAAAATAAAAAAGTTCACTGTTCGCCAAGGTGTTTTCCCGGAGGTCCGTTCTTTGTCCAGGGTGACTAGGGCTGCTGTAATCTTAGCTGTTCCTAATAGCTGTTGTCCACGCACGGCTTAGCTGGAGCCCGCAGTCTCTATTGTAATTCTGTGGATGTGATTTTATTTGAACGGCTTCCTTGATAATTCTGTCCCAATATCTGCCAGTGTGTTCTAATACTTCGGAGTCTTCAAAGTTAAGTTTATGTACTTCCTCTATGCAATGCTTGGCCACTGCAGCTTATCCGGTTGTAGCAAGCGAATATTGCGTCTGTTCCTTGCACCTTTCTTCTATTGTGCGTCCCATTTGGCCTACATACACCTTATAGCGCTCGTAGGGAATCTTGTACACTCCTGGGACATAGTGAGAAGAATTCAGTCATTTCATCAGATTCTGAAGAAGGCCATGGAGCCTGCAATAGCCGAAAGCTCGACCTTTATAAACTTGACACTGCTGATCACCCGGGACGCCGTGATTAGTATCTTGAAAATGACACCACCAGTTTCAAACACTATTCTTACTACATGGCAAAGCGAAAAGGCGTTTCGGAAAAAATTCGCAACACAGATACGTTTACCTCAGCTAACGGCACATAAACGATAGTCCAGTGTAAGTATACTCTTTTCATGTCTTCTGGACAGCAAAGTATCATACATCGGCAGGCGCGAGAAAATATATCATATAGACAGACACAGCTTCCAATCCCTCTATGTGTGTTCGTAACTTACTCTACGTCAACTTACTTATATTTCACTCTTCCAATCGCTCAGATAAGACCCGATAAGGAACGAACACATAGTTGGCCACCTGAAGGTCAATACACCTCAAAGCTCTTTCGAGTAATACTCACAATGCTGTCGCCTCAAAGCTCTCAGTGTAAAATATACATTCCGAGTGATTATTTATTTGGGTTTTTCGCAGCAGATACTCACTGAAAATATATTTTGCTGCAGAAAGCTGTTAATGCTGCCAAAGTTTTACAGGCCTGTTCTGATGAAAGAAACAGTCGAAAGTAACTCACACAGACTACCTGAAGCATAATGAACAGGAATCAACAGTAGAGCTATTAGCTGCTCTCCTGATCGTGAATGATGAGAGCAAAACTTACTTTCCGAATTACTAACTTCCTTTCGGGGATGATCCCCTGAAAGCAATAAAAATACGAACGACCCGCGCTTGCAAATGTGTCTTCCTGTTAGAATGTGAAAAGTACAGTTCAAGAACGAGAATTCGGATACATAATTATTTTGGCATTTTAGATCAGCAGTCTCCAAGATTGTTAAAAACATTTAACAACTCATTTTGGTCTCTGTGGAAAGGTTTGTTATTTTTGACATTATTTTAGATGTACATTTCTATGATTTTAAAGTACAGAAGATATATTATTGAACTAGTACTTATGTAGGTACAGTTATTGTATTCGATGACCCACTATACTCCTATGACTGAAAACACCTTTTCCTGGTGAATCTAATAGAATAAGTAAATTTAAAAAATATATGTTCTCATCTGGAGTAAATGATGAGCGTAAAAATTTGCAAATAAGCAGACTGTTTATACTGTATCACAATGATCATGGCATTTATGGGAACACATATAAAAAGATCGAAGATAACGTTTAATAACAAAGTTTAGAATAGGAGGGAGAATTTAATTACTTTGGTTGTAATCGAACCTTCAAACTGAATAACGAATAAAGAAGTAGCAAAGTGAGTAAATTACAATATATTTGTAGCAGAAAGGTTCGTTACTTGAAAAGAAACACCCAGAAAGGTACAAGACTTGTATAATAATTCCTAGCTGTTCCAGTTTTACTATAAGATCGCAGAGATGGACTGTGACAAATACAAGTGCCAGAAATGAAATGATGACCTATGAGAACAGCGTTATGCGACATTTCACATGACTTTAGCTTATGACATCGATTTCTTGTTTATTCATGCCGACCACTTGCAGATGGCCGGATGTGGATATTGCTGACTTAGTAATCTGAGTCAACTGAATGCTGAAACATCATCCTTTGCCAGCCAAAATGTATTAAGACTCACGGAAACGCTGATGCTGTTTAGGAAACGTTTGTGTAGATTTCTGTAGCGTGGGAATGATGACTTGGCACGAAAATAACAACTTTTAACACTGCTAAGGGCATTATAACATTGCAATTTAATACGTCTAAGACTAGAGAACTCATGATTTTCTTTTATGTTCCTAAGAATATCCCCTTTATAATTTTGTCGCCATGTTTTATTAGTAATTGTCCCACATTTGCAATTTTTACTTTAATCTAAAATCCATTACTGTTTTCCAATTTCAGAATCTGAAATGTTTAAATTCACTTTGCATTTTACAACTCTCTGTAATTTCCTTTCCTTTTCCTTCTTTCTTTCTGATAATAATCGTATGCGAATAAAGTAGAGGTTATAAATTATTCATTTAAAAGCCATATAGCTGCTTTAAGATGAGCTTATGCAAACGTCAAGAGGAAGTTTGAATAATCAGGGCTCCTTCAAGAAGGTCGCGTTCGAAGTTGCGGAAGTGCAATCATGAGTTTGCTTCAGAACCACTTCTGGACTCATAAATGAATGAATATTATCATCATTTATTATTTATTATTATGATTATTATGGTTATTGTTGTATCTGTTAGGTATTATTTTATTTTGTGGGATAAAAAAGACTATGAAGTAAGTCTTATTTATTTATCTATTACATTATCAGTAACATCCATGATATTATAATCATGAGGGAAGAATGAGCCGTGAATGCAGTCTGGGTTGATTTTTAAAGCCTCCTAAATTGTTTCCTTGTTTACAATTTGTGTAAAACGTTGTGGCACTCAATATGCAAAAGAGAGTAGAAATACGATGTGGTGAGAGTGATAGGAGAGCAAGGGAAGTGCAATCAGAACACGGAGGCCTCACAAGAGTTTGAATATATACCCCCGTTCTATTATTAGGTAAGTGAATATGCTTCGAAGTGGGGTACTGTCGGGATTGTTACACAATTTGTAATTAATTTCCATGACCTAGTGCACTACTTCCTTTATCTGAGATTCGTCTTCAGGTTCAGGCTTCACAGCCGAAACGCAATTGGTATCTACCGTTTTCTGTGATTTAAAAAGGTTGAATGACTACAAAACTACAGCTTTTACCGATTACTGTAGAGCTGATTGAGTAATGCCCGATTTCACCAACAGATGTTAAGATTTAACACGAGTTTAGCAATAGTTAAAACAAAATTTGTATGTTATCTACAAGTATTAGCTTAACAGTCGTGTTAAATCTCTTGTTAAACTAACAAGCCAAATTTCTGGTGTTAAGTCCTTAACAATTCTAAATAATAAAGAACACGTGAACGCAGCAGTTGATATCGATTTGCTATATTTAAGACCTTAATGGAGTACGGCCTATGAGGAGAAATGATTTTGAGGAACTATCAGAACAAAATTTTCTACAGAGGTATAGACTGTCGAAACATGTTGCTATGAAGGTTACTGCGGAAGTACAAGAGAGGTTAGAACATGCATCGAAAGGAATATGCCGATCTCGTCTTTGCTTCAAGTATTAATAACTGTCCTATTTTATAATTTACTGAATTATGTGGATAATACACTGTCCACCTCCCGTCTTGAAATGTTCGTCACTTATCCTTCTTCGCTCCTCGTTTTAAATTTTCGTAATAATGACGAAGTTGTTTGGTGCTTGTAGTAGTGACGCACGCATTTGAATTAAATTCGTTTCCACTATTTTCCCACGTGACATTTTTACATTGATCCTCTTATTATCCTCTTATTTAGCATCCGTCCTCTTATTTTCCACAATATCCTTACACTTCGTCACCATTCAATTAACAATTCTTTCTCCATCGATGAGAAATTTGTCTCGTGGCTTTTTTTTTACGATTTTATTCACCCGCCATTTTTTCAGCTGTGTGCAGACGAAAATGAAAACAAAAGCGCGTCGCAGTACGTTCAGAAAATATGACTCATCCATCGCCTTCCATAGCTATAATATTTACAAGTCTCTTCACGTTAACACGTGTTTGTTAACATTTTCAGAATACAGGTTGATGAAACGCAAGAAAGTTAACAGTTGTGTTAGCGCTGTCACAATTGTTACGTTACACTAGTTAACGTCAATTTTAACATCTGTTGATGAAATCGGGCATTAGAGTATTAAAAAGGAAAACCTATGCCACTTGAAACCATCATTGTTTGCGGACTGACAAAAAAGTCCTGCCTACAGGAAACACATTTGTTCTTTGTACTCCAAAATTTACAAAACAGAATCCATAGCATATGTCACATATAGGCATATATTGCAATTAAACAGTTTATCATTGGGTTCAAGAAGTGTCCAACAAATCTGTAAGTGGTCCATCTAGCCTTTTGTACATTCCAAGAGGCTTCATCAAAGGAGCGATAATGAAAAATTGGAAGACAACATGTCTATAACAAACGTCATGAAATTGGTTCAAGCCCTATCAGCTGTACGAATATTTAAATCTATTCCACTTTACAAAATCAATTATTCGTCCCCCGTTAAATATAACCAGTACAAACTAACACACTTCTGATTAAAGACCAGCCTCCAGCCTGTAACAATTGCCACATACTATAAACCATCCAATACATACATAATTGTGGACTGTGTATACAACAAGCTAATATCACCAATTTCTCAAGTGCAATGAGAAACCACAAACGATAAGAACATCTTAAACACATTCCCTGCATGACTAATTTAATGCCGAATTAATGTGTCAGGTTGAGACAATATTAATCACTGAAAATGACCAAAATGAAGTTGTATAACCTGTTTCATTGGCACCGATTCCTAATACTGTTATAAGAAAGGCTGAGAAAGAGGTACACCTGAGACCCATCAACAAATTAAATATCATTTAACGCTAAAGTTTTAACCAAAGTGATTCCTTTGTACCAAAGTTTAGCCTCGACAGAATTCTAGCTAGATGTAATCGGGTTGCAAAATCATATGTTCATTCTATTTGATGGACTTAATGTCACGAACATACAGTTGTGCCAAAGGTCAGAACTGAGTATGAGTGACAAATGACGTAACAGAATTCATTATTCGCTGCCTTCGAGGTACGTGTAATAAAGTAAAGCTGAAAGTTAGAAGCGATGTACTAATGAATGTACAAATTATATCCGAAAGGTATGCCACTGGAAGATACTATTCAAATGAATAAAAGAGAAAAGAGGGTAGACGAAGTCCCCCTTACAAAATAATGCTATCTAAGCTGGAGAAAAAAGAAGAAGAAAGGGGAAAGCTATAGTTAAGGACAGTTTTAATAGTGTCAATTCTTGCAAAATCCATTTTTCTGAAACCAACATTTTTACACCTTCATAATACTCCAAGATCTGTGATATATTTTACCCGAAATTTGGAGTAAATGTTCCAATGAGATGCTTAAAAAAATCAGTAGTTGCCAATTTTACGTTAAGAATACCTATGATTGAAAATTTGAAATCCTGAACTAATAACGCTAGCTTAAGATTTATACCCTAGATATAACTTAGTGCAAATAGGATACAGCCCAAATTTTATCAATCTTTGATGGTCAAATTTATTTATGTTTGGTTACGTCACCTAAAAAGTCCCTTGCGACAAAATAACCTAAATTTTGGTTAAACATCTTAACAACAGGTTCCCAATGCATCTATTTTTTGAATTTTCTCTAGGTTTCTCTTGCCTCAATAACTTCAGGCTCCAGAAATTTTTAAACCTATGAATATGGCTTATATGCCCAAAATTTGAAATTTTTGTGTTTTGGAGTAAATAAAGTGTGCTTAAATGCATCTCACAATAAAACCCAGGGCAGTTTGTATTCACTGTGCCTTTATGCACTTGTGTAGTAAATTTAATTAGTCATCATCATCATCAATCATCATCACGGTATAAGCCTTGTGGCCCGTTCCGACTTCAAGGAAATTGATCGGACCATCTCACTCGTGGCCTGCCAATATTTCTTCTACCTACAGGTTTATACTTGTTTACTATTTGTGGTGTAAGGTCTTCGGTCGTACTCTGCACATGATCTTGCCATTTTTGCCTGTATGCAATAATTGTTTCATTTAGACTCTGAATTTCCCATTCTCTTCTAATATCCTCGTTTCTTTTGTTGTCTATGAGTCTATAACCTGCCACCTGTCTCAGAAATTTCATCTCAGCAGCCTCCACTTTATGTTGTGAGATAGTCAAGACCCAGTTTTCACACCCATAAAGCAGGGTTGGGATCGCTATTATTTTATACAGTTTTAACAAAGTTTGACGATTACAATTTTTAAAAGTTCTTTTTATTGTGCCACATATTGTTTCGAATTTGTGTATTTTGTTTTGTATATCTCTATTACTGGTCTATGACACAATGTAGCCAAGATAACTTTGTTGTTGGATGGGTTTATCATTTATGCACATTTTTGCTCTCAAATGGTTCGTTCCTATAAAAGCCATTATTTTTGTTCTTTCGTATGAAATTTGAAGATTATATTCTCTTGTAATATTATTTAATTCATGTACGGCTCTTTGTAAGTTATCTTCCGTCTCCGCAATTAAAATATGGCCATCAGCAAACAGCAATGTGTCAACATTTCTCCCCTTTATTTTAAAATGTGTTCTGAGCATAATTTGCCATCATACGACTGCGTCATTAATATATATTAAATCGGGTAGGTGACAATGGACACCCCTGTCTTAGTCCTAAATTAATCTCTACTAGGTTATCTTTTTCTATGGATTTAGTCTAACACTGAAATTGCGAAGCAAGGAGCATTTTAAATTATGAAAAATGCTGAAATTTTCAATAGCTAGAAAACAAGGATAAAGAATTGGAATTCATATCAACACTAGCATTCACGGAACTTTCAAACTAGATTAGAGCATTTAAAAATGACTTACAGGTACTATATATGCATTCTTTGGATTCAGGATGCCTTACACTATTTTATAGACTAAAAAGTGATAAAGGTGATTTATTGGAATTGTTCATACAAATGTCATACATATCCTTAACCGCTAAAACCTTACTGAACATTATTAATATGCAGAAAAGTTATAGAAATGTGAAAAATTACAGTAACGGAGAAACCGTTTTTATATATAAGTCCAGCTGACCCAGCGAACTTCCTAACGCCAGTAAAAGTTGTCTGATATTATCTATATAAATAAAGCAAATTCGGATTAGTTAGTTATTTATTCTACAATGGCGGATGATGTTTAAGTATAACACAGTTAAAGCTTCCTGATTAACTCATTTTTGTCTTATTTTTGTAGTGCGCAAATGTATTAAGTTGATGGCTTTCCGACGCGCGAACATGTGACATGTCCTTGAGAGAAACAGAGAATCTCTAGGTTGATTCCCCAAACTTCCAGCGACTGCCCTTGCGATTTGTTTATGGTCATCGCAAAGGCCAAACGCAAGTGAAATTGTAGACGCTTGAAATCAAAGGGTAAATCCGTTGGAATCAACGGAATACGCGGGATCAAGATTTCCTCTCCTTTGTACTTTCTCTTGATTGTTGCATCGATGACGTTATTCACAGTTAGTCTAGTTCCATTGCACAGTCGTGGTTGGTCAATGTTATGCAGCATAATCACAACTGATCCTGCTTTTAATTTTAAATTGTGAGGTAGGAGTCCAGGCAATTCTAATGAATTTAAAACCTCTGTGAGATAGTTGACTACGTCAACTGCTCCGGAAGAAACAGACACTCTAAAACGCAATTCTGACATACCAACACAACTATTATTCTTTGCTGCGTCTCGCTGTTCATCAGTGCGGTCAGGACGTGACGTAGCTCATCATACATTTGACTGATTTCTACGATCTAAGTCAGGTCGTCTTCCCCTTGGCATAGTAAAAAGGTTTCCGCGAGCTTCACAAAGTCATAATTTTGTGTCAATTCAATTCACATTCACGAATTCACAAACACCTGTTATAAAGACGTTATTAAGGATTCACAATATTAGATATTATCTGTGGTCAAACATTTATAATATTATTTTGCGTTCAGAAATTAATTTTGTGTCTAATCTTTGAAAGGTATAACATCATACTAAATAAAGTATTTTAGTCTCGATAACAAACGATAGACAACATTTAATAAAATAATGTAAGTGCAATAGGTTTGAGGACTATGGCAACGAATGGCATATCCTTCTACTTTGTAATGCTTTTGTTTGTTGAAAGTAAAATGTGTGTGTGTGTGTGTGTGTGTGTGTGTGTGTGTGTGTGTGTGTGTGTGTGTGTGTGTGTGTGTGTGTGTGTGTGTGGTTGGGTGAGGGTGTCGGTGAGCGTGTGTGTGTTGATGTGGGTGGGTGGGTGGGTGGGTGTGGATGTGTGGGGGTGTGTGTGTGGGTGTGGATGTGTAGGGGTGTGTGTGTGGGGGTGTGTGTGGGGGTGGGGGTGTGTGTGTGGGGGTGGGGGTGTGGGTGTGTGTGGGGGTGGGGGTGGGTGTTTTTTTCCGTAATTCAGTTTATAGTCCGGTCCACTATCACTTCAGGCTTCTTTTTCTCACCTTTCAAACCTTACTTGAACTTCTAAAAATGTTTCAAAACCAAAATTAGACAAATCGTTTCAGCCGTTCTCGAGTTTTTCTAAAACTAACAAACGTCAATTCATATATATTATACTAAAAAATTAATGAATTAGACATTTACACTCTTAAATGGAAGTTAAGTATTAACATAAAGGAATAACAGGTGACATTGTTACAACTTTTATGCCATTTAACAGGCGAATAAATATATTTATTTAATCAAATAAATCAACCGACTTCAAATTTCTTACGCAGCTATTCTAACTATATATTTTGTGATAATCATTCACATGGTTCAATTCTCCCTAAAGATTTCAAGGGAAGATTGTGTTTGTGGGTTGTCACTGTTTTTTTTAACCCGCTATTGTCCACAAGTAGCAAAATTACGGAATAGGGGCAGCAACACCTCCACCTCCAGGTGACAAAAGTGATAGCCCTGGGTTTCACCTTACATCTGCAGGGGATGTGTAAAGAACTCAGAGCGAGTTCTCTCTCTCTCTCTCTCTCTCTCTCTCTCTCTCTCTCTCTCTCTCTCTCTCTCTCTCTCTCTCTCTCTCTCTCTCTCTCTCTCCAAGGACTCCAATCTTAAACTCATTAAATGGCTCTTGTCTTGCAGGCTAAAATCAATCTCTAAATTACTGTCTTCTGAGTAGATCAAGCAGATTGATACTGCGTTTCTCTCAAAGTTAAATAAACATAATAAACATGTCTGCGTAATTAATTTTGAATTTTGGGGTTTGAAGCGTGGGTCTTCGTGTTCTGTGCCGCCATTCTAACCAATCAACCATGGCAGCATGCCAATAGCATATTAAGTTTCACACTTTTTCTGGTAAAATATAAGGTATTCTGAAACTTAGGTTGATATGACTTAACCCAGTGATAATTTAAAATATTGTAACTTCGTCCACTTTTCAATGTAACGTCACTTATGTGACCTAATTCAAATGTTCTTGATACTTTACGCAAAAATAAGCCCCTACTATCTTTCGCTTCACTTTTTAGGAATCGAACTCTGCTTTTCCACTTAAAGCCCGTTCCTGACACCTAAAGGAGTTTTCCAGCTTCCACTGTCACTTCAGTAAGTTTTCACTATCACTTCATTATGTTTAACTGTCACTGTCAATTCACGACACAGCAGAGCAATAGGAACCTCTTTCCCTCTGCTTCCCTTACTGGGGAACCCAGCACCACATCTCTCTAATCTCTCGAGGTAGTACCATCCACTGCACACCATCGTATAGTCAATACCTGACTGGGATAATCTATGTTCCCCAGACAAGCAGTCATACATTTACTAAAATTACTGTAATCACTAAAATTTTCCACAGACTTATGTAATGTTCGTAAGGCGGGTAGAAAAGAGTTCCAGTACAACTCCGTCATTTCTCAACAATTCTAAATGAGAGCGCTGTTTGTACCTTCCTGATAAGCTCGGGCCAAAGCCGCTGATTCAGAATATTGAAAATTTACGTACCGGGCTTCACAATTAAGTATATGTTACTTTTAAATTAACGAATATTTCACGTATGCGGTATATAGTCTAAATTGGAAATATAGAATGTAACAAAATAATTCCAATTTTATAGCCAATTTTTGAAACAGGTGCCTTGGCTTTCAGTACAGCTGCTCTAATGAACTGAACTAACAGGGTAGCATACAAGTAGAGTATCAAATTCCCTGACGTTTTCACCAAAAATAAGCAGGCGTTTTTAAAACTTAATTTTCGCGATACGTTCCACTCAGATTTGAGTCAACCTAAAGAGAAACAACTGAAGTTTGTATGATATCCCAGCAGTAAAGGATCCCTGCCACATTCACACGGTAGTATATAAGCTCGAGGCAAGTGGACTTGTCAAAGTGTCCTCACACTAAAAATGCCGCAACAGGTTAATTAATCCTATGCCAATTACAAATGTATGTGTATGTGTGTGTGTGCCGTGCAGCAGGAGTATCGACCTCGCCAGCAGCCAGGTCCACGTCTTAAGAGATGCTGCTACTGCTGCAGACTCCACTAATGAGATCACCTTTCATCTCCTTCGTCGCTGTACCCCATTACTGAGAGTTGATTCAAAAGGAAATAATTATTGTGAGACAGGGGCGTCCACCTCTTTGCAATCAAGCGCGCACTTTCGCCTCAACTCTAGGGAGAGCACATTTTGGACGTCGGATTCGCCTAAGTTCATGTCATCATCTTTATCTGTTATTAAAAAGGCTTTTTTTAAGGAAAGACTGTCAGTTTTTTGTTCTCTGCTATATACACTTAGTCATGCTACTCAAAGGCTGGTTAGTTTGAGATCTATTGATACTCTTAAATTAGTGTATTACGCATACTTTAGCTCTATTATGGAATATTATTTTGCGGCGACTGAGTAGAAAGTATATATATATACAAAAGAAGGTTATAAGATTCATTACTAATCCATAGCAGACGCTCCTGCAAATATATTTTTAGAACATTGAGGATGTTAACCCTTCCTTGCATGAATATATTCCCGATTCTAAAATCCATTGTACGCAATCGGGCCTCATATATAACTAATAATGGAATTCATGAAATAAATACTGTCAACCATCTATCGGAAAGCACGACCAACGACAGCTGAGAAGGGACCAGAGGCAGCCGGGCCACACCCACCCATTAATCTCAGTCACTAACTGAGGGGATGATTAGGGAAGTGTCACTTGTCGCTGGCCGCCTCTTCCCCCTTCCCCTGCCGTCTGGAACCTTCGCGGTAATTCACTGAAACCAGAGGCTTCGAGAAAGAGTGATATCCCTATAAAGGGGGCTGTAGTGAGTGAGTCAGTCAGTTTTTGGCGAGCTGTGAGGAGCGCCGAGTGAGGGGACGGACTGCGTACGTGCGTCGGAGGAGTTTACGTAATTACGAGTGCAAGTGGAACTGTAACGGACGAACTGGTGAATCGTAGGTGTATGCATTACGTAATTCTGTGTAATTAGCAAGTGTTCAACTGCAAGTCGGTGGAAATAAAGAACATTTTTTAGTGTTGCAATTGGACTTTTCATTTCACGAACCCACAAAGTCACAATACCTAAGAAGCAAGTCAACTAATAGACTCAGATGAACAACAAACAGTACCTTATCAGGATATTACAAAATACTTCTCCAGAGTAATCAATACAAAATGAAAACAGATTTGGAATCAATCGCCTCCAGAAAAGTTACATGTGGCAAGGAAAGGGGACACTAGCTCTTCCCCTGTCTACTTTCTTATCAGGAAGGAGCAGGTGGTTATCTCACGTCTCCGCTTTGGACATGAATGAAAATAAATGGGTTGAGCCCTTTCGGTACCTTGCATGTAGGCCACATATTGGGCCCATTGTGCCCCTCTTACTGAAGTGCTTATTGAAGTCCCGTGGCCTCCAAAAAGGACAGGATAAGACTTGGATGACTACTCCTTATATCATCTGGTCTCAGTTTGTCTGAGCCCAGAATAAAGTGCCTAAGTGCAGCAGGTGCTTCACATTCACACAGAATATGTAGAGAAGACTCATCCTCTCCACCACACTTCCTGCATGTAGAGTCTGCACTAAGCTCCATTACATGTAGGTGTCTCTTTAGGTTGTTGCGCCCTGTCAACAGACCAGCAACACTTTTAAGTTGTACTCGATTCAAGGTTAGCAGAATCCTGCTGTTCTTCTGGCTAGGTCCCTCGATCATAGCTCGAGCCTGCCTAGCCGTGGTAAGATTACGCCATAAAGTGCAATGTTGAAGTGTTACCCAATCAAGGATCTCACATCTGGGCCTTCTTGGTGTAATACCAAGGACTGGTTCTGGACCAATAAACGTGTTGGCCGAGCCTTCCCTGGCTAGCCTATCAGCTAGTTCATTTCCTCAGATCCTAGCAAGCCCAGGAACCCAGAGGAGCTGTACTGGTCGGCATGAACAGAGTATATTCAAGGTCTCTTGGCACTCAGCATTGGACATACAATGTTAACCCACTCATACCTCCTTCGCAAGGGCCAGCCAGCGCAATGTGAAGTGGGCAACATCCGCCTCACAGTAAACCATTTCCTCACAGAATGCAAGGAATACGCTTCAAAACGACAGCTCCATCAAATCACTGGAGACTTATCCACCATTCAACTTCAAACACGTACTGCTACTCCTCAAAAGTACAAACTTGTATACGAAATGCAACAAATTGATTGTCCACTGTTTGTTATTCTTATGATTTATAGATATTGAATACCTTTGTCATATTGATTTTTTATTTATTGTTTTCATGTTTTTGTTTAAATAATTGTAAGCAATTGTATACACTGTATTATACAAAATAGTTGCGATATGACACAGTTGTTAAAGCGATTCTAAATAAATAAATTTAAAAAAATACTAGAGAAAAATGTAACATTCATTGTCCCAATGCTAAATTTTCTTGCTACCAGAAATGTGTGCGTTACGAAACCATCAAAATATTTCGGCACTTCTTCCTAATGATCTTAAAGGGAAAATGACAATTTCTGTGATTTTAAATATCTGCTGGAGAGTAATATGCTCAAAACCAATATTATCTGAATGACAAATTTGCCTGCCTCGGTAGCGTAGATGGTAGCATGTCTGCCTCCCGTTCAAGAGGTCTCAAGTTCAAATCTCGGTCAGGGTGAGTTACCTGGATAATGTTTTTTCCGGGATTTTCCCTTATCCTGAAAGACGAATGTCTGGTAACTTTAAGCTCCATGGACCCCGGACACATTGAGTGTCATTTCAACCATTTCATTCATCATCCTATATGACTAAAGGTTTGAGGACGTAAATTAAAAAAAAAAACTGAATGTAAAATTATTCTGATGATGCTTATATAGCTCTGTAAGTAGAATCTGTTCCAATGACAAATCGTTGCCTATAAACCATTGATGCATGTTCCAAAGTTATTTTAATGCATATGTATTGAAGAAATGACAATAACTAATGTCCACTGCATAAAGGTTGAGACGTATTAGTGAAAGCCAAGTGAGAGTTAACTAAAAAAAAGTAGTTAAAACCAAAAAATAGTGATCCCTGCCTTGTTTTGCTCATTGCTTTTCATATTGTCTGTATACAACGTGTTTCTTATACTATATTTTCAAGTGTATGCTCTATTAAACTGTATACCTCTGGGCATGTTCAATGTTCAAGTATTTTGTAACTACGAGTGAACCCAAATATTCTAATCTAATTTAATCTAATCTAGAGGGAGTCCTATGCTCCAGCAGAAAAATTGATGTCAAGATTGCAACGAAAATTCGTCTTTTGGGCCCCCATGTACATCATACTTTTGATTTCCTAAGTTGCTGTTGATTATTTCTTCGTGGTCATGCAAAGAGAAAGAATTTGAAAGCTGTCACTGCTTTTTTAAATATGTGACTTGCTTAAGCCTACTACAATGATATGTAGATTAAATCAATTTCTGTAAATGGTTATTCCAAAAAGCATGAAATAAGCATAAAAAATATTTTGTATAATGGTGGCTATAAAAATTCACTTAAATGTAACACAAGAATCCTTCTTTATTATTTATTACAGCGAAAGTAGTAATTTGAAGAAAAAGGCTACCTGAGAGACATTTGGAAAACAACATAATTAAACCATAGTTCAGAATTATTTAAACATTATATATTATATAAAATCAATATTTAAAAGAGTACAGATACTCTTGCACATGAAATATTTGAAATACACTCAACAAATTAATAAAATGTTCTCTTTTTTAATTAATAAACACTCTTTAACTACCATGGACCTCAGCATCCTATTATATATTGGACGTGAAAGAAAACTTAGTTTTTCTCAGATGCCTCTTTTTCTGGTTTGAGGTTCTGTTACCTGCTGTAAATCTACGACACAGAACCAATTGCTTTACTTTCCCTCTGAAGGAAGCCAAGCTAAGGGCTTTTACATCCGAAAATACCAATCACCCTCCACCGGTTTGAATCTGTAAGCTAGGAAACAAGAGGCTAGCTTGGTACCCCAAGACCACGGAGGACATGTAGTGGATTTGAAGACCTATTGTTTTGGATGGTAACACTTTTTTAATTGGGAGAACATTTTTATTCAATATAGCCCTTTGTAGTTCCACAAACTACGGCATTTTCAATGTGCAGAACGTTTTCAATTATCCTTGGATAAAAATACAACATCCTCTTCGCTTTAATATGTCTATAGCTGGTAATAACAAAGTGCTGAATATTTGTCTTAAAATGCTTTGAAATGAAGTCATTTAATGCACGCAGGAATTTAAAAATGACATAATTGAGGAGTTCTTAAAGGTCATAGACCTGTAAAGCTTGGAAAATATATAAACACATTCAAACTTGCTTATTAATATAATTATTCTGTATAAAATGAAAATATTTTTCTACACATTTATCACAATTACATCAAATACTGAATGCCTAAATATGTGGAAAATATTAATCCATTGGATTTAACAGTAGTATGACTTTTTATCTATGAAAAAGTTCTTCACCCAACATAAAGCGTCGTAATTAAAAATGAGGCGGTCCGGCCCTCAGCGAACCACATCGAGCTCTCCTTTGTGCTCAACGCCTCACAATTAAGGATCGGCGGCGTGAGGAGTTTAAGGAAAGGGAGATTATAACCGGTTCGAGGTGACTTGTAGCTTCCGCATTAAAACTCATCTGTACTTCAGGAGTGGTTGCGTTCTTACTGGTTGTGGGTTGAACGATGACACCTCGAAACTGGTAGACAGAAATGTATTGTTATCCTTAGGCTCCTTTGATCGCCACCGTAAAGTCGTCGTCGGTGTGATTGCTGTGTTTAGCGTCACTGTCAATATTGTGATGTGAAGCACGGAGGTAGTAGCACTGCGTAGTCGAACTGGATATATGTATCGTCCTCCCTATATATATATATATATATATATATATATATATATATATATATATATATATATATATATATATATACGAGGGCTATCTAGAAAGTAGATTACGTTTTCGACTGTTTCCGCTAGGGGCGGGGCTAGCGCGGCCATCTTGGGGTCAGAGCGTTGCGCAGCTCAGTCGGCATCTAGCCGTGCTAGTGAGAGGTTCGTGCTGTGCTCCGTTCAGATACTGTGACGGTTTGAAATGTCTGCGTTAATTGAAAATCCCGCGAGCTGCGAGGTGCGTGCAGTAATAAGGTTTCTGACTGCAAAAAACTGTAAACCGATAGAAATCTATCGGCAGCTTTGTGAAGTGTATGGGGACAACATTATCACTGAAGGTGGAGTGCGTCAGTGGGTCATCAGATTTAAAAATGGCCGAACCAATGTTCACGACGAAGATCGAAGTGGCAGACCCAGCATAGTGACTGCCGAACTTGTCGAAAAAGTCGATGCTAAAGTCCGTTAAAATCGAAGGTTCACAATAACGGAACTTTCTTTGAGTTTTCCACAAATTTCGCGAAGTTTGTTGCATGAAATCATCAGCGAAAAGCTTGGTTACCACAAGTTTTGTGCAAGATGGATTCCAAAAATCTTGACAGAGGACCACAAAAATCAGCGAATGGCTGCAGCGTTGAACTTTTTGGACGTTTACCATAAGGATGGTGACTCTTTACTCGATCGCATCGTTACTGGTGACGAAACATGGGTGAAACACGTGAACTGTGAAACGAAATTGCAATCAATGCAATGGGGGCACACAAGTTCTCCCCAAAAACCCAAGAAATGCATGCAAACAATGTCGGCAAGGAAGATGATGGCGACTGTTTTTTGGGACAGAAAAGGTGTGATTTTGGTGGACTTCCTGGAAAGAGGCACTACAATAAACTCTCAAAGGTATTGCCAAACTCTCCAAAAACTCAGAAGAGCCATTCAAAACAAGCGCAGAGGAATGTTGAGCTCTAAGATCTTGTTGATTCATGACAACGCCCGGCCCCACACGGCAAATGTCACTCGTGAAGTTCTTGAATCTTTTAAGTGGGAGTTGTTTCCTCATCCGTCGTACAGTCCCGACCTGGCACCGAGCGACTTCCACCTATTCCCAGCAATGAAGAAGTGGCTGGCTATGCAGCGTTTTGATGACGACGCACAGCTGCAAGAAGAGGTAACGAAGTGGTTGAAGGCGCAGGCGGCCGAATTTTTGGACGAAGGAATTTCCAAGCTCGTACATCGCTACGATAAATGCCTTAATTTGAATGGTGACTATGTCGAAAAGTAGTATTTGAGTGTGGCTTTCATCTGTATATAATAAAATTTGTTTCCTATACTTTGTTTCCTTTTTATTCCAAAACGTAATCTACTTTCTGGATAGCCCTCGTATATATATAACTCTTTGTGCTAACTCTAACTGGAGAGATTGTTAGATATTGTACTTTTTCTCGGTGAATGGCGCGGAAGTGTGCTTGTTAGGTGGTGTCGAATACACGTCCGTCTCACGTAGAACGCAGGACCGAAGTGCTTTTACTAGAAAAATCTAGTTTCCACCATCACTTTGAATTACCGCCACTCTAGGTATTTCTCGGAGTTTGCAAAATCACATGAACAAATATCAATTTTTCATTGGCTGATACCTATCCCCACTTGAGATCAGTTTTCATAATTTACAGTTTCGGACCTAACTTCAGAGACGCTTTCTCTAACGGTCCGCATGCAAAAATGCGTTCTGAGCGACGGTCAAAATCTTGAAACCTGTTGTCAGAAGCACGCATGGGATTTTAACAATGGGTTGGTTCGCGACTGGGTGGCATCAAACTTTCCTTGAGGGCAAAACAGACAGTAGAGTAGGGTTGTTTGTTTACAGGGATCGCAAAGGGAGCTTACTGACCTTCGCAGAGTGGCCTTGTCACTGTGACGGTCTCCGGAGTATATGCTAGCATTATGGTATATATCTATTCCGGTATACGTCATTTATTTATATCTATTCGTTTGTTTGTGTTAATGTGTTTCTGATATCAGGTTATATGTCGTCTCAGTGTTCCTAGGTGACAGGAGTTTGCGTCAAAAATTATTTTAAGATTAGGTTGAGGGTTATTTGTATAAATTTATAGTATCCTATAGTATTTGAACGCTGATAAAATTGTCATTAAATTGTTCCAAAACACCTTAAATATTCTAGAACTTGCAGAGAGATTTAGATATTCAAAATAACGAAGATTTCAAAGGGTAAAAGAATTGAATATTTTGATAGCATAATTACTGCATGGTCTCCGTTACATGAGCTACATTTAATACCCTTAATCTCTCTTAAATACTGAACTGATTTTTCTCCTGGTTATGTTCTTTAATGAGCATTATCAGTAACAATTTAAAACAAATGACTGTTAACAGTGAAGTCTTCCGCAAGAATTTATTTCTTAAGTTTCTGATTGAATTATTGATAGTGAAAAATGTGATTTATTTGCCGGTTCTATAAAATTATTTTAAGTTCATCATTTTGAATTTAAACCAACAACTTTATGTTAATTTTATCACATCTTCCTTATTTAAAGCTGTTATTACAGGGAGTCTTAAAACCCTATGATTTATTTTAAATTATTCTGGTATTTCTAAAATAATGTTTGGTGGCACGTTAAAACAAAGATGTGCATTAATATCATGTGATTTGGTATATTAATAAGAAAAGAGTAAACAAACTTAGTGCAACGCAATTAAAGCCTACAGGCAAATGTCAAGTCGATCCTTAGATGGGCATTGTGGCCCTCCCAATGAGATAATGCTGGTGTTTGGGACTGCGAAAGGAATCTCTAGATTGATACATTAACCTAGGAAACATTACGACGTGTTATTAGTTTCGCCAGGCTCAGACCTTAATAATGATTCGGTCTACCGAACCGGTGCATTGGTGGTGCAATGGCTTCACTTAACGAGGAATGTTATGTATCGTCAGATGGTTAGCAAGTATTTAAGATTATAGTTGGTCGCTATATTGGAAAACATTAGTCATGCACGTTAAACTTGGTATGAAAACCCTTTGGAAGGAGATGCAGCTAAAAGAAAAATATATTATTAAACAATAGCAGACTAATGCCCGATTTCACCAACAGATGTTAAAATCGACGTTAACAAATGTAATGTAACAAATGTCACAGCGCTAAAACAAATGATAAATTTCTTGCATTTCACCAACCTGTTTTCTGTGTTAACGCCAAGAAGCTTGTAAATATCATAGCTATAGAAGGCCATGGATGATTTTCTGAACGTACTCCGATGCGCTTTTGTTTTCATTCTCGTCTGCACAAATGGCGGATGAACAAAATCATAAATAAAGCCGTGAGACAAATTTCTCATCGACAGAGAAGGAATTGTTAATTGAAATGGTGACGAAGTGTAAGGATATCGTGGAAAATAAGAGGACGGATGCAGTGAATGTAAAAGAGAAAGATGTCGCGGGGAAAATATTGGAAACGAATTTAATTCAAATGCATGTGTCATTACTAAAAGCACCAAACAACTTGTCAGTATTACGTAAGTTTAAAACGAGGTGCGAAGGACAAGTGACTTGAACGTTTCAAGACGGCAGGTGGAGAATGTATTATCCACATAATTCAGTGAATTATAAAATCGCAGGGTTATTGATACTTGAAACAAAGGCGAGATCGGCATATTCCTTTCGATGCATGTTCTAACCTCTCTTATACTTTCGAAGTAACCTTCATAGCAACATGTTTCGACAGTCTATACCTCCGTAAAACAATTTTCTTCGGATAGTTCCTCAAAATCGTTTCTCCTTATAGGCCATACTCTATTATGTATTCCATTTATACGGTCTTAAATATAGCAAATCGACATCGACAGCTGAGTTCATGCTCGCCATCTCGACTATTTACATTTGTTAAGGACTTAACATTAGAAATTCGGCTTGTTAGTTTAACATGAGATTTAACACGAGTGTTACGCTAACACTTGTTGGTGAAATGCAATATTTGTTTTCACTATTGCTAAACTCGTGTTAAGTCTTAACATTTGTTGGTGAAATCGGGCATAATAGTAATATGAGGGGTTTTCGTAAAGTTTTAAATTATCACCCGGTACTGCAGTAAAGCTTCCCACATTCAAGCTCAGCCTTTTCAGTTTAGCTATGATGAAACTCAGTATAAAACCAAGGTTCCTCAGCACTCTTTTTACTTAAATACCCAAAAGATCGTTCCCTGGCAGGCTTTATCCTTTCGTTTTCTTGTCGAGCAAACTTCACTGTAACCTGTTTTGCCTCTTCCTCTTCTTCTGATAAGTCACCTTCACCATGCTCCTTAGCTTCTTATTTGGCACGTTTGACTTATTTGTCCAAATATGAGAAACTCGGTCTCAAGTGTATAATCCCCTGAAGTAGAGTTATGTGTAGCTCATTGTCATGTAACACAGCTACTGCATATTTGGATGTATCCTGAACTGAACGTGTAGACTGCAGAATTTGTTTATCCATCAAGTCACTCTGGAAACATTTTTCTTCTGACTTTTTAGGATCTGCATTCTTTCCTGTGCCATGTACATTCACAGCCAATTGTTCACCTTTGCTTATGTCATAACTAGAGCTCCTAGTATCCATCTCCAATTCTAGTTTCACTTCTTGATGTTGTGGCTTGATACAACTCTTCAAAACAATACTATCTTCATATCCAGCTCCTCTAGATCGTACTGGTTACTAAAAAACATATAGATTTTATGCCAACATTTTGGATAAATAAACCGGAATCTCTTTGATAACCGGATCATCATCTCCCTGCATTATCAAATCGATTATGTTTATAACCCAAGAACATTTGGCTTAAAACTTTACGTGCACATACGACACTAATGTGGTATAGACAATAGCGGACATGTTTCTCAATCCGCAATATGCTTCAAATGCTCACTTTTATACACTTCAAATAACAAACCATACGTGCTGACATTAACTTACTTCACAAAAATACGTTTTCAAAACAATGTGTCTCCTCATTGAGTTATATGGAAAAACTTTCCGAAACCTCATGCTCCTTCATCTCCACCTTGCTCTTTTCTATCACCCAGTAGCTTCTATGCTAGAGTAAGGAAAATGTTTATTGTCATCATTGATCCCTCGGGACATAAACTTGTTGGTTTCAGCGATTTGAGTCCTATTTTCTTATAGTGAGTGCCAAAGTGACTGAGGTGTAAGATGGAGAAAATTGAGGCTCGTAGTGTGATCAAGTTCCTGCATTTGAAGGGCCAAACTGCCCGAGAAATCCATGATGAGATGATGCCTGTTTGTAGAAATGATTGCCCCTCATATGACACTATTGTGAGCTGGAATTTTTTTTTTTCAAACTGTTCAAATGTCCCTGACAGCTGGTAGACCGTCAATGACAGAGGATGCTGTCACAGTTAAAACAGTGGAGTGTTTAATACTAGAAGACAGTCGTGTAACCATACAAATGATCATGAATGAGACACATCTTAGCTATGGTAGTCTGTGGTAAATTATTCATGACGAACTGCATATGTCTAAGGTGTCTGCACGGTAGGTTCCACGTTTGCTGACCCCTTTCCAAAAGCAAACACGGCGTGACCTTTCAAGAAAGATGTTCATGCTGTTGGAACAGCATGAACATGACTTTTTTGATCATCTGGTAACAATGGATGAATCATGGATCTATCAGTATGATCCAGAGACAAAACTCACGAGCAAGGAACGAAAACATGCCGATTCCCTCCACCCAAAAATGCAAGGTTGCAAATGTCAGCTGGAGAGTTCATGCTTTCAGTTTTCTGAGACTGTCGTGGAGTCATCCTTACAGATTATACTACCAAGGGTCAAACCATCACTGGCAGATACTACTGCAATCTTCTGGACAAGTTACTAGCAGTTATGATTAAGAAACGACACGGTATGCTCTCCAAAGATGTTCGTCTTCTGGCCAACAATTCATCTCAAGTTGCAGTTGACAAAACAAAGAAATGTGGCTTTCAGATCTTACAGCATCCGCCTTTTTCGCCCGATCTCGCACCAAGTGACCCTGTCTTGTTACCGGAAATGAAGAATCCGTTGCGTGGTCGCCGATATGACAACAAAAATGACGTCATTAATTAAGTGGAAGAGTGATTTAAAGCGAATTCTGCAGACTTCTACAATTAAGGTATTCGGAAGGTCAAAATACGCTGGTAAGAACGCGTAAATCCAGAAGGTGACAACGTAGAGGAGAACTAACAAGCACCTATCAACACAATCTCTCTCACATTTTTAAAGGGTTATAATTAAAACTTTACGACACACCCTCGTAGTTCAATTAGAACCCAAAGTTGATAAGAAATTTGAAAGAATCTCAGAAGTACACTTTCAAAATTCTGCTGGACATTTCACTAACATCTCTTGTATAATTGTGTTACATGGTTAACATTTTAAACACACAGAATGTAATGTATAGGAAACAGTTACTTAAACATTTTAAATATGCCTGTAAAAATAAAAATATGTTAAACGGCTTCTAAAGAATAAAATTGAATGTATTTTACATTATTTTTATTCTTTCAAAGATTTATGTAACTATGTAGCCAAAAGGATATAAATTTGATTTACTTTAATGGTTTTCATCCAGAAAGTCGGTGCAGAAAAATTAAACTGAAAATGAAAAAGTAGATAGCTAAGAGTTATAAGACGTAAACTTTGGATAACAGAAGAAAAGCAGAGCAAAAAGATCTTGGATAAACAAAATACAGTGCGATCCATATAAACCTGAACCATTTGAATAAGCCAATAGGGCACATGTGCAATTTTGGGAGAATATAATACACAATTGGGAGATTACATTATACTGTTTACATCTCAGAGAAAATGTTGAAAGTGTCCTCCACCAGCATCTATTCATGATACAACTTTAGACCCTGAAGTTTCTCAGTATCTTTAAGACATTTTAGGAGTAGCTGGATTGTATCAAATTGACAGAAAGTTATTTCCAGCAAGATGGAGCAACATGCCATACATCTAATGACACTATGGAACTAGCAACCAGTTTCTTTGATAATCGAATAATCGATATGTGGTCCACCACATCCCCTGACCTAACCTCACCGGATTCTTTCTTGTGGGGTATCTGAAAAATAGAGTGTACAAGAATAGGCCATGGACATATAATGTCCTCAAAGAATCCATTCGAACTGAAATAAGTAACATTGGCAAGCATATTCTCCATAAAACTTTGGAGAATATGGTGCGTTGAGTGCTAACATGTATAGATGTTGGTGGAGGACACTTCCAACATTTTCTCTGAGATGTAAACAGTGTAATGTGATCTCCCAATTGTGCATTATATTCTCCCAAAGTTGCACCTGTGTCCTATTATTGGTTCAAAAGTTATGGCGTATTGAAATGGTCCAGGTTTATATGGATCACACTATAGTATACAGAATTAGAAGCCCTCCTCGTTAGCGTAGATGGGGGCATGTTTGCCTCACGTTCAAGAGGTCCAGAGTTCGAATCTCGTTCAGGGTGAGTTACCTGGATAAGGTTTTTCCGGGGTTACCCCTTATCCTGAAAGACGAATGTCGGGTAACTCTAAGCTCTATGGACCCCGAACTCATTTGAGCATCATTTCACCCATTTCATTCATCGTCTGATATGACTTATCGTTGGAGGACGTAAACTACAAAAAAGAAAGAAAAAAATATTAGAAATTAAAATCAACTAAATGAGCAAATCAAAGTAATGTAAGAAAATATAAAATATAAAATGTTAAACAAGAACCTTAGATAAGAGAAACGAACTGATATGTAAAGTAGATATGAAGAAACCTCAATTGATATAGGAGGAGGAATTTGGGAAGTATTCCAACAATTATTTTGTTACATAGCAGAAGAGGAGGAAATAGGCATGGAGGGACAGAGAAAAGTAGAAAGAAGGCAAATGTTAAGAAAACAGATAAGGGAATAAATTGAGTGAGCAAGAGCAAACAAAGTGCACAAACATAGGAAGTACGCGAAAGGAAAATGTAGAAAATAAAAAGGCAGGAAAACAGAGTTAAAGATATTAGAAAAGGAGAAAGAACAGTACGAAAGAAGATCATAAGTAAAGTAAAAAAATAAAATCTTACGAGAAAAGTACAAATGAGGAGGAAAGAGAGGCGATAAAATAAAATTGGAGGTGAATAAAAATACCAATGAGGTTGAAGAAAACAGTAGAGGTAGAAAATACCAAGAAAAGAAGAATTGGAAAATTAAGTAGAAGTGAAACAGGAAGAGAATGTAAAAAATATATAGATAGTTGCATTAAAGAATAAGGGAAGGAAGATGGGGAACCATAGCAGTAAAAACCAATGAAGTAAATGAAAAGAAAGAGAACATGTAAGAGCGGCAGTAAGATGACAGCAAAGAGCAAATAAAGCAATGCTGCAGAAAGCAAAAACAATAGAAGAAAAACAACGGGTTAGAATGTATCACAAAGTAAATTAGAAAACGTCAAGAGAGATAACATGCTGTTTCGGCTTCAATGTTCTCACAGCTGCGTTTGTTATTGCTTTTTGTTGTCATTTAACATTCAAGTGTTAACTTTTTAAATGCATTATACTGAATGCCTTATACTTATTACTCTCAAAGAGCTTCCGGTTTAGTTTCTTATCCACCAAATCCGTGCATCAAAATTGTCAGATATTTAATTTAATTATTATTTATTTTACTACTACACGGACAGACTGTTTTTTACTCCTGCTGTAATGAAAACCTTGGATTAAGTTCAAGTATTCAATGTCGAAAGTTCTCGTCACATATTATTTGGTGTTTTCTGATTTTATTGGTGATGCAATCTACGTATTATTATATTTACATAATTTTCACCGGTCATTCTTTTACTATCTAGTCTTGCTAATGTTAGATAGGATTTAGAAGAGCGGGCACCTCGACCTTCACCGATCTCTTCTGCTTTTTTGTTTTTCCCCCTCAGACATTTCTTTCTTCAAATATAATCTGAATAACCTACCCCAACATCTAGTATCTACGCCGAGGTATATGCTCGCATTTGTTTATAAATTTTTTTAAAAAAATCAAACAATATACCAACGTCCAGTTTTTCAGATGCAAATACATTACAAAAATTAATAAAGAGAAGTATGAGATAGGAAGTTTTCTTGAAAATCTGTTCTAAATTTAATACGAGGGCTGTTCAATAAATAATGAATATAATTTTTAGGGTTATGATTTCTCGCAGTAGAATTCAACCGTATTATATTCTGTTAGCTTAATGTGAAACAACCATGCCGTAGTAGTTTCATTGTTGGTACTCCTGGTTCCCACCTGTGACAACCAGGCAAGTTCAGACATGTTCATTATCACCTACCGCTGCAATGGAGGTAACACGCGAGGAACAATATGAGGCTTTGAAATTCTGCTTTCGTCTCAACAAATCTTCAGTTGAGGCCTATACAGTCTTACAGAAGGCCTATAGAGAGTCTGTTCTTCCCTACAGCACAGCTCGAAGATGGTTTAAAATGTATTAAGGGAGACAAATTTCAAATGAAGGTGGAGCCGGTGCTCCAGTTACAGCTCTTACGGAAGGAAACATAAACACTGCTGCTGCCATTGTGAGAGAGGATCGACGAATTACCTTAAGATAACTTTCTGAAAAACTGAAAACTTCATTGGGTGCCGCCCACACGTTGATGACAAACATTACACATGACACGTGTTTGTGAGCGATGGGTTCCAAGACTGTTGATTCCCGACATTCGCATGCAGGTCTGCATGCAATTGAAGTTGATGTTACAGGAAGATCTGGAGTTTCTTTCAAACAAAATCACTGCTGATGATACTTGGCTACATCATTTTGATCCTGAGAGCAAACAGCAAAGCTCAGTGTGGGAATCTCCTACATCACCAACCCCCCAGAAAAGCAAAAGTGGTTGCTTCTGCTGGGAAAGTTATTATCATCTCATTCTTTGATATTCGTAGATTGGTTTATCAGCATGTTGTACCTGCACACACATCAGTTACTAGACAATACTACAGGGATGTCCTCAAAACATTGCAAGTGCATATCAGGCGCAAAAGCCACATTTACGTGAAGCAGGTTGAATGCTGCACCACGATGATGCGCGGCCGCATATTGCAAATGTTGTTTTCTGAATATCTTGCAAAAATCAACGTGAAGTGCACACCTCACCCTCCCTATAGTCCGGAGTTAGCACCATGTGACATTTTTCTATTCCCTAACTTGAAGAAACGCCTTCGTGGTGGGCACTATCCATCATCAGAAACAGTGGTGAAGGCTGCGGAGGCGATTTTGAAGGATCTCTCAAAAATGGTTTCCAGAATGTCTTTGAAGACTGGCACATACACTGGGACAGGGGAGACTATTTTGAGAAGGACCGCTGTCAAAAAAAAATGTGATCATACTTTATTGAACAGCCCTCGAATTATCTAATTTATAAATGTAGTTCACACGGCACACTAAATTAATGAAATGGGTGAAATGGTGCTTATATGAGCCCAGGCTTCATGGAGCTTACAGTTAATCGATAGGTATTCATCTTTACAGATTGGGAGGGGGTAAGTTATTAAAACCGAGATTCGAAACTTCTAGAGTAGGAGGCAGATGTTCTATGCCCACACACACGGAGGTGGGCTATTGCACTCTTAGACATTGTTGAAATTAAATACAATGTTCGAGATTTATCACCCACGTTTCGTAATTAAATAACATCGAACTTTTGGGTAGGATGTAGTGCTTTCACTTAATAGACGTTGGAAGAGGTATAGCTACTAAATTTATTCCTTCATTACTTCATTTTCCTTTTATCTCTTCCTTTTTTCCTTCGTTTCCTTGTTTCTTCCTTTCTTTCTGGCCAGGAAACCTCCAAACGTAAGTAGATATTCAATCTCGATATCTAGTTTTCGGATTGAGTTTCTTATATTTCAGTACACATAAGATGGTCGTAAAATAAGTAAGTGTTTGTGCAACATTTACTGGATACCTACTTCCTTTGGCATATCATTAGGGTTGCTTTTGCCAGTATCTGTTTTTCTTTCTTAAAAATATTTATTGTTTTACCTCTTAGCCATTAGTTTATTCTATGTAATTTGTAACCGCAGTATCAGGCAGCGATTAGGAGGCGGCGAATTAATCGAAATCAGGTAATTAAAAAAGAAGATAAATTAATAAAAGTGACTTGCTAAACTAATATAAAAATATTGTTATAATAATATGAAATAAGAATAGATGGAGCAATGATTAAAATAGCAGTTGACTTAAAGAATGAGAAGGGAAGAATATAATTTAATATAACATACATACTAGCATCCAGGCAAGAAAGATAAATATTCTTGTAAAAATTTGTACAAGTCGGAGAGACAGGAAGGAAGGACCGTTACCTTTGTGCTAGGAGAAGTTCAATGTCTGAAAACTATAGCATACTTTCAGCCAGGAATGTGTTGGGACAAAGGGGCTTTCAAAATGCAGTTGAGCATGAACGCTAAAGGGATTTACTTCGCTGATTTGATAACGATGTATACCGTTACAAACAACTCAGGGTAGGCGTTCCCCAACTCAGGGTGGGCTGAATGTCAATGAGTTAGATGAGTTTTGCAAACCAATGCGAAAATTCGAAATAAATTTGAAAACAATAATAATGTAACATTTGAGAAGGGTGAGCTAGTTTGGTCATGTGATAAAGTTAGAGAGAGGATCAGAATAACTTTCGAACTGAATCGTGAAGTAAGAAAAATTTACTTAAAAGGTGATAGTACGACAGTAAGGACGTGTTCATGCGTATTAAGAAGAGAAGGGAAGATTTATAAGTCTGAAATGTAGGGAAGTTAAGAATAGCGCAGCAGGCGTAAGTGGAAGCAGCATTAGAAGTTTATTAGAGCAAAGTAGTCGCCGTATAAAGAAGAAATAGAAACCGCGTGGAAGTAACCTTAAACAAGTAATCCAGGGTTTCAAGTAAAATTGAATTTATGTTAGGAATTTTACTAACAAATGGTCAGCTATCCAAGTCGATAAGCAAACTTAGTAGGAATTAAACCAAATAATTCTGCAACAAAGTGTTATTAATACGACTGAGTAGCCAACAACCACCAAAATCCATTTCCTACAACCATTCACTTGAGGATAAGAGAACTCATAGCTCCAATTAGAACTCAATTAATTTAACACTTGTATGCGCGTTTGCCGTAAATTCTAGGCCCAGTTTTTTTCCTTTCAGTGTCTTAGGAGGCTTTCTCTGAGGCTGGAGGGCAATATGAAACTTTTTTCATGAAGAAGGTACACTGGGATCGGCTAACTAAATGAAACTCTTCTTTTTGCTTGCTTGTTGCATAAACGCGCCCTCCATATGAACATGTTTCTAGAAATTTGTTTTTGCATTCTAGTGACCCCGAAACGCGTAGTTTCGGTAGACTCTCAGCTCAGAATATTTGGGTACTGTCACACTTTCTCATTATACCAAAATGTGCATAGTGCTGTAAATGTTCTAAACATAAAGAAAATGTTTGCACATATACTATAATTTCTCTATAATTCAGTAAAAATGAACACTTTGCAAGATATTCATTTAAATTTATACATATTGTATTTCTAAACCCAATTTCTCAAATATGTTCCATTTTATCTAAAATGTTGCGGACGTTTTGAGGAAAACATGAAGCATTTTCCAAGAGAAAGGGATTTGTGATTGGAAGAATTTAGTGAGGATCTTTACTCTTCAAATATGGAAGATTCCTTAATCATGCAAGTTTTCATTTTTTTAAATTATGCTAATTCACAAGTTCAGGCAAAACTTGGTATGAATTCAAATGTATTTCTAGTTCAGGAAATTCTAAATATTATTTTCGCTGAAGTACACATACTGATTTTTGGGTGAAATGTAATATTCCCTCTGAAGATGGATGTACATAAGAAATAAAGTGGCATGAATAAATTATAGAATCACTGAGTAAACAAGAAGCTTTAAGCATGCAGTAATTATTGATGTAACACTTCATTTGTGAGACGTTTACGGCTCCTACTCCATCTTAGTAAGTTCAGTGCTTCTGCCCTTAGTCCGCTTCGTCTTCTTAGCTAAACCTCCAGAGATTTAGGCAGTATTCAACCCTTCGCTTCTCCGTTAACTCGGAGCAACATTTCATTGGAGGATAGAGGAAAATGCCGTGAAGGGCTCCTTGAGAAATATCAATATGTGTCTGAGGGAGGGAACAAGAAATGTTAAGTTTCTACCCTGAAGAATCGAGCTGCCAGAGCTCCTCAATTAACCCTCAGGCAGGCACATCCTGTTTCTTCGAATCCAGCGAGATTGGTTATACAGATCAATGCGGTTCTCTACGTTACTGGAACAGGGACAGGTACTCATAAAGTTTGTATTTATTTTAACAACTTAATTGTAACTATAAAGCTTATAACTACACTTTCACTAAAGGAGCTGAAAATAACAAGAACATTCACACAGCTTATTTTGTGCCTACCTCATATTAATCGAGGTACAGTTTTTGCATAAATATAATTAAGTACTTCCTTGTGAGTACAAAATGGATAAGAATAAAATAGTGTTAAAGTTAAAAAAAAAGGATATGCATCACTGTACGCTGGCTTTCAAATTTAACAAGTTTTCCCATGATATCACGAGAAACACTGGGCTTAGTTCAAAACTGACAAAAATCCAAACCAATTGTGTCTGTTTGCGAAACGGTTGAATCCACAAGAACTGTTACTTCAAATGCTCCTAATATTTTAGATATCTGTATTTGTTTTATGAACATTTTTCTAACTCTTATAGTTTATAAATTATAAGGGCCTGTGTCACAATTGCCCTGATGGATCTAGGGGCGGTAACTGCCGGCCTCACGCCTACACACCTAATCAGAGCTATGAAATATTGGCTTTTTTCTGAATTACCACTCCTCAAATTACCCACAATGCTGAGTGGGCACCAGTCTTGTATCTGTGACTTAAAATCCGCATCTCCATGGATGGAATTGATTCCAGGAGAATTACATGCTAGAAAAACCATAGCTCCGTACTTCAGTCTGCTGTGGTACGGCGAAAGACTTACATAATATTATTATTCAAAATAGCCCGTTATTCCAAAACAACAGTTAAAGAGCCACTTGCAATTTGAATGTCGCCTTTTCTTTCACATAAGTTAGGAATGTATCACACCTAAGGCGTCGCCCCCCTCCTTTTCTCTACCTCTCCCTTCCTCTATTCACCATGCATGCATAAATGTGTGCTATGAACGATGCGCGTGGTACATTACCTCTAACTTTGCTTATTTAGTAGCGATTCATAATTAAAATTAAGTATTACAGTAATATTATAGTATTTAGGCATAAATCTGTCGTGATATATTCACAAACACAAACGGAAATATAAACAGTAGCGAATCGCAAGAGTGTGAAACAAATGAGCGAAGCGACTATCGGCAATAAACACGATAGTACAAGAGGTTATGTACCATACTCTGACAAATATTCCAGAGATTTCTGGCACTTAATTTAACCTATCAAGTCAATTAGGAAGTCGGTACATGCCAACAGCAAATCTGATCGTATGATAAGGGATGGAAAATTATTCTCTGATTGGTTAATTCATTGTGTATAAACATAATATCTTAGGACTTGCAGAACTTTTCTAATGGTAAGGTTTTGTATAAATATCAGTCAAAATGCATTAAGATAGTATGAAACATATTCCTGTTATGCTTATTGCCTTTCTCGTGAATGGCCCGTTTATTCACTTCGTTACTGTTCTATCAGTTTCCATGATGCCGATAATTAAATGCTCCAGAACAGCATCTCGGGTAATTGCCGCGTCTGTATTGCAATTAAATCTGATTACTAATTGTATAGGAAAGTGAAAGTGAGGACGGTTTCTAGGTCTCATATCGTATACTGGAACTATTTGTTGAACTGCACAACATACCATCAGAGCGTTAATTTTGGAACTGGCTACGAAATACTCAAACGCTCTTATTAATGGAAAGTTGGAAGACCTTTTTTGGGAGTTAATATCTGTATCTATAATTATTTTGGGGGCAGTTTTATCCTCGAAATCGCCTCAAAAGAATTATTCCTTTTCGTCATCCTTAACCCTATAATGCCCCTAGTTACATATGTGTAACATTGACAGTTTACCTGCTTATTTCTACTCACAATATGCTGTACCTCTAACGCCTGTTGTAGCATATTTTTATCAAGCTTAGGAATGCACTCTGGTGGATTCTGCAGTAATTATTTGCCCCTGGTGGTGACTGTGTAAAGTTTAATTCAGCTGTTTTGCTGGTAAGGAACAATGGCACACACGGTGTGTAAATTGTTATTGTTTTGAGGATTAAAACACACTTCTGTGTTAATTAATGGAAATTAATTATTCTTTCACACTGGCTGTGTGTAGGCTAAATTGTGCAAACGTAGAGTCAGACTGAAAAATTCAATGCCATAGCCGGGATTTGAACCACGGATCTTCTGGTTTCCGTCCAGCCGCACTACCGCACTACGGAAACCAGAAGATCCGTGGTTCAAATCCCGGCTATGGCATTGAATTTTTCAGTCTGACTCTACGTTTACACTTCTGTGTATTTAAATATGACAAAAATATGCAGAAAATGGTAGTATAATGGTTTAAACCCCTTTATGTGCTTTAAACTTGGCTAATATGCTTTTGACAGCATTAACTTTTTATGCCTTACAAATGTGTAACATTGGGCATTTAAGATTAGGTACAGTTATCCCACAAAACTCAAATGTAGATGTTAATTTGTGTTTTTATCACTGTTTTAGTTATCTATAGACGAAATCCGTGACATTTTATGTAGTTCAGACAGCGATTTGTCTGAATTCTCAAAATTAGAAGACGAAGAAGAAGGGGATAACCTTAGTGTCAAATATCTTCATGGTGATTCTGCAGACCAAACTGGCTATTCTGATCATGTGCCTGCAGATGTTGATTTATATGAATCTTTAAGATCACCAGTTGATGATTTAACACTGCTGGAGTGGAAGAAGGGTACATTTACTCCTAATATACAACCATTTATCGGAATTCCGAAGGAAACACCAACTCAGCTGGCTACTAATGAAATGCGGGACATGCAAGTGGAAGAGACTAATTTATATAGTACCCAAAAGATTGAACATAGAATAAATATCAATAGATCAGAATAAGAGAAAGTTTTGGGCATGTATCTCAGAATGGGGCTTTGCCAAATGCCAAGTGTACGTTGCTACTGGGAATGAAGCATGCGACCTTGCAACTGGGCTGATTCTCCTGCACTTAGCAAATCTAAAAGAGGCCAACCAAGTGCTGATGACTTGCCCAAACAGAAAAGAGGAGCGGTAACTATCGTTGTTCCTATTGTGGACTGTCAAAAGGACAAAACTGATCATTGGGCCATATGGAAGGAATCGCTTGAGCGGTACAAGATACGCAAAAATATAATTCAATTGTTTGGTGTGAAAATGAACAGAAATTGTTTTAGAAGATTCTACACATAAACTATGTATTTTGAAATACATTTTCTACACTGTATGTCGTTTTAAAAGAAAAGTGTGCTTCATGTAAGGATTCAGTTTTGCATCCACTAATGCCCATATGTTACATATATGTAACATGTAAAAGGGGCCTAAATGATGAAATATATATTTCCTATGAAAGTTCATTTACTGTCAATAAATAAGCCTGAAATTATTTGTAAATATTTTCTTTAATAAGCCTGTTCTATGCTTGGGCCTTAAAGGGTTAATTTGAAAATTTAAAAGTCTTTTAATTACAGCTGATTAAAGCGAATGTCAAATTATAGTTCATAGAAGTAAAGAGTTCATTCTTAATGACAGACTCCGATATTTATTGCGGCTTTAGCACTTAAAGATGCATTGATGCCTGTTGTAACTGTTGCTGGTGCGAAGTAACAAATTGCAAAAGGTGAAGACAAAGTGGAACTCGCGGTGCAATGTGTGTTACTTCAAGAAACCCTTAAGGTTAGAGGTACGTTCAATTTTTATTGACAATAAGGCGAACAAAGGAACTCTTATTTGAAGAGAATTCAGCAGGGAGTTGTGGCCATCTCATTATTTCCTTCCTTTATTCCACAGACAGTCTTGACACAAACTCGGATCTTCTTGCATTGCCAAACATCATACAATTCCCCCCTGGCCGTCTACGGAATTCGTATTTCTTCTTATGTTTACTCTGTTCCCAGCCAGCGGATACACAGGCTCTTTCCCTCGTCCCTTGACAACAGAGGTCTTAGCGAGATCAAACACATGGATGGGGCACTTTAACAGACTGCTAAGCCAAGCGTACCGAAAAAATTCCGACTGAAAATCGCGGAGTCCAGTAAACAAAGGATAAAAGCATTAACGAGACCATGTCACAAAAACAGCGACATTGACATTGAGCAATAGCATTACACATCTAAAACTCAGGTGCGATACATTTACACGACTTTCTCTATCCTCATTTTTATAGTTATTCCATAAATGCGCATAAAAGGAGATATTTTCCACATATCTAAGCAACCAATTGAGTTGCTTACAGACACCGCGATAACATGTGAGGTAACCGCTGACGGCACATTCTTATCTTGGATTTTTTCAGGTAGCAATGCACTATTTGTTTCCCTAGTTTCCTTTATGTTCCATTTCCTTCTCAGGTTTCAGAGGTCTCTAGGCTCAGTGGCATGTAATATTGCCGGGTGATGTTGCAGATGCTTACACCAAGGAGAGTATTCCCGTGGACACAGGCATTTGACTGTCCTCTATACGCAGTTCCAGTTGTGGGTTGGTCCTTCGAGCTAGGAAATATCTCTGCGATCTCTGATTGCACTTTCGCAGTTCTGTCATTTCATTCTTCCTATTGGGGTGTATAGCAAACATAGATCAACGTAGATCGTGGTCCATTTGCTGTCCCTTCCGTTGCATAACCTACATCTCCGAGCATGTGGATGAGATTATGACCGTAAATGTATGTACGATACCTCAGCAACCTTGAACCCAATTTTACACTTCTGTCACCATTGTTAAATAATATTCCTTATGGAGGATTTCGACTATTAAATACCCAATTTCAATCCGTACATCACTGAAAAGACTAGAAACAATTTACAATACTGTTACATTGGCGATTGCAGGTCTGCCAACTGCCATGGAGTAATTGATTGGGAGTAAGGGAGTTGCTCCGTCTTTATTGTCTTCTGGATGAAGGGACATTCTAAACAGTCATATCGGCTTCTTAATTCTGTAACCTGGTACCTAATTTTAATACCAGATTGTATTCTCCTCTTATTATCTTCCATAGTCTGTTTGAAGGACAATACGGTTAGTTCGTGCCCACCCTGTGACTCTACAGGGTTGTAGTGGATACGGCTCTGACGCCGTTCAACCCCGCAGGGATGACTACCGAAAACCTCGGTGGGGTCGCCGGTGATCTAGCACACCAACTACTCGCTTTGCAGACAAGACTTCTTAGGCAAACCTCTGCCCTCTCCCGGTGGCCGGAGCCAGCCGGAGGCAGCCATTCTCCCATGGGTATCGGGCACCACTGCCCCTTTGACGCCTACCCAATCCGAACTGCTCCCACGTGGGAGGGGCTGGAACTTTCGGCTCGAGGTGCCTCTACTAACGTGAGAGGTATCACTACTGTTCGGGGTCCGCAGCGCCCGCACCACGGCAACTGAAGGGGACGGATCCCTTCCCCCTACGGGGAGGCTGTGGAGACATGTTAAATGTTAATTGTTAAACCAAGCTCTACTCGAAACGTCCGAAGACGCCGGTCTCTGACTCCTGGAAGACAATGGAGTACTCCGGGGTGCTTTCCATTAGGGCAATACCTAGGGTATATAGAGGCTCCCCCCATCGGCAACAACGTCAAGACGGAATGGAAGTGTATACGCCACTTACGCGCGTCAACCCCACAGGTAACACTTCCGAAAACCTCGGTGGGGCAGCCTAATGATCTAGCAGATCTTCTACTAGCTCGGCAGTGTAATACCCGGGACATTTTAGGCAACCCTCTGCCCCCTCCGGGCGGCCGGGACCTGGCCGGAGGGTCTGACAATAAGTGTATGTGTGTATGCGCGCATGCGGCGAGTTCTGCTCCGTGGTGAGGGGTTGGCGCAATGGAGCAGTTCACAAGTCAGTGTAGGTCAGTTGAGCTGTGTGAGTTGACAGCAGTGCAGAGAAGGGCCAGCCTTTGTAGCTTAGATGATAGCGTGTTTGCCATCTCCGTCAGGGTAAGTTACCTGGAAAAGGCATTTTCCGCGGGTTTCCTTTATCTTGAAAGACGAATGTCGGGTAACTCCAAGTTTTATTGACCCTGGCATTGTTGAAATCCGCGGTCACTGTTAACAGTACGGTGGTACAGTTGACGAAGGATTATTGCAGTTGTGTATTGACTAGACAAGAAACTCCTTATACTTAGAGGTAAACTTGTAAGAAGTCAAAGCAACTAATAGCAGCACAAGTTGGTGCGTGGAAGAAAGACAAAAGCGCATCAAAGAGACGTGTTGAAGTTGTGTATTTGTATAAAAGAGAATGTAATTGTGTGTTTATTATTTTGTCAGAATGTGATTGCATTAGAATTAATAAACGATAGAACCTCTTTCTTTTCCCGTTTTCCTTGGAGAGTAGTTGTTGTATAGGCAAGGGATGTGCAGATATGACAAAACCATGGCCATTACATTTCAAGCGTTTAAGTGTAAAGGAAACAGAAGACAGAAAAACAAGAGAAATTCGATTCTATTTACAAAGTTGCGATTGTGCATGCACTACCAATGCCAATATATTTTATTAACCCTCGTAAAAGATCCTTTTTGCTTCATTTTCTTTATGTTGTAATCAAGCTCGTTAGAAAGTTTGCTTAAATAATGGCTTAAGGAGAGAGAAAATGTTCTGTCTACCCAACTGATGTTTTATAATTAACATCTCACAAGATTATTATCACAGACTATGTTTCAATTCCAAAGACTGAGAATCTTATTCGCCAGCTTCATCTTACTTCGTTGTGCTTATTACGGAATTCTGCATTACTTGAAAATATTCTGGCTTTCAAGTTTATTAATCAACAATGCAAAATTAAGGAAATGAAAAACGGTTTAAAATTTCACCTGCTGGAATTAATGAAACGGTATTCAACCATAACGAGCAATCATTGTTTCACCTCCAAAGGGTAAAATAAGCTATGCCATGGCCGGGATTTTAACCACGGATCTGCCGCTCTCCGTGCGGTTGCTCTAAACCATTGAGCTACTATGACCAACATGCCGACATGACATTAAATTCTCCAACTGACTCGTATGTTTCCCGGTAGACCGCTAGGGGTTCTCAAATGCTATGAGACATGCACTTTTTGTGGTGACTTACTATGGTGTAAGTACAAGTCCCAGGCTTCATAGTTAAACTACTATGTTATTCAGGTAAATTGGTGGAAATTATCATTTCTTCTGCACTAGCCCTGTGTAGGCTAGTGACTCCTAATTCAACGGCTAGTATAGAAGAAATGAATATGTCCATCAATACGTAAGTGATTTAGGCGTTCGGATAAAGTACAGATGCTTTTATGTTATTTAAAGGGATTCTATTTAATAATAACCATGGTTGTATGAAATTACAATAGTAAGAGATAAAGGGTTGGATTCAGAACAAAGCAAATCTCACAATCACTGCGCAATAAGTTCATAAAGAGGGTGAGGTGGGTGGTTAATTAATTACTTAATTCGTCATTGAGATGTAAAAAATTACACATTAACGTTAGATAAGCTATCTAGTTATTCATTAAGATATTCTCTGTTGATATGGCCATATATGTCGAAAATGAAAACAATATATAAATGACAGCTCAGCTTATTAATAAACTAACTACAGATCAATCGACAGGTATCTACAAAAGGATTAAACTTATTTCACGTAAAAGGAAATATCGAGGAATTTGTCATAATAAATAATGAGGTAGTACAGGTAAATAACCTCACTTCTTCAACAATGATAAATATTTATATAATTTCTAAGGTCGAGTTAGACAACGGAGGGAGACACCTAGCGCACTACTTCACATGTATCTAATGTGGCTAACACTTCCAGAAGGAAGTAAGGAAGCGAAGGAAGCACAGGAGGCCATAGGATCGATGCCAGATAGGGGGAAAAGGAGCTCGAAAATCTCTAACGGGTGTTGAGAGTTCCTCATCAGGCGCAGTCCTGAAACAGGCAGAACCAAAATACTTGGCTGTATTTCACCGAGATTTAGTCTGAGTTATGTTGCTCTCTCTCTTAAACACACACACAGACACACACACAGACACACACAGACACACACACAGACACACACACACACACACACACACACACACACACACACACACACACACACACACACACACACACATGCGAGCGACTGCTGCGGCAACAGGCATAAAAGTTTCAGCACAAATAGAAAACAGACGGCGGCTATTGTTACACGATAATAAAGAGCTTGCATAAGCAGTTAACAATCGCGCGGCTAGTGTACACAAAGCAACTGATAGGCGGCTAGCGTTCAGAAAGCACCGACAACGATAGCGTCGATAAACAAGAGACGAATAGTTTATCATAGACTTACCGAAACAAACAAACTGAGAGAAATGGAACTTTCTGGTAACATCTGGATTATTTCGAGTTCTTTATTGTTCTGGTGATCTCTCGAATTACGAATGAGGTATTTAAGGAGTTGCAAGCTGTAAAACAACCAAAGAAGGCGGCGGGGCTGACTCCCCTAATGCTCCGCCATCTTCCCTTCAATGCGGTTCTCTTCCTGACTAGGATTTTCAATATGTGCCTCGCCCTTGGGTACTTTCCACGAGACTGGAGAGAGGCCCGGGTGATTTGCATATTGAAACCTGGGAAGAATCCGGTACACCCTTCCAGCTACAGGTCCATTAGCCTCCTCTCCACCCTTTCGAAAGTTCTCGAGAGGCTAATTCTTGCTCGTTTGTCCCCAATATTGGTAGACATTCAAGCCATTCCTGACCACCAATTTGGTTTTCGTCCTGGGCACTCGACAGTTCAGCAGTTGCTGCGTGTGGTGGAGACCGCCGCCCTGGGCTTTCAGGAAGGCGCCTTCACTGCCGCAGTTTCGTTGGATGTCGAGAAGGCCTTCTCTACGACATGGCATGCCGGACTCCTACACAAAATGATCCATCTGGGGCTCCCAACACAAGTGATCAACATTCTACACAGCTTCTTGCGACATCGCACATTTAAAGTCTCAGTTGCGGGGAAAACATCAACACTAAGGCCAGTGAGAGGCGGAGTCCCCGAAGGCTCTGTGCTATCCCCCACCCTCTTCAACGTCTTTATGGCAGATTTCCCCACAGAACCACGAGTCGAAATGGCACAATACGCTGACGACGTGTTTCTGTTCTGCAAGGACAAACACATTCTCAGAGCCTTCAACCCCATTCAAAGACATCTCCGCCTAACACAACAGTGGTGCCGGCGTTGGCGGATGTCCGTAAATCCGGACAAAAGCCACGCCATACTTTTCACAAAGCGCCACACCCCCGCAGACTGCCCCAACTTCAGCTACCGAGGTCGAAGGATAGAGTGGTCTAACTCTGTCCAGTACCTAGGAGTAAACTTGGATAGAGGTTTAACTTTTCGCCGGCACATCAGGGACCTTTCGGCGAAGGTACAGGGAGCAATTGCTTCCCTGTACCCAATGCTGGGGTCTACCTCGATGCCAGTCCGCATGAAGTTGTACCTCTTCCGAGCGCTGGTAATCCCGGTGATGCTATATGCCTGCGAGATCTGGGGCATGGCAGCAGACAGCTGTTTAGCATGGCTTCAACGTGCACAGAATAAAGGACTGCGGTCTATTTATTCTGTGGGACGTTATTTCCCTACCAGGTTGCTCCACGAAGCATCGGGTCTTCCATACGTGGAGGATGAAATTAGGCGCCGGGCTTCAAAATTATACGCAAGTTTACCATCTCACAGAAGCGCCCTTGTCAGATCATTGGGAAATTATGACCCCACTAGACGCCGATCTAGACTGCATCGGATCCCCCGTATGGCATGCGGGCACCCTAGATAACCCAGGAGCTAAACCTATCAGCAGCTAAAGCTGAGCTCCTCATAATTCTTCCAAGCTGTTTGGCATCTAAATTTCTCCCCAACTAAATTACAAAATATTTAAAATAAAAAAATGGGTGCTAAGTACTGCATCCTCTCCTTCAACCCGAAGGTACTTTGGTAACCTCAAAATTAACTCCCAATCAAAAACCTACATCACCTTCATCCTACATCTTCCAATAATAATCCTACCTGCGGTAAAACCCTTAATGGGTGGGCACGCAGCAAAAACCTTCTGGCTGTATACAGCCAGCCAGCACGAGCGAGCGAGCGAAACAGTCGCGGAAGGGGTAAACGGAGAACAGCAGAGAGTTGTGAGTAAACGGTAAACAGCTGTGAACAAATGCTGTGTAACGAGAGCTGATTCTTATTGTCATCGACCTTGGTAGATTGTGGTGTGTATATGTGATGTAATGTTGTTACACGAGAATTGAACAGTGTATTTCGACGGAAATAAAGAACGATTTCTATTTGCTGCAAATTGGACTTCTAATTCTATGAACCCACAAAGTCACAATTAGGGTTGCGAATGTAGTTTATGGTGAAACATGGATATACAACTTTTGACAGAAATACGATACATAAGTAGTTAAACCTGAAGATAAAAATCCTATTGTATATTTTAATAATGAATTATGACATAGTCATCCGGTTTTTCATCTTAACAGCTCAAATTCATATCATATTGATAGAAATAATTGGATAAGTTTTTAGAGAAAATAATTTTGAAAAATGTGCGCGTCAAGGGTGATTTGCGAAAGGACAGTTGTATCTTTCTTGAAAATTCATGTCTTTCATTCTTAAACGTTAACTAAGTGTGAACGTTATATGTAGTATCCACTTTTAATTGAGTAACGCTGTTCGCACAGACACAATGCGCGCGCCATTCTGTCTCTCTTTCTGACACTGTCATTACATAACTAGCTTTACACCATTTTCTATAATAAAATAGTAATAATAGTAATGATGATAATAACACTCTACGCCTGGCGGTCACCTGCATCACCTCTGTCGACCATAAATGCCATGAATGTGCTGCAGTATTGGAGCGTGGGACATGGTCAGCGATCCGGTGCTTCCACAAACAGGGGTCTCTTATTATTTTGCCGCTCAGAACGTTATCATGACTTTATCTTTGTTAATTCAAACTTATTATATAACGCACTTATTATTCTCGAAAGAGTGATTGGGGTACTGGAGCGCTTCTCGGACGTATGCTAAGTACCAAAGAACGCATCACTTAAGCAAATGGAAGGCGCAGGAATGACAAATGACAGATAGTGTTATGTCCACGTGGAGTAATCAGTGCGTTATCTTTGAAGTTTCTAATAACAAAGATAAAGTCAGGATAAGGTTTTGAGCAGCGGGATAATATCAAGCATTAAAGGTACGACTCATGAACGGGAGATTCGTGGTTCGAAGTGTGAAATCTTTCTCAGAACTGGCAGATGCCGAAGAGATAATGTAAGCTTAAGTGTACCCTAACTGCAACCTCTTATCTCCAAATTTCCTTTGCTAATTAATCATTTAATGCTATATATTAAACATATATTAGAAACACCACAAACTGTCCTGAAAAGTAATAATAGATGGTAAACATTACTTAAAAGGAAATTTAATCAAACAAACGTATTTAGAAAGGGTCTTAGCTGCATATATCTTTAACGTATAATATTTTAATCAGAATTATTAAAGTAATTTTTGGGAAAGTAGGTAACTAATGCTGAACAGTTGTTGACTTGAAGGGTAGCTTGGGAAGCATCTTGTATTGAAGTATTGAAAATCTCCCTGTCGAATCGTTGCAAGATATTGAACATAAAATATCAAGTATCGCACGCAAGTACGCACCACAAAAAACTTAATTATATTGTCGCTAGCCATTATTGCGATAGCGCAGCCGGCGCGCACAAATGGAGAGATAATGCAGCGCGGAGATAAAAGGCTTGCCGAAACAGATAAAGTTAGATGCCTGGAAGGTGCATCTTTCGTTTGGCGTTTTCTTTATTGTTACAGAATATTCTATTACTTTCTAGAACAATGAGGGAGATATAAAATAAGCTGCGATTCGCAAGTGGGAGATAAAGTCGAAATGCAACTTGTGAATCGTCCGCGTGCAGCTGTGTTTTGAAAGTGAACTCTTTTGTTTGTGGTCGACGACCTTGACGATGATATTTGTGTATGTTACGTAATTCTGCTAATGCAAGAGTCCATTAATTGTACCTAATAGTGGTCCGAACTATAAAGCCCGGGCCTTAAAGTACCTACAGCATAGTAAGTCGCCATTAAGATAGTTGTCTCATGTGTTTATGAAAAGTCCTAGTGGTTTTCCGGGAGAAACACGAGTCAGTTGGAGAATTTAATGTCATGTCGGCACGTTGGCCATAGTAGCACAATGGTAGTGCGGCTGGACGGAAACCAGAAGATCCGTGGTTCAAATCCCGGCTATGGCATTGAATTTTTCATTCTGGCTCTACCCTTTCACACACGGCTAGTGTGAAAGAACAATTAATTTCCATTAATTGTACCTAATAGTGGTCCGAACTATAAAGGCCGGGCCTTAAAGTACTTACAGCATAGTAAGTTGCCATTAAGGTAGTTGTCTCATGTATTTATGAGAACTTCTAAGGGGTTTACCGGGAGAAACACGAGTCAGTTGGAGAATGTCATGTTGGCACGTTGGCCATAGTAGCTCAATGGTTAGAGCGGCTGGACGGAAACCAGAAGATCCGTGGTTCAAATCCCGGCTATGGCATTGAATTTTTCAGTCTGGCTCTACCCTTTCATAGTGCGTCCTACACACGGCTAGTGTGAAAGTACAATTAATTTCCATTAATTGTACCTAATAGTGGTCCGAACTATAAAGGCCGGGCCTTAAAGCACTTACAGCATAGTAAGTTGCCATTAAGGTAGTTGTCTCATGTGTTTATGAAAAGTCCTAGTGGTTTTCCGGGAGAAACACGAGTCAGTTGGAGAATTTAATGTCATGTCGGCACGTTGGCCATAGTAGCACAATGGTAGTGCGGCTGGACGGAAACCAGAAGATCCGTGGTTCAAATCCCGGCTATGGCATTGAATTTTTCATTCTGGCTCTACCCTTTCACACACGGCTAGTGTGAAAGAACAATTAATTTCCATTAATTGTACCTAATAGTGGTCCGAACTATAAAGGCCGGGCCTTAAAGTACTTACAGCATAGTAAGTTGCCATTAAGGTAGTTGTCTCATGTATTTATGAGAACTTCTAAGGGGTTTACCGGGAGAAACACGAGTCAGTTGGAGAATGTCATGTTGGCACGTTGGCCATAGTAGCTCAATGGTTAGAGCGGCTGGACGGAAACCAGAAGATCCGTGGTTCAAATCCCGGCTATGGCATTGAATTTTTCAGTCTGGCTCTACCCTTTCATAGTGCGTCCTACACACGGCTGTTGTGAATGAACAATTAATTTCCATTAATATAAGAGTTAACCAAAGAGTGTTTCTACGGAAATGAAGATTACTTTGAATTTCTGCGAACTGGACTTATAATTCTACGAACCCAGAAAGTCACAATATTTACACTAACACATATATAAGTATACAAGCACACAAAAACTTACACACAAATATACACCTTTCTGGCAATTCGCATGCATTGTTGGGGCCACTGTCCCGTATTATGCACGCACACACATTATGGAGAGTACGTGCAGTTCCTCCGTGGGCCTCAAATAAACAAATGCAATGCTGTTCTGATCAGCCGAAACACACATACACATGTGTATTGCTGGTGTGATATCGATATAGAATTTTTCGTTAAATTACAACCTGCAGTACGTTCGCGGTAGAGAAACGTCCACAGTGCATCATTCTGAAAGCAGATGGTGTACATTAGTGTTCCTCTAATACTCTAGGCCACCATAAACCACTCATCACATAAAAAAACTGCTACCGCAAGAGATGGCATAATTGCTTGTTAGCTTCTTTCTGTGGGAAATGAGTGGTTGCGGTGTGGAGAAGATGATTTGGAAGTATATGAATTGCCAGAAAAACCCTCCCAGTTAAATGACGCGTCTCTGATGTGACTACATTTGTCAAAGTTTTGCCTAACCGTGGCCTCCTTCACTGAATCCTAGCAACTGGAACAATTAAACAGGCAATAAGACAACAAAAGCCGTTGTGAGAAGGAACATCTTCATAGGAAGCTAGCTGCCGAACTGAATGCAACTTCTGTCCCTTGCTGACAAATATTTATAGCGCGTCTAAATCACTCGGAAAATGCAAGGAAACAGAGGCGCTTGTCTGGCGAAGGGCAGCTGCGAAGAGAATCGCCTCTTTTGTCTCGTCCAATTTATCTTTACTGCTGGGCGGAAAGTTACACTTATATCATTGGCTTATTGCGCAACATTCCGGAAATGCTATTGCACAGATTTACCTTGTTCCTTATTTTGCCTTTCTTTTCTTCCTTTTGGGTATTGAAACCCTCACAATGTTTCGTAGTAAACCTTGCAAGCAATTGAGGGAATGACTTTTCTTGAAAACTTCTCTCGTGCTCTAGAAAAGAACACGGCTTCAATTTACACTTACCCTTCATGTTCAGCAAACCAGAACACTGATTTGTTCTCTGAGCTCGTATCTCTTTTACACTCTTGGTGCTAAAAACTGAATATTCCCGTTTCTTTTAACAAGAAACCTACCAATAAAGTCAAACTGCTTAAAGTGACATCCCAAACATATTATTTTATTTTTAAATTTATTTTATAGCACATAGCGTAGTTAAAGAAAGCATTGTATTCTATATAAATGTCGTTTTTTTTTTTTTGGATTTCATCGAAAATATAATTTTCTAAACTCATTTCCAAAAGAAAGTATTATTACGAAATTCTTTTTGTTTATACCTGCGAAACTTGGTATACTTAAGCTCAACATTTCCAAAGATACAAACAAGGTTTTACAGGCAATAAACTTAATATCCACTAAAGTTTGAATAGAAATTTTTCTTCATTTTTTATTGTCTCGAAAACCTGGACTCATAAATAAGTTGTTTTATTATTCCTCCAATTCAAGATGCTCCTGCAATTTCCCCAAATATCCAGAACGTTTCAGACGGCGAAACCTCTAGAAGATTCTGGTTATCTGACAAAGAAGCTCCTAATGCTTATGCTGGATGAGCGTATTGCTTATCTATTTAGGTTACGATCACCCTGCGCCGACCACCCTATAACCTTAATAGCCTGCGTCATAATATCAATATTATATAATGAATTTGGCACCGCGTTCCTTGTTTCTTAAGAAAGCATTGTTTACAAATTAGACATGCGCCTAGCTCTATGATGTGTGTGTGTGTGCGTGTGTGTGCGTGAGTGAGTGTGTGTGCTTGTGTGGGTATTTGTGTGTGTGTGCATATGTGTGTAGCGTGTCTATCTCATATTCAAGAGTTCGTGAATGAAATCTCAGTTAGATTTCCCCTAATCTTGAAAAAGCTAATTCAAGTTAAACTTAAGCTCTATGGACCCGAGCTCATTTGAGCATTATTTATCATGTCGCCCGATTGAACCATTCAGCGTGGATGACCTAATCGTTTAGAGGACGTTAAACTTGAAGCCTCTTCAAACAGAAACAATTGCGAATCACCTGGGACAATTTCCAAACAGTTACGAATCAGGTGCGACAATTTCATTTAGAAAAGATTTTAGTACCAGTCTACCGTGTTGGTTCAAATTGACACAGGCTGTGAATTGGATTGGTCAATATTGAATCCCTTGTCTATGAAGTAAATAGTCGATTAAATACGGTTGCCTCTAAAGCTCATAAGCACGGGGAAACTGCTATGTCAACTGTTAACCTCTGCAACGATGAAGGCCTTCATTTGTTACCGATACACAAAATCCGTATTCAAACTCATTCATGCATTTTGTGGAGCAAGAGTACCTTGACCAATTGCATTCATCATAATTACGGCTGGATTTGGAAGAATTAGAAAACTGGAAATTTCTTTTCAAGAATAAAAGAACTTTTGTTGTCAAGTGGGTGTTGAAAGCAGTATCCATTAAATCGCAAAGCTAACCGGATTTTCAGCAGTTTCTAATGTATCCTTTACATTTAAAGACATTCCATGAAGTTCTTCTATAAAAAGGCGCCAGTAACGAGGTGCCATATTTGAGAGAACATTCCTTATCTTTCCTTCTCCGTGAGGTTTGGCTGGTGAAAATGGAAACCTTAGAAATATTAAATAACTCAGTGCAGCTGTAAAAGATTCTGGCAGATTCATAAGTATATCTGATGAATGGGACTGTAAATGTCCTCTTTAACTTCGTGAATGAATTGCCTGAAAGGAGCCAAAGCGTCTTACAATCTTGGGTTTATATACAGGCATTTACATAAATAACAAGTGATTTGCAATACAATATTTACACTGAGACCACGTACTGACTTCGCGACGAATCTTCACAGTTGATTACGAAGTAAACAAATGAAGAATGCTGCCAATACTACGTATACCCAGACCTAAGGAAGTATCAAATGAATGTAAAATAGAAAAATTGTATGATGTTTAAAGACACTGAAGAAAAGGCCCTTCGCAAAAGAGCTAATGAGCGTATCAGATTTGAATGTGAACCCTAAAACAGAGAAATTTGGGTAACTTGTATATAATTAATAAACATAAAATACATAATTTATTACTACGCTCATTGTTACTGTAAAATAATGACCATCTGCACTGTAGAACGAAAATGCTCCATTCACATAAGTTCCCTATCAACTACTTAAACTATTTTACAAATATAGTTCTTTTAATTAAGATAACTATCTGTAGAGAACTATCTGTTGTGTTACCTTGTCAATTTCTCGTGCACAAATCGTTTAACGTCCGTCAGTTTAAAAGTATTATTAATTTTGCAATTCCCCTTTTTATAGGAGCCCACACCAACTCAATTGGATTATATTGGCAGTGGTAAGGTGGGAGGCGTATTACCTCGTGTCCCGTTTCAATTGCAAGTTGATCCAGCTTAATACACTTTTCCGTGCTTCTAAACGGAAGTACTCTTTGCAATAACTCATTTTTAGTTTCTGTTTCCGAAATTTTTTTGAAGAACGTGTAGACCTTAAAATAATACTTCAAGCCTGACTTCGCAATACCTGCCTTTTTGCCTCGCCACTAATTTCACTGCAAGAAGCCATTGCACTATTTAACTCTTACTCTATTGTGAAAACAACAACTGTATGGTATTGATCTGAACTCTCCAGAGTAAATAAACACTTCTTATCCAGCATTCATTGATAACCATAAGCAAACAGCATTCCACAGGCTATTTAATCACGTCATGTCAGTAGTTTAAATTTCAGTTCTAAGTAATTAAAAGTATACAATTACAAGTATACACACCAACCACTTTGAACTCTCTAGAGTAAATATAAATTACGAATCATTCATAAACAAAGATATAATGTGACCAGACAGGGCAGCAGGAAATTTATTGTTTCCTCTCACTCGAATTGGCTTATTCAAAGTAATTCTTTGATCACGCCATGTCAAACATTTACCTTTCAGTTCTGAGTAATTACAAACACACCTACACATGCCAACCAATAATGATATTAATACAGTGGTTACATCGCGATTTATTGTTTATTGTTTATTTACTTGTATTGGAAAACATATTTGAGCTAAAAATATGGGATTTTCATGGTTATGTTAGATACATTACTCTCTACCTTCCACATGGATCAGTTTCGGCAAAATCTGAATTTTTGTCTTAGCGCGAATAGTATTTCATACAGATTGATTAGGTTGGCGCTCGTTTACACACCACTTAGCGGGAATGCAATACGACAACACCGCAGGACTCAGATTGGTTGCTCACCTAGTAGCGCTCAAGGACAAACACCTTCCCATTTGAAACACTTAATAGTGTAATAGCCAAAGGTACGTACGAAATTAGGGAGTCAACGTAACAAACCGCGAATACATAACAAAAAAGTAAGCCACGATAAACGCTGTTAGAAGTAAATTATGCGTTAGGAAGAGCTTTGGATTTACATGAAGTGAGCCTTTTTTCTTAGATTATCCTTCCATGTAGATCTTTGTTGTTAATATTATTACTATTGTTACTGTTGACGATAGTGATGAAAGTTAAAGTAGTAATAGTGGTATTGGGAAGAAGTATTTTCCTCTATTTGTAATTAACTATCACATCATTTTCTTAGTCATAATATGTTACAAAAGCCCTAGTTGATAATTGCCTCCAGGTGGCATAACGCAACACTAATCTACTCCTACCCATTTAATGTTCAGAGTAACTACTAGTTACTTTGTAGTCGTTCTTTTTTACACATCTCTAGTTTACTAAGGATGACAAGCTCTCTGCAAGTTCAAAGACTAAAATGTGCTTCGTCTCTTTAAAGCAAACTTCGGTTCCGCATACTCGCAAAAGTTACCTAAACATTATATGTTTGGTGTTATCACATATTACAATCTGAACTTCTCTTGTACGCGTTAATTCCTTAAAATTTGTTAATATCTATAACAAACTTCTTACTGCCGCGCCGCTTAAGAATGTTTCGGCCCTAAAACGCAGAGCTTCGATATAATCGACCGTGACACATAGAAGGTTGTAAACTTAGTTTTGAAACTTTCTATAGGAATGCTTTTTATAAAAATGAAAAGAGCAAACCTTCTTCTTTCTGTGCCAGGGAGGGATGACAGAGTTGTTTAATAATGATGATGATGATGATGATAGTGATAATAATAGTGATAATAATAATTTATTTAACCATTTGGCATACAATGCAATAGGTTTCGTCAGCAGGTCATTAAAATTAATCTAAATTTAAGTACTTTTGTAGCGTATAAAAATTAAATAACTCAATGCTACTTTTAACTCTAGTTTTAAAAGAATATTCATGTACCATTTATCTAGATTTAAAGGTAATTTATTGTATAATTTCACTCCAAGGTACAGATAAGAATCCAGAGACTTGTGTAAGCGAAATTTAGGAGGTACCATATTTCATATTAGGACGAGTGTGATATGGATACAAATACTCTGACAATGAGGAATGTGGTTAGAAGTGCTTAATTTTGTTAAGTAAGGTTTAACTTTTAAATTAATATTTTATACTGAAATTTATTAACTCATATGTGTTAATTATAATTATGTTTATATATGTAAACAGATAATTCTTATATCAGCTGTGTGTTATATCTAGTGTTGGAAAACAGGTACGAAGACGAAGAGCATACATGTTCCTGATGGAAACCACCCTCAATCATCAATACTGGTGAGTTAAATGTTATGTATTTAATTCATTTATTAAAACGTGTTAATAATTATATTATTTGTAATTGAGTAAATTTCTTAAGTGTTCAATATCATTCTCGTTATTTCAAAAGAAATGTGTAACATTTCATTTCAAATTACAATAACAAAATTACTATACTTGTTATAATTAAACATGCGCTGGATATATATTTGCTATCTTATGATTCTGTTGTTAATAGATTATTTAACAGGAAGTAATTGGCAAAATTCATTTTTTACATTTTTAATTTTGATTTAAAATTCTATGTGCTATGAATGTTTTTGAAAGCTAACATTACCATAGGTAGCAGGCTGGCACTTTTCACAGCTGCCGACATAATTAAGGTTGGTAGATATTTAAACTTTGAGCGAGCACCGTTGATCCAATCAACCTTGTCAGTATGGCGGTCAATGCTTTCTGCTCTATTCAAATGTTAGATGTATTAATCTTTTGAAATGCAACCAAAGTTCTATAGCAACTGTCTATCATTGTTGCTGCTATAATAAAAAAAGACATGAAAGGATGAACTTGTGCACGTCCAATGGAGTGTCGTTTACAATTGCCAAAGTGAAACCTTATCGAGAGAGAGAGAGACAGAGAGAGAGAGA